>OZ012738.1:113280479-113725839 GCA_963859935.3 Lathyrus sativus | reverse complement strand
CAACCCTATATGATATGCTTCCTACACCCCATGGATTCATGCTCCACCTCTTTTTTTCTTCTTTTTATTTTTCCCTGGTTAATTACTTTAAGTTTTATTACCTCTTATGACTTTCTTCTAAACCTCTATTATTTTGTATTTCACACTTTAATTTCATTGTTATATCTTGTGTGTCTTTTTTATTTTGTTCACTTTCTTGATTTTTATTGTAATTATGTGTTTTATGAAAATCTTAAAGTCATGGAGTGACGATCTCAAGGATGTTTGAATCTTCAATATTTCAAACATGTTGGTGAATGATCATTAGATCATTCTTCGACACTTTGAGGTATTGATAGGTTGCTCTTGGTTAATCATACTTTAAAGCTCTTGATGGTAGATGAGACCATTGGATTTGCTTCCTCTTTTTTTTCTCTTATGCTACATGTTTTTAGAAGAATTGTTCATGTATAATTTCTCTAACATGCTTAGCACAAATATTGTTATTGACCGGATCTCAGATAAGTGTGACTTCTACATAATTCCAATTATGATTTCTTAACATAGCTCTAAATTGGTCCTGATTCGATAAATCGATCATTCAATCATTAACCACTAACAACTAACTTCTAACATAACATTTACTTTTCTGTACTTTTATTTTTACGCAATTTACTTCTTGTCATTTACTTTCCGCAATTTACTTTATTTCTCTTTATCATTCTTGCACCTTACTTTATGTCATTTTCTTTTCTTTGATCTTTGTATTCTTTATTTTGTTAAAAAACACAAAAACATGATAAATTCGATAAAAAAAATCCTAAAATATATTAATCTCTTGAGGACTATGGTTACTATCCCTTGGTTTGGAATTTTGGACTTTGGACATAGACCCAAGGCTTTTCCTTTGCTCTGGAGTATTTTCATCTGAGACCTTGCAATCCACCTGAGATCTTAAGGTTCATCTGATACATGTGGGCATAAATCAAGACTTGCACGTTTCTCTGTGATTTTATTCATCTGGATTCTTTATTCATTTGCTCAGTTGCATATCTTGTGGCTTATTCCAGAAGGGAAAGGGATGCTGGTTTTCGACTCATGTCAAATGCTTGCCTCTTCTTATGGTTAATTCACTTGCACACACACACAAGGCTTTCTCTTAGGCTACCTGACAATGAGACCATTTACTTTATGCTTTAGGATAGTCTCTTCATCTCATCTCCTTCTTTAATTTTCAAAAACTCTCTCTCTATTTCAAAAACTTCTTTTCAAAATTCACACCTCTTGCTCAACAAACGATTGACTTTGTCAAGTGAACCAGAAAATATTTTTTTCTTAATAAATGCTGAAAACACTTAAGCATACTCAAAACTCTTTTCAAAACTCTAAAAAAAACAAAACACATCAAATTCTTTTTGCGCCATTGTGCACCTATTTCTTTAAGAACTTGTTTTTAGAAAGATTAGATGTTTGGTCCAAGTTCTTGCAGTGATGCAAACCAGCTATACTTCTACATGATGTTGAAAAATGATTGACATTTTCCACTTGAATGTTGAGACATACTGGTTGAGAAATCAAGTAAGAGTTATCCATATCAAGATTGATACAAATGCTCATTTCCTCATAATTGAGTATAGTAAGTTTAGTTTTCCACTCGAATATGCCAAATATCTTTTCACTTAAAATCAATCAATAAACAACAATAGCCTTTTTAACACAGATAAGGAAGTGCTTCATGTTGGAGTACCACAAATATGAGGGGTTCTAATATCTTCCCCTTGTATAACCAACCCCCCATATCCAGATCTCTCTTTTTAGCCTTTTTTATAGCTTTTTTTTTTTTTATTTTGTTCGACCCTTTTGCCATTCCCTTTTGAAACAATAAAGTTTAGTGGCGACTCTTGCTTTCTGAGTTAAGTTAATCAATAGCTTAATTTCAACTTTTTCCCGCCGCGACAGCTGGAAACTCTATTGGGGATTAGTCCCTAAGAGGGTTAAGCCTACTTGTTTATCTGTTTTTTATTATGGCTTGTTGTTTGCTATTCCTATTTTTGGGTGCTTGGTGATCTATGTGTAGTGAGGATAGACCCCTACCCGAACTGAGTGCACTTAAGTTAGGATGGTGGTATAGTCATGGAAACGTAAGTGGCGAAAGGCATTATTAGGTTGACATGAGAATCCCGCTCAGTTGAGGCCCGAAATTACTTATATCATACGAGTAGTCGTAATGGCGTTACTTTTTCCAACCTGGGAGTCTGTGATTCTGAGAGACCTTTAGAACCTTTTAAGCTCTCTTGTTCTTTAGGATGTAGTGTGGTGACATTCCTGGCATAGGCTTGGAATGGTTGATACACAATACTACACTCAGATGTGCTTCTCTTGAGAATATTATTGGTCTACGAGAAAGTCGTTAAACCGGTAATATTTGAAAGATGGATTTACAACTCTAGGAATCTTTTAGAACTCAGTTATTGTTTATGTTATCCAAAAAATTAGAACATACCATATGGGATGGTCGTTACCCTGTCCACCTAGCCCATGCTCGTGATGTCGAACCTTTGAACCCACCATGCATCTCAAGTATCATTTGGTCTTAATTTCTGCATGTTTGTCAGAGACTCATTTATTTCCCTTTGTCTTTATAGAAGACAAGCTGACACACCAGTATTATACTCGTGCCAATTCAAGACAAAAGATGGATACTATTGAGCAAGAGAAAAGGGAACTCCGTGAGGAAGTGAATTCATTGAGAGCTGGAATGGATAAAATGACTGCTTTGTTGGAATATTTGGTGGCATCTCATAATCAACCTCCACCTGATTCTCAACCTCAAGTGACACTTATTTTAGAGATTGCAACTACTCATGTTGATCCTGTTGTGCCTGTTGGACCTGCACGTCAGAATCAGATGCCTGCTGGTTATCCTTGGGGTATGCCTCTCCACTTTGTCATACCCCAAAATTTACCCATAGATTCTTTGACCTTTTGCATATCATTTAGGTCAATCATATTGTATAACTAACCAAGTTATCAGCTATTGTTTACTTTGTTTCACGCATGGAATTAGGGTTTGCTTCAAGAGACTTCAAGGGTGGTAACCATTTAAGCTCTTGAGACGTGGAATTAGAGGTTTTCTATTGATTTTCGGATTTCTATTGATTCAGAGGTTGTTACTTTCAGTTATTGTACTCAAGTCTGAGGCAAACGTGTTGGGTTCAATCGTCATGAGCGGTTCTTATTAGAGATTTATCAAGGCACGACTCTAGTTTCTCTGAGTTGCCACAAGGATGTTGTTGTTTATTGTTTCATCAATGGATTGACTGGAAAGATTATGGATCATGATTCTGGAAGATTAGGGTTTCTCACCTTGCGTTTATGATCGTCAGGTGTCGTTAAGTGTGTGTGTGCAGTGGGGGTCAATTCAATTGGATGTGATATGGTTTTGGTCAGGACGGTGGAGATGGTCCCGTTCTTTATGTTTGAAGATCATATAACCCATTATTAGTGTCAATTCAAGTTGTTTATTGAAGATACAAAGTCATCAAATTTTAAAACATTGGAGTTGTGTGGGGGTACTAGTTATGTGTTTCAGGTTTTGTCATCGATTTCAAAAGTTCAAGCTAGTTATTTAGTCCATATCCATTCCTTCTAAATCCACTTTTGTTATCCATTCAAAGCTCATTCAATTTCAAATCCATATTCAATAATTATCCAATTTCTTTTATTCATTTCAATTTCTAAAACCAATTCAACATCCACTTCTCCAAAATCCAAACTTATCCAATTCCACAAAAATCAACAAAGCCCAAGTTACATTTTTTAAGTCCATGTTTACAAGTTACAACAAGGCCAACAAAAGTCTATCACATAAAAAATACATGCTAAGCCAATTCAATTACACCAAGACACAACTTCATCTAGCCTTATCCTAAGCCACATATGCCAAATGCAAACCTTCACGTGACAAGCCAAACCAAGTTGCCATGAAAAACTTTTCAAGCTTGCGGCATACATAGTAGACCCCGCATGAAACTCATACACAGTAGACCCCACATGAAACTTCTGTCAAAGTATGAGCTAATACATACACACATGAAGCTAAATAAAATTGTACCACATAAAGACCTTTACACCACAATGGTGCATGACCTGTAACTTTGACCAACGTCTGCACCATCCGTACCAAACCTCAATCCTGTCAACACCTACGCAATGCTGCTATGAACCACTATTAGAAGCTATAAATTCCGCTGTAACTTTAACAATTGGCATCAGAGCCTATAATGGCTTCTACTAGTGGAACCGTCAAGGTTGGGAATATATGAGATAGAGAAGTTCAATGGAAAAAATCATTTTTCTTATTGGAGGATGCAGATGAAAAATCTGCTTATATCACAAAAGTTGCATAAGGCGTTAGCGAGGAAAGAACAAAAACCTGTGAGTATGAAGGATGAGGATTGGGAAGAGTTAGATCTTGAAGCACGGGCAGCCATAATCTTATGCCTTGAGAGGGATGTTGCTTGCTTAGTTAATGAAGAAGCAATGACTGCTGGTGTGTGGTCAAAGTTAGAGAAAAATTCTATGACGAAAACTCTAACAAATAGGATTTACTTAAAATCCAAATTGTATACATGCAAAATGGATGAAGGCACCTCAATCCGGGATTATGTCAATAGGTTTGATAGGATTATATCAGACTTGAAGGATATAGGAGTAAAGATTGATGATGAAGACCAAGCACTTATGTTGCTTCTTTCGTTGACCAAAAAGTATGAAAATCTAGTTCAAACATTGATGCTTGTGGGTGATACTCTAACCATGGATGAAACTAGAACATCATTATTAGCGGATGATCTCCGAAAGGTTGCTACTAGTGCGATGTCTGGTAATGTTGGAGAAAATAATGAACAAGCACAAAGGTTGTTTGCTAGTAGAGGGAGGAACAATGAAAGAGGAAAAGGCAGGGGCGGCAAGTCTAGATCAAAATCTAGATCTCATGCGGAAAGAACATGCTTTAAATGTGATGAACTTGGGAGCTTTAAAGCAAATTGTCCAAATAAGAGGGTATTATTTAAGAAGTATACCAACAACCAAAATAACTCCAGAGGTAAACAACAAGATTTGCAGGAGGAGAGTTATGTCTCAAATGGCGAGGATGATTGCTTCTCAGTTTCAGAACAAGACCATGATATCTCTAGAAGATGGATGCTTGATTCAGGAGCTTCACACCATATGTGCCCAAATAGGAAGTGGTTTACTACCTACCAAAGCACAGATGGTGGTACAGTTTTAATGGGGAATAACCATACCTGTAAAATTATAGGGTATGGTACAATTCGAATCAAGATGCATGATGGAGTGGTAAGGACTTTGAGGAACGTGAGACATGTCCCTAATTTGCTGAAAAACCATATTTCTCTTGGTGTATTAGAGGAAAATGGTTGCAAAATAATCTTGGAAAATGGAGTCTTAAAGGTTGGTTGTGATGAAGGGGGTTCGTCACATAAATCTTTATTCTCTTATGGGGGAAACTGTCATAGCTGAGTTGGCAGTTGGAATCAATAGAAGTAAAGACCAGACTGAATGTACGAGGATGTGGCACATGCGCCTTGGGCATATGTCTAAAAAGGGTCTATCATTGCTTGGTGAGAAAGGTTTGCTGAAGAACATGGAAAAGCCATGCATGGAATTTTGTGAACATTGTGTGTATGGAAAAGCACATAGGTTGTGGTTTTCTACAAGCAAGCATAAAAGCAAGGGAATATTAGACTACGTGCATACTAACATTTGGGGTCCGGCTCCGGTTACTTCTAAGGGTGGTTCCAGGTATTTTGTTACATATGTTGATGATCATTCAAGGTATGCTTGGATTTATTTTCTTAAGCATAAGAATGAGGTATTTGATATTTTCAAGTGTTGGAAAGCAATGGTTGAGAACAGAACGGGTAGAAGGCTGAAAACTCTACGATCAGATAATGGTACAGAGTATACGGATGGAGCTTTCAAGAGGTTTTGTAATCAGGAAGGTATTGTTAGACAGTGGACGGTCAAAGGCACACCACAACATAATGGGGTCGTAGAAAGACTGAACCGTACACTTCTTGAGAAAGCAAGGTGTATGCGCACTAATTCGGGGTTAGGTCGAGAATGGTGGGCAGAATCGATTGCTACAACTTGTTATGTAGTGAATAGATCCCCACATTCTAGTTTAGGTGGAGACACACCTTATAGGGTGTGGTCAGGTGAAAATGATGATTATCAAAGACTAAAAATTTTCGGATGCACAGCCTATTATCACGTTAAGGATAACAAAATTGATGATAGAGCCAAGAAAGCTATCTTTCTAGGATATGCAAAAGGGGTCAAAGGCTATCGTCTTTGAAGTGTAGAAGATTCTGAGTTTGTGATAAGTAGGGATATTACATTTGACGAAATATCTTTGGTAGCTTTGTCAAAAGCTATTGAACCTAATGATGGTGATGTGGCGATATCAAATAAGCAAGTTATTGAGATAGAATCTGAAGACCAACCAGATTTTAATTGTGGTCAGGTGGAGAATCCTATCACCGATGAAGAGGATAAACATGATCATGAGGAGGTTCAGCAAGAAAATACACACGTGTTACAGTAGCAGCAACAAGAATATTTGGATTACACTAGGCCAAAGAGAAATTATAAACTAGTTCAAAAGTTTGGGTCAGATAAACCTCTGAGGCATTATGGGCAGGGTAACTTGGTGGAATATGCACTATCAGTCGAAGATGATGAGCCGGTCACCTTTAAGCAAGCTATCAAAGACAAAGATAGAGAGAGTTGGTTGGTTGCTATGGAGGAAGAGATGCAATCTCTTCACAAGAACAAGACATGGGAGGTGGTCCCATTGCGTGTAGGAAAGTATGCTATCGGTTGTAAGTGGGTGTATAAAAGAAAAGAAGATCATACTAAGTCGTGCGGTACAAGATATAAGGCTAGACTAGTGGCCAAGGGGTTTGCACAAAAGGAAGGAGTTGATTACAATGAGACATTTGTTAGACTATGGCACGGATCTAGAAGGGGGGGAGGGGGGTTGAATAGATCCCAATTAAAATTTGAGTCGGCGCTACCAATTTAAAAATTGGTTTTTAAAAATTTGTTTTAAGTGCGGAAGCGGCAGAGGAAAATACAGTCTAAAACGAACGGTTATTGGAAAACCGGATATGCGTAAGCCTTTGGATTAATGACACTATGGAAAAAAGAATCACAAAACTAATCACACTTATAAATGATCTAATTCACTTGTTAGGATTCCTAGTTCCAATGATTTAAAGAGCAAACCAAAACTAGATACACAGGTAAGATAATTTTGGTTTAGGCAATTTGTCAAACACTTGGTGTGCAAAACACTCCAAGTGATATTTATGTTGAGTAAGTGATTCCAACTAGCCTAGTACAATGTCTTATTGTACTTTGGATTCAAAAACAGAGTTTTAACCTCTTACTCAATTAATATCACAGTTTGACAATAGTGCTTATACAAAAATCACTTATTTTTAAGCTAAAACGTAAATGCTGAAAAATAGAGAAGACAAGTATTTGGTGAGGCAGTTCCCCCGTCGTCCTCACTTCGGGGTACGTCTGCCCTCAATTCTAAAACTAGAATTGAGATAGATTTAATAGATATCACCTGTTGAATGTAACATTTTATACAAGGATTGAACAACAAATATACAACAGAAATCTCAAGACGTTGAATGTTGCTTTCACTTCTTGCCCCTTGATTCAAGATGAATCAAGTCCTCCGATCGTTGTTGATAGACCTTCGATTCCAGCCACCTTATTGAATAACCCGTTGTTGTTCAAACCTTTGGCTCCGGCTGATCTCAACTGCAACGAATCGAACCCGAGATCTTCCCTTCAATATCACTGAATCCGCTACTAGACTGTTGAAGAACACCTCTTCACAATCACCTTCGCTCAGTTGACCCTTGATGAAGAATCTCGTCCAAAAAACCCCCCAAAATTCAAACCAATCTTGGAGGATAAAACCCTAACGGTTTTATTCAAGAAAGAACCTGTCACAAGCTTCAACCCGAACTAGATTACCCAATCTAAGCTTCGAACCTTATCACCTTTAATCATTCACAATGCACTTCAAAAATGGTTGTGTGTAATTGATGTGTTGTGAGATGTTGAAGATGAAGATGAAGAATCTTGGACACCTATTTCACTCTTTCTTATTCTTGAACACATGAATCAGTTTTTATCAAATGTTAAAATGACATAAGTGGTTGAACTTGTATATATAGTACCAGACCAACCAAAGACATAACAGCTTTTCAAATAGTAGAGGTAATCACTTAAAAACTGGATTTCTGCGCGAACGGTCGACCGCAGCAGGTCTGTTTGTCAACGCATAGCCTGCGTTTTTTGGAAATCTGCAAAATGTATCAGTATGCATCGACCATACAGTCGGCATGCGCTGACCCGTTGAAAAATATTTCCTTCATGCGCCGACCCTATGGTCGACTCATGCCTTCATGCGCTGACCAGTGGAAAATGCTCTGATGCATGCGCCGACCCTATGGTCGACTCATGCCCTGCAAACCTGCAAAAATTGATCTTTTTGTGGTTTTTCATGCCTCTGGTCATGACTACATTTTATCTACACATAGTATATTTATTACAACAGTTTTTAGACAAATATAAAAGGATATGGTAGGTGATACGTTGCATTTATTTAGTAGATTTGGAGTTTATAATTGCCAATCTATCCAAGATTGTAATTTGTCATCATAGAAACCTATATCGAGTAATGTCTTGCAGACTCGTGTGATGTGTGGCGATTTGCCTCCACATTCTCCCCCTTTTTGATGATGACAACCTGTATACAACCAAAACAACCAAGACCACAACAATGTGCAACAATATGTAATATATACACAAGCTCCCCCTTTCTTTTGTAATATGAGGCTGCAGAACAAACAACCATCAACTGTTGTAACCATCAACTGTTGTGAACATCCTGGCTTGGCTTTGGTGCTTGCTACATGTTCTTCTCCCCCTTTGACAACATCAATAAGAGAAGGAGAACACATCAATTAACATAAAAACATACAATAGGTGATAGCTAGTCAATTACCAAACTTCACACATAAGAGTGATAATGAACAGAAAAAAATGGAATTAATAGATAGTGAAAAAAAAACTACATGCAAATAGGTGAATATTCAGGTAGACATAAAACGGAATAACGGAAAGTACATAAAAGAAAAAAAATATGCAACTATGTAACTAATATCCCCTCCCCCGACCTCGACCCCTCCCCCGGTATGCAATATCTGGATTGCGGTGAGGATTCGAGAAGTCCACAAACGCTTCTACGAACATGTTGAGGCGATGGAGACAGTCGGTGATTTCCATGTCTTGCCTTTCATGTGATGCAACAAGAGCTTCAAAGCGGGCGTCCATCCGAGTTGAAAATGAATTTAACTTTTCATTTTGAGTATGAAGCTCAGCTCTGATCTGTTCCATTTGCGTATCTTGACTCCTCATGAAGGTCTGTTGATCTAACTGCATGGACTGCAGCATATTAAGTACTTCAGAGTTGTCCGATGGTGGAGGAGGTGATGAGTGCTGGGAAGGTTGATGATCTTGAGGGTAGCCATGATATGGATCGTAAAATCTACCCAGGGTGGTCCAGCCTGTGTATTGCCATTCACCTCATCCCTGATTTGTATAACCTTCTTCCTGTTCTTCAGATGGAGCTGAATGCTGGAGCCAATCAGTATTTGGAATCTCATGTTGAACCGGCGATTGATAATAGTCTTGCGTCTCGCATACAGGTTCTTGTACCTCTTCCGCTGTATTTTCTTCATCATCTTCTTGTTCATCATGTTCTTCACTTTCCTGTTCAGAGTTGTCATCAGAACTGTCATGAGTCACCCGAGGAATGTTTGCTCGACGGACAAACTTGTATGTTTTTCGTTCATCACACCAAAAATATCCCATCATGGCAAAGGTTTTGGTGCTAAATTCTTTGTCAGAGGAGACTGAAACACAAGGAAATGTTGGGTATACAACATTTGCTGCGGCAAGAACTTCCGAAATAAACGACCATAGGCTAGAGCAGTGCCTCTACCTGAGTGTCAGAGCAAAAATCCTGCTTGCAATATAGTATGGCCAGTTTATTTTGATCTTATGTTTCAAGATATAGATGAGATGTACCTTAGCTTGTTCGACACGGGACAGACCACCTTTTTTCGTTCGTAGGATGCGAGCGACAATCCACTGAAGAATGCGCTCCCCTGTTTGGAGTTTGCCTGCTGTAACCGTTCTAGGAAAGGCATCACTATTGACAATAGCATCTGAATAGGGCCTTTTTAGCATGTCATTCAGAGCACTCTTAAACTCGTATCTCGGAACCGTACGAGAGTCCGTTACCTCATGAAGAGGTGGTGCATCAACATCGACAGTCAAATCAAAATACTTATTCCAGACTTCAGAATTTACGTTTACCAGTTTATTACCGACAGAGGTGTGGAAATATTGACTTTGAAAGTTATCACGCAGACTCGTGTAGAACATCCGGACTAAATCCTCACTGTATTTTGTGTTGCACTCCAGAAAGTTGAAGAACCCCTGAAACTCCAGCAGAGACAGAATTTGGGTGAGATGCATGCGCTCCGCCGTTGCCTTGTAAAAGGCATGCTGTGGAACGATTGCTCTTTTGCTGAGATTCTTGTTGAAGTTTTCAACCGCAGGTGGAGGAACTAGTGAGACAGTGGTAACGGGTACTGAAGCAGATGATGATGAGGCCCTTGATCTCTTTCCTGTATTTTTGTGAAATAGAGAAGCCATTGATGATGATTTTTGGGGATTTTGTAGAGATGAACTTTAATGTCTTTGGAGAGAGTAGTTGGGGATGATTTTGGAGGAGATGAAAACTATTCCTTTTTATAGATGCAACTTACAAGAAAATGCACTTTCAAATCATAGTTGCTTTTGACTGCACATTTAATGGAGAAATGGGGAGATGAAACGATTTTAAAAAATAATTCTGGGTTTTTGCGTGAGCCGTCGACCATAACCCCTGCATGCATCGACGCATACTGTGTGATTTTTGATAATTTTGAAAGTCTACAGCATGCGTCAACCGCTGTCCTGTTTTGGTCGACTCATAGTGATCAAAAACTCAATTTTTCAGTTTTATGTCATGTAGAATGCCACACTTGCCTATTTACCATGCCTATTTACCCTTTCACAATATAATTTGCATCCAAAACACATAGTATTTGCAGCAAATGTCATATATATATAAATAAAAACCATGATTGTCAAACGATATACTTAGTTTAAGTCATGAATGTTTAGAGAGAGAGAGAGAGAAAGAGAGAGAGAAAGGAGCAATATCACCTCTATACCGACAACACTTGATAACAACATATTTATGCTTGCAACAAAATCTAAACTTGTTAGAAGTACAAGAATATAAGTGTAAACCGAGTAATACGAAACTACCAATCATTAAACTCGATCAGAAATGTCGAGAATGCCAAGTTCTCGACGGATATGAAAGAAAGGTTCAGTGGCTAGCGGCTTTGTGAAAATGTCCGCTAGTTGATTTTTGGTGTTAATGTGTTCAAAGACAACGTCACCTTTCTCTACATGATCCCTCAGAAAATGGTGTCAAATCTCTATATGTTTAGTACGCGAGTGTAGCACCGTATTTTTGGTAAGGTTTATAGCACTAGTATTGTCACAAAATATTGGAACACGTTCTAGTTTTAAGTTGAAGTCCAATAGTTGCTGCTTAAGCCATAGGAATTGCGCACAACAACTACCGGCGGCTACGTATTCTGCTTCGGCGGTTGACAGAGCAACAGACACTTGTTTCTTGCTGTGCCAACTGACCAAGGAATTTGAAAATAAGTGACACGTACCGCTGGTGCTCTTCCTATCCGATTTGCAACCGGAAAAATCGGAATCGGAGAAACCTACCAATTAACAATCATTACCTTTGGAATACCACAGTCCATACTTCGGAGTACCAGATAGGTATCGAAGTATACGTTTGACAGATTTTAGGTGGGATTCCTTAAGACATGATTGGTATCTTGCGCACATACACACGCTAAACATAATGTCGGGACGAGAATCAGTAAGATAGAGAAGAGAGCCAATCATACCTCTATACCTTTTTACCTCAACGTCCTTACCACTTTCATCTTTACTCAAATTTACACATGTTGGCATAGGAGTGTCTATGGCTTTTGAATTTGCCATGTCAAATTTCTTGAGAAGCTCCAAACAATATTTTGTTTGGCTCACGAATGTTCCTTCTTTCAGTTGCTTGATTTGCAAACCAAGAAAGTATGTGAGTTAACCCATCATACTCATCTCGAATTAAGCCTGCATAAGCTCAGAAAACTCTCTTACGAGACTCGTGTTAGTGGATCCAAATATGATATCGTCAACATAAATTTGTACAATAATTAAGTGCTTTCCTTGACGTTTAATAAAGAGAGTAGTGTCAACCTTTCCTCTTGAGTAGCCTTGATCAAGTAAAAATTTACTTAGTCTCTCATACCAAGCTCTAGGAGCTTGTTTGAGACCGTAGAAAGCTCTTTTCAGTTTGTAGACATGATCAGGATACTCATGAGACTCAAAACCAGGAGGTTGAGCAACATAGACTTCTTCATTTATGAACCCGTTAAGGAACACACTCTTAACGTCCATTTGAAATAACTTAAAATCCTTCGCACAAGCGAAAGCAAGCAAAAGGCGTATAGCCTCGAGTCGGGCAACCGGTGCATAAGTTTCCTCATAGTCGATGCCTTCCTCTTGGTTATACCCTTGCGCGACTAACCGCGCCTTGTTGCGAGTTATTACTCCATTTTCGTCCAATTTATTTCTAAACACCCATCGGGTGCCGATTACTCGATGACCTCGCGGAGGAGGGACAAGGTCCCAAACCTCATTTCTAGTGAACTGATTCAGTTCCTCCTGCATTGACAAAAACCAGTGTTCATTGAGTAGGGCTTCCTTAGGGTTTTTAGGTTCCATTTGTGAAACAAACGCAAAGTGATAACAAAATTTACTTAGCTTCGATCGAGTTGTGACACCCTTTGTGATGTCTCCGAGAATGTTTTCAATTGGATGGTCTTTGGAAGACTTCCAAGCTTGAGGGAGATCATCGTTTGAAGGCGGATGAACTTCCTCGGTTACATCATGGTGTACATCCTTATCCTCCTCAACTTTGGCTTTGTCAGGTTGATCAATCCCCGTCTCGCCACTTTTGAGTATGTCTTCTGTAGATGTACCTGCACCATGAACAACACTATCCTTTCCGACATTTCTCGGATAGGACTCATCAAAAGTAACATTCACAGACTCTTCTACAACAAGCAATCGTTTATTATATATTCTATATGCTTTACTCGATTGAGAGTATCCGAGGAAGATATCTTCATCAGACTTAGAATCGAATTTGCCCAAGTTTTCCTTTCCATTGTTTAATACAAAACATTTGTAGCCGAACACATGCAAGTGAGAAACATTTGGCTTTCGCCCTTTTAGAAGTTCATACGGTGTTTTATTTAGAATGGGACAAATAAGCACCCTATTCAAAACATAACATGCCGTACTAATGGCGTCGGCCCAAAAATATTTCGGTAAACCACTTTCGTTAATCATTGTTCTTCCCAATTCTTCTAAAATTCAGTTTTTACGCTCCACAACCCCGTTTTATTGAGGGGTGCATGGAACAGAGAAGTTATGATCTATACCATGGTTACCGCAATATTCTTCAAATAAGTGATTTTCAAACTCACCTCCATGGTCACTTCTAATTGACACTATGTTTGTATTTAAATTATTTTGGGAAAGCTTAGCAAACCTTTCAAAAGCGGCAAATGTATCACTCTTACTTACTAAAAAGATGGTCCAACAAAACCTAGAAAAGTCGTCCACTATTACGAACCCGTAATAGTTTCCTCCTAGACTTTTAATCCTAGACGGCCCAAACAAGTCCATATGAAGAAGTTCGAGAGGTCTCGTTGTTGAAATGATATTTTTGGATTTAAATGAGATCCTCGTTTGCTTCGCTTTTTGACAAGCTGTCACACCCTAATTTTTGACCTTAAGATTCCACCCCTTTTCTTTTTTTTTTGGGTGTTTTCTTTCGTTCTACCTTTCACTTTTATGTGCGACTAATAAATGTGTGCAGATGCAGTAATTTCAAGAATAGATCCTCACAATCAGGTACTTCAAGGTGACCATCGGATTATGGAGATCTTAGGACCATTCTATTGGTCGTTTCCTCAAAGCCTCTCAAGAATTTCATTTGTTCGCCCCAGAGGATGCGTCTCTATCTTTAAGGTTTCTTCAAGACGTGGTTCACATACTAATCCACGTCATAATAAAGTGTGGTCAACATTTATGAGAAGAGTTCGTTTTTTTGGATTGTTAATTTAACATGGCAAGTATGAATAAAGATCATGAGTGAAGTTTGGGTGGTATAGCGTCAAGACAATGTTGACTTATAAGAACCTTAAGCCACATTGGAATTCCTCCAAAAATGCGCAACTCAAGAGTTTTCAGATACAAGAGTAGTTCATACCGCTTCAAGCGTCATTCCTCTGTCCATGTCACGAATTCAAGTTTTGGACGTATTGGTACTCTGTGATAAAATATAAGTGAACAAGAGTTCGGATTCATTTCAAGTACAACCCCAATGGATTGGAGGAATAAAGCAAAAGGTTACCTTGAAGAGTTTCAAACAATGTTAGATAGTTATGAAGATGGTAATCTAATGACGGAGAAGAAAAGAAGGTTTGGTTATGATAAAATAGAAGCTTTAAAAGGAACTTTCTATGTATAATTTGAGTTTGGACATTCTAACGCTCCTCTTTCCTGTCTTTTCAATCTCCACGCTCCAAACTCGTTGGCTGTGATCTCTGAAAGTGGAAACGGATCCACATGTTGGTATATTACCATATTCTCATGTTTTCATCAAGCAAATTCTGTCTGCAATATGTTAAACTCAAAATTACAACTCTTATCTTCAAGTAACCAATTCCATAAATCAAAATTAATTTCACAATGGAAACCAAGCATTCATTTACAAGACCACACGTTTGTTATTCAGAAGTACAATGAAACACTCAGAAGTACAATGAAATACTAGTTCTGTTGGAAATGTTGGAACATATGAGACAACACAACCAACGTGTGTAACATTGTTTGTTTTCACCAAATTCCTTAACTACTTCTTCTTCAACTTCAATTTCTCTCTTCAAGCTTAACATCCCTTCCAATAAGGATCCAGCAGAAACTGCAATGTCTTGTTGTTCTATCAACGATACCGATATAAGTTGGTTGTACTTAGATACAGCTTATCAAGTCCTCGAGAAGAATCTTTGAGTGGATACTTTGTAAGCATTGATTTGCGAGTTCACTCGGGAAGATCTTTGTTGCACCCCAAAATTTGCTCAACTTTTCTTTGCCTAGCTTATGTTTCATTTCATTCACATTAGCATTATCATTTGCATTTCATTGACATGTATGCAGGAGATCAAGAGGTATGATTACCAATCAAGGGCTACACAAGAGTTTGAAGCTAGCTAAGAAGGTTATTCAGGTGCTCAAGGGTTGATATCCTTGTCAGAGAAGTTGAAAGATCCTCAGAAAGAGTGGTTGAAACCAAGAGGGTGTGTCTCCTAACTTGAGAGTTGAGGAAATTCATCAGATGATTATGAAGCCATGAAGTTAGACTTGAGGTCTTGAGAGAGATCATGAGAAGTTTGAAGATCACTTTGATGCCTAGACAGGTCATTCTGCAAGATTGAGAAGCCTCAACCATGAGTGGTGTAACACCCCCTTTTTATACCCCCAAATAAATTAAATAAATCAATTAGGCACTTAGAAAATTTATTTCATCAGAGTTTAATTAAAACATGGTATAAAAGAGGCGCATCACATTATCATGAAATTAAACACATACGATACCTGCTCAAAATAGATATGCAACAATGGGTAACCCACATCTCAATATTTAGAATAAAGCGGAAACATCCAAATATTGAATCGATCTCATTCATAAAAGTATATACAACCATTAGTTAATTCGTGCTTTACAACATATCCACAGCAGATACATACACATATGTATCACAAAAGAATCAAAACAAATGTAACTCCAAAAGAGTCAAAGACTTCCTAACTACCCAGATGTTACATATCAGAGCCATTGACCAAAAAGAATGAAGACATCACTTCACAAAAGAACCTCCAGCTTCCTACTCTGCAATGCCTCATAGAGCATTATAAAACAGCAGAAGGGTGAGAAACAACATCATAACAGTTAATGCATAAAATTGTATATATACATATACTCATATTGGTACAAGTTATACTCAAATTATGTTCTCACCACATTAAGCATATACAAATAATCATGTCTCTACACATACACATGAACATTCACTATATTTCCTCCAAACAATCACATATAACATACACAGTTATATTCACACAACCAATGCATCATACACAGATGACTCATGCAACTCATAGAGACCGACACACGACCCTATGCAGATGCAAATGCGGTACCGACTCATTCAACAAATTCCCTAAGGAATCGAGTATTCAGCAGATCCTCCACGGGATCACATGTTATGACCGATTCTCCGAGGAATCACACAATGCAACCGATTCTCCAAGGAATCAAATACAACCATCGTATCATACGAGGTTCTGCAAATCCTCCGAGGGATCAATCGACACAAAAATGCATACTATGCTCACAAACATATTCATTGCATTTATCATATACATAGCATATATCTATCATGCATTCACATTATACACCATTCCACACATGGTTTACACACATATCAGCCTATCAATGCATTTCTATTCAATTCGAGCAAATACACAAGATTATCAAAGATTCAAGATTTATCATTTACTCTACAATCTAGGATTCACGCCTTTCGGCCACCCACAGCACAACATGTTGAAACAGTTCACACATCAATCATTTATATAGGCATTAATCATAATTGAATCAATCAAACATCATGTCATGAACAAACAGTAAAACAATTAACACTGCCAGGTTCGCCAACCTTCGCCTGGCGAAGCCACGCAGCGAATGCTCGCTGGCCTTCGCCTGGCGAACTCCCCAACGAAGTCCACTGGGAGTAATTCTGGAATTACTCGCTGAGGCTCGCTACCCACTCGCCTGGCGAACCTTCGCCAACTCACCTCGCCTGGCGAACTTGCCAGCGAATACAGGGTATTAGCTTCTGACTTGCTTCGCTACAGCTCGCTGGGCTTCGCCTGGCGAAGCTTCGCTGCCATTCGCCTGGCGAACTTGCGAAGACAGAACTTCCATGGCTGTCTCAAAGTCCAAACTCCACACAACCAACCGATTAAATCCAAACCAGTCACATTAGCACAACCCAACCATCACCCGACTAAACTACATCGTCTAATCCGAGTTCTAACTGATTAAAACCTCATTCTACTCACAAAACCAACTTCTAACCTAAGTGGAAAAAGAGTAGAACTCTACAAAATCCACACACATACACATACAATCATATACATTAAAGAGATGATGAAGTTTCACACCCTTACCGATCGATTGCAAGCTTTGGTAATGATTTCCTTGATGATTCTAGGTTTTCCTCTCCACTTTCTCTTCTCTTTCTCTTCTCCTCTTTTCTTTCTCTTGCTTTTCTTCTTATGTTACTATCTTTCTTCCTTTTCCTCTCTTATTCTATTTTCATCTCTATTTCTTTCCTCTCAAATTCTTTCCAACACTAACCAATCAATTCTCACACTAAGTGCTAAATGTCTAAAATGCCCTTTTTACTCTAATTCCCCGAAAACTCTCCGAATCGGTAAAATAAGCAAACACCACATAATAACAATATATAATTTCTCAATTTAAACAAACATCAATTAAATAAATTAAAAGACTCAACAATTAATGGGAATTCAGAATCGGGGCGTTACAACTCTCCCCCACTTTAGAAATTTTCGTCCTCGAAAATATCACCTGATTCAAACAACTCTGGATGCGATTCTCGCATCTTGCTCTCCAATTCCCAAGTCATGTTGCCTTCCGCGGCACCTCCCCAGGACACTTTCACAAGCGCAATATCCTTGCCTCTTAGTTTCTTAACTTCACGGTCCAAAATACTAACCGGTAAAACTTCAACTGTAAGGTTATCTCTTACTTCCACTTCATCCATTGGAATAACATGTGACGGATCCGGAACATACTTCCGAAGTTGCGAGACATGGAATACATCATGCAAATTCGAAAGAGTCGGAGGCAACGCCACACGATACGCCACAACACCAATCCGTGCGACAATCTGATACGGACCAATAAAACGAGAAGTCAACTTTCTCGACTTCAAGGCACGACCCACACCCGTAACCGGTGTAACTCTCAAAAACACATGGTCGCCCTCTTGAAACTCGAGATCCTTTCTCCTTTTATCATGATAACTTTTCTGTCTATTCTGAGAAGCTCTCATCTTTTCCCGAATAAATTTCACCTTTTCCGTCGTTTGCTGTACCATTTCAGGACCAACTACCGACCTTTCACCCGTCTCATGCCAACACAGAGGTGTTCGACATCTCCGTCCATATAAAGCCTCAAATGGCGCCATACCGATACTCGAATGGAAACTGTTATTATAGGTGAACTCAATCAACGCTAAATAACCGTCCCACGCACCACCTTGTTCAAGCACACAAGCACGCAACAGATCTTCTAACGATTGAATCGTCCTCTCGGTTTGACCATCCGTTTGCGGATGATATGCCGAACTCAATCTCAACTTAGAACCCAAGGCACCTTGCAAACTCTCCCAAAATCTTGAAGTAAATCTAGGATCTCTATCCGACACAATACTCTTAGGAACTCCATGAAGCTTCACAATAGTGCCAACATAAATCTCGGCCAACCTTTCCAAAGAATAAGTAATATCAATCGGAATAAAGTGAGCCGATTTAGTAAGCCTATCAACAATCACCCAAATAGCATTATGTCCTCTTTGTGTATTCGGCAATCCCGTAACAAAATCCATCGATATACTATCCCATTTCCATTCCGGAATATCCAACGGTTGCATCAATCCACTAGGCTTCTGATGCTCCACCTTAGACTTCTGACAAGTCAAACACGAGTACACAAAACGAGCAACATCGCTTTTCAATCCAGACCACCAAAAGATCTTCTTCAAATCCTGATACATCTTATTCGCTCCCGGATGAATACTTAAGTTACTCCGATGTCCCTCTTCCAATATCATCTTTTTCAAATCCGCGTCATCGGGAATACAAATACGACCTCGAAACCTCAAAACTCCTAATTCATCAACGTTGAAATCTTCATTTCCATTCGTCATCAAATCCACAAATTTCAAATCCAACTTTTGCTTTTCACACACTGTAGTAAGGAAATCATTCGTGACATGCAACATACCAAGCTTCACACTACTCGGCGTTAACTCACAAACCAAACTCAAATCTCTAAAGTTCTCCAAGAGTTCCCACTCTCTAACCATCAAAGTAGACACGTGCAACGACTTCCGACTTAAGGCATCGGCTACCACATTCGCCTTACCCGGATGATAATTTAAACCAAAATCATAGTCCTTCAAAAGTTCTAGCCATCTCCTTTGCCTCATATTCAATTCCTTTTGATCAAACAAATACTTCAAACTCTTGTGATCGCTAAAAACTTCAAATCTTGCACCATAAAGATAGTGCCTCCAAATTTTCAAAACGAACACCACGGCCGCTAACTCCAAATCATGAGTAGGGTAATTCTTTTCATGCACTCTCAACTGCCTAGAAGCATACGCCACGACCTTCCCATCTTGCATCAATACACCACCCAATCCTGACAAAGAAGCATCACAATAAACCACAAAAGGTTCCGTAGGATTCGGCAAAATCAAAACTGGCGCTGTCGTTAACCTTCTCTTTAATTCCATGAAACTCTCTTCACAATTAACATCCCAAATAAAGGCCTTTCCTTTACAAGTCAACTGCGTTAACGGAAGTGCTAACCTTGAAAATCCTTCGATAAACCTCCGGTAGTAACCGGCCAAGCCCAAAAAGCTTCGAATTTCCGTAACCGATCTTGGAGTCTCCCATTGCATTACCGCATCGATCTTGGATGGATCCACACTAATACCATTGCCGGAAATAATATGTCCAAGAAAACTTACCTCCGACAACCAAAACTCACACTTAGACAACCTTGCATACAACTTCTTCTCTTTCAAAATCCGCAACACAATCCTTAAATGTTCTTCGTGTTCCTCTCGAGACTTAGAATAAATCAAAATGTCATCGATAAACACCACCACAAAACGATCCAACTGCTCGTGGAAGATACGGTTCATATACTCCATGAAAACACCCGGCGCATTAGAAACTCCGAATGGCATCACCGTATACTCGTAGTGACCATATCGTGTTCTAAAAGCCGTCTTCGAAATATCTTCTTCCTTAACCCGAATCTGGTGATAACCGGATCTTAAATCAATCTTACTAAAAACACGGGCTCCAACCAATTGATCCATCAGATCATCAATTCTTGGAAGCGGATACTTGTTCTTAATTGTCACCTTATTGAACTGCCGATAATCAATACACAATCGCATACTACCATCCTTCTTCTTTACCAACAATACCGGCGCACCCCAAGGAGAAACACTTGGTCTTACAAATCTCTTATCCAACAAATCATTCAACTGCTTCTTCAATTCCACCAACTCCGATGCCGACATCCGATACGGGGCCATCGAAATCGGTCTAGTACCTGGAACTAGATCAATAGAAAATTCAACCTCTCTCTTTGGCGGCACATCCGCAACATCTTCCGGAAACACTTCAGGAAATTCACAAACCACAGGAAACACGTCGAGCTCAACTTTGCTCTCCACCGACAACGATGCAAACAAACCAAACAACTGAGCTTCGTCCGCTAAAAGTTTCTTCAACTCTTTAGTGGAAAGAAAACTCTCGTTTTCACCATCTTCCAAAGAAGGAAACCTTACCAACTTGTGATAGCAATCCAAATGAACTCTATTAAATTGCAACCAATTCATACCCAAGATTACGTCCAAACCTTCCAACGGCAAACACACTAAATCCATAACGAAGTCCTTACCATACATGGTCAAAGGACAACTTGCACACACCAAAGAAGTAGTTACCGACCCCGAAGCGGGAGTCCCAATAACCACACCACTACTCAAAGAAACCATACACAAATCCAACCGCTTAGCACACGCAAGAGAAATGAACGAGTGAGTCGCTCCAGTATCAATAATAGCAACTAAAGGCATATCATTAATAAAGCATGTACCTTTAATCAAACGATCTGCCGCATTAGTGGCGTCTGAACCTGCTAATGCGAATACTTTTCCGCCCGCCGGAGCTTGCTTCGGTTTGGTACAATTCGGGCTAATGTGACCCACCTCGCCACAATTAAAACACTTCACAGCATTCTTTCTACACTCTGCTGCATCATGACCAAAGAGTCCACAGTTGGAACACTTCGCCTTGAACTTTCCACAATCATAAGACTTGTGGCCCATCACGCCACACTTAAAACATTTGATCGCACCGGAACCTCCTCCGGGTCTCCTATCAAAGTTTCCCCTATGTTTGCCCTTATCAGCAGGCGTCACATAAGGTCCGCTTCGTACTTGCTGCTTCCCTCTCCTCTCGCTCAAACCCTTATAATGAGTAGAACGAGCTCTACTGTCTTCTTCATAAATCCTACAGCACTCGGTCAAATCCGAAAATCTTCTTATCCTTTGATAACCTACTGCTTGCTTTATCTCCGGACGCAAGCCATTCTCATACTTGATACATTTGGAAAATTCCGCCGTAACCGCATCATAGTGAGGGTGAAACTTCACTAACTCAGTAAACTTAGCGGTGTAGTCCACCACCGACATATTACCTTGTTTCAACTCCAGAAATTCCATTTCTCTCTTCCCTTTAACACTTTCGGGATAATACTTCCTTAGAAACTCAGCACGAAATAAATCCCACGTAATCTCCTCGTCGTCGACCTCAAGAACTTGCCTCATGCTGACCCACCAGTCATCGGCCTCTTCTCTCAGCATATGAGTCCCTAGTCTCACCTTATTCCCTTCAGCACAATCCATCACCCTAAAAATTCTCTCAATTTCCTTTAACCATATCTGAGCACCATCCGGATCAAATCTCCCTTTAAACACCGGTGGTTGGTTCTTCCTGAACTCATCATTCGCATTCACGTTAGGTGCACCCTGCACAGCTCTGGCCATAGCCTCTAACGCCGCTGCCATAGCATTGTCATTACGACCTGCCATATTCTGAGGATTCCCAAAAATAACAACAAGGTTAAACAACCGTTCAACCAACACAACAACAAGACAGACACGACTGACTCAACACTGGCTCTGATACCACTTAATGTAACACCCCCTTTTTATACCCCCAAATAAATTAAATAAATCAATTAGGCACTTAGAAAATTTATTTCATCAGAGTTTAATTAAAACATGGTATAAAAGAGGCGCATCACATTATCATGAAATTAAACACATACGATACCTGCTCAAAATAGATATGCAACAATGGGTAACCCACATCTCAATATTTAGAATAAAGCGGAAACATCCAAATATTGAATCGATCTCATTCATAAAAGTATATACAACCATTAGTTAATTCGTGCTTTACAACATATCCACAGCAGATACATACACATATGTATCACAAAAGAATCAAAACAAATGTAACTCCAAAAGAGTCAAAGACTTCCTAACTACCCAGATGTTACATATCAGAGCCATTGACCAAAAAGAATGAAGACATCACTTCACAAAAGAACCTCCAGCTTCCTACTTTGCAATGCCTCATAGAGCATTATAAAACAGCAGAAGGGTGAGAAACAACATCATAACAGTTAATGCATAAAATTGTATATATACATATACTCATATTGGTACAAGTTATACTCAAATTATGTTCTCACCACATTAAGCATATACAAATAATCATGTCTCTACACATACACATGAACATTCACTATATTTCCTCCAAACAATCACATATAACATACACAGTTATATTCACACAACCAATGCATCATACACAGATGACTCATGCAACTCATAGAGACCGACACACGACCCTATGCAGATGCAAATGCGGTACCGACTCATTCAACAAATTCCCTAAGGAATCGAGTATTCAGCAGATCCTCCACGGGATCACATGTTATGACCGATTCTCCGAGGAATCACACAATGCAACCGATTCTCCAAGGAATCAAATATAACCATCGTATCATACGAGGTTCTGCAAATCCTCCGAGGGATCAATCGACACAAAAATGCATACTATGCTCACAAACATATTCATTGCATTTATCATATACATAGCATATATCTATCATGCATTCACATTATACACCATTCCACACATGGTTTACACACATATCAGCCTATCAATGCATTTCTATTCAATTCGAGCAAATACACAAGATTATCAAAGATTCAAGATTTATCATTTACTCTACAATCTAGGATTCACGCCTTTCGGCCACCCACAGCACAACATGTTGAAACAGTTCACACATCAATCATTTATATAGGCATTAATCATAATTGAATCAATCAAACATCATGTCATGAACAAACAGTAAAACAATTAACACTGCCAGGTTCGCCAACCTTCGCCTGGCGAAGCCACGCAGCGAATGCTCGCTGGCCTTCGCCTGGCGAACTCCCCAACGAAGTCCACTGGGAGTAATTCTGGAATTACTCGCTGAGGCTCGCTACCCACTCGCCTGGCGAACCTTCGCCAACTCACCTCGCCTGGCGAACTTGCCAGCGAATACAGGGTATTAGCTTCTGACTTGCTTCGCTACAGCTCGCTGGGCTTCGCCTGGCGAAGCTTCGCTGCCATTCGCCTGGCGAACTTGCGAAGACAGAACTTCCATGGCTGTCTCAAAGTCCAAACTCCACACAACCAACCGATTAAATCCAAACCAGTCACATTAGCACAACCCAACCATCACCCGACTAAACTACATCGTCTAATCCGAGTTCTAACTGATTAAAACCTCATTCTACTCACAAAACCAACTTCTAACCTAAGTGGAAAAAGAGTAGAACTCTACAAAATCCACACACATACACATACAATCATATACATTAAAGAGATGATGAAGTTTCACACCCTTACCGATCGATTGCAAGCTTTGGTAATGATTTCCTTGATGATTCTAGGTTTTCCTCTCCACTTTCTCTTCTCTTTCTCTTCTCCTCTTTTCTTTCTCTTGCTTTTCTTCTTATGTTACTATCTTTCTTCCTTTTCCTCTCTTATTCTATTTTCATCTCTATTTCTTTCCTCTCAAATTCTTTCCAACACTAACCAATCAATTCTCACACTAAGTGCTAAATGTCTAAAATGCCCTTTTTACTCTAATTCCCCAAAAACTCTCCGAATCGGTAAAATAGATAAAATAAGCAAACACCACATAATAACAATATATAATTTCTCAATTTAAACAAACATCAATTAAATAAATTAAAAGACTCAACAATTAATGGGAATTCAGAATCGGGGCGTTACAAGTGGTGCAATTAGGGTTTGACTGGGTCAACCCTAAGTCAACTGAGGAGTTGGAGGAAGTTGAGACCTAATCCAAGAGCCATGTGATCATGGATTGATGCATTGAGATGCTATAAGGATGATTCCAAGGTTAACTCCTCATGATTGAAGAGTTTGAGAAGTTTCAAGCTAGGGTTTCTAAGGCTTGACAGTGTAAAATCCCCTAGTTTGACCCCTCTCTTCAAGGCAGTGTAGCTCAAGATGTGATTGTCATCTCATCTTTCCCCCAACATGAATGTTGTAGAGCATGATCTTAGCTTTAATTTGAGTGCTAGAAGTCCTTGATAGGATTTGTAGAACTCAAGTTATGGCTTTGACAAGTCAAGGGCATTTTGGTCATTTGGAGATTATAGGTCATTTCAATCATAAGGCCATAACTCCTATCTCCAAGCTTCAAATGAGAAAATGTTCAACATCAAACTTGTTCAAAATGATGTTTTAAGGCTAGCCAAGAGGTCATGAGAGCTTGGAATTTCTTGTAGCTCAAAATCACAAAAATGGCTTAAAATAAGGGTGATTTTCAAATGAACCAAAGATGGAAATTGGTATTTTTGATCCACATGTCCAAACCAAGGCATGTAATATGTCATTTTGATTCTAAAACACATTTTAAGAACATTGACATTGCCAAAATTTTGACTTGAGGTTTAATTTGTGGACTTGCTTTGAAAAGTAGTTACTTACATCTTAAGTAACAATTGCCAAACCAAAATTCAAGGCATAACCAAGGCTTCTTTCAATCCAAACACATCCAAAATACCATTAGGAGAGAAATTGGAAGAGAATGGGGGTGAATACAAGCTGCTAGCAGAATTGGTATGACCATGGCATGTGATTGAACTTTTCATGACATGAGAAACTAAATTTCTCATTAGAAGGATCTAGAGCTTTCTAGATCATCCTTACATGGCCTATATATTGAATAGAGGTGGTTTAGATTGAAGGTTGGTGATAATTGAAGGAGAGAATAAAGATTGAGTGTGAAAATTTCTTGCTTGCAACTGAATTCGGTTACACCATTTTCTTCACTTTCCATCCATTTTCTTGAGTGCAATCACTTCCATGGATGCTAGTGAGTGATTCCAGATCATAATCAAGGCAAATTCGTGGCTGAATAGTGTTCTTGCTCTCAGATTTCTTCACCTGCAACTCAGAATTGGTTCCAAGAATCCAGAGCATTTCCATCCATTTCATTGCATACAGAAGCTTTGAATTGATTCATTGAAGGAATTTGGAGCATTTGAAAGCTTGATTTGAAGGTTTAATACCTCTGTGCACACGAAATTCTCAGGTTAGTAACTTTCAATCTCCAGCTTCAATTAGGTAGAATTAAGAGGAATTAGGATGTTAGATGCATTGTGGATTGATGTAGGAAGGTTTATGGATCATTAATTTGAGAGTTAGTGACCAATTAGGGTTGTTACCATTTTCGGTTGAGATGGTGTTCTTGCGAATCTTGAGGATTTAGATTGAATTAAGGGCATGAATGGACTCCTTGTGAGATTTAGGACAAGATTCATCAAGGAATCGTGGCATATGGTGGATTCTATGGCAAGTTAGGGTTGTAGAATGCTGACCGGAGAATGTCACCGGCGGTGACTTTGGCGCGCAGGTGGCCTGAGTTTCAGAGGTTCAAATTGGGGAAGATGATCCCAGAGCCATTGGATCATAGTTGGACTTTGACTAGAGACCTCATCCAACGGCCACGATTACTTCTAATTTGTGAAGGAGTTCTGATCTAAAATGAAACGCAGCGTTTCATTAATCTGTTGTTTTTGGGCTTTATGCAATAATTGATAACCACACCCCTCTTATGGCCCAATTGCTAAAATGAACTGGATTGCCTTGCTATCTACACCACGTGTTTCCCATTTTATTTTGGTTTTTCATTTTTCATTTTATTCATGGTTATTGATTAATTCATAAAAAATGGAAAAATGACTCAATTAATCCCATTCTTTTTGCCATGGATTCATGATTGAATCTAGTATTTTTTAGGTAAAAAATATTATAATTTCATGAATTTTCTGATTTTATGGGAATTTTTACATTTTAATTGACATTAAAATAATCATGTTAGATGCTTGATTTTGTTGAATTTGGTTTGATCATGTGATGATGATTTTGGCCTTGATTTTTTGTGTGTAGCTAGCATAGATATGCATGCTCCCCATAGATGTTTCTCACATTTTTGTGATGAATGTAAGTGGTAGTTCTAGGTTGAAACTTTAGGTGCTCCATTTTTAGGGTTTATGAATGATACCTTGTGGTTTAGATCTGATTTTCAGGACTTGGTGGATGATTCAACCTCTGATTTTTGTAGGATAGATTCATGATTGAATTAGGGTCCCTTAGGAATTTTTATAGGAATTTACAATGTAGTTTACTATTTTAGTTTGATTTTAGTTTAGATACTAACTTTATATGATTCTAATGCACTAATTCAACTAGAGTGATTTCTTTAGTTCCCTTAGATTAGGGTTTTCTCTCTCTTGCTCTTGGGTGATGTTGAAGACAAGTTGAAGATGAAATGGCTTGCTTGAAGAGGCTTGGATGTGAAGATCTTCCCTTCTTTTGGTGTAGTATTGATTAGGTGTTAAGATTAGGGTTTTGTAGGCAGAGCTTCTAGATAGATTCTCTTCCTTCATAAACATGGAAGATATTGATCACTTCCATTCTTCCCTATGATGTAAGGTCCCCTTGTAAAGGCCTCATCCCTCCTTTGGTAGGATGTGTGGCTCTTTACAAGTTGGTAGAACCTTTGAGGGTCCCTTTCTCTGATGATAGGATGCTTAGTGGTGACCTTTGGTCTTCACTCTGCTACCAATCATCCAAACTTTGCTCTTGTTAGATGAATCTTTCTCCCTTGTTAGAGGATGGAGTTCCCTGATTGAAGAGATTGAAGGATGAAGTTGATACTTCTTTGTGTTTGAAGATTACTCTGAGAAGCTGAAGCTTGTAGATGAAGAGGAGCAAGTTGATACTTGTAGAGATGGGAGAGATGAAGCTTGAAGACCAAGAAGAACAAGTTGACACTTGTGAAGAAGATCCAATTGAGTTTGAGTGAAGAGCTGAGGCCTGAGGAATAAAGGATAAGCTGATACTTATGTTGAGACACTGAAGTCCCTGAAGGAACAAGTTGATACTTGATATTAGGAGTGAAGCCTGAAGGTGGAATCTACTGTGGAGCTAAGGCTTGAAGAAGAGGGATAAGTTGATACTTATGTTGATGTGTTGGAAGCTCAGAGAAGCAAGTTGATACTTGATATTGAAGATGATAGCCTTGAAGAACAGTTTCAGACTGAGGACTGGACTGATGTCAGAGGTTGCCTTGTTGTGAAGCTGTGGGAGTGGTTGATCTGTTTCCTTTTCTTGTCTGTTTGCTTTCTGTGCAACTGTGTTGATGTGACTTGTTTGATTTGCTTGATGCATTAGAATAAGTTCATCTCTAGACTGATGTAAACTAGGAGCATGATTTCACTAGAGGTTGAGTCGCTCCCTCTGCTTGTATTTTTACTGTATGGCTTTGCTTGCGGGTATTCGGTAGAGCCTAGCTCCCTTGCCTATGCAGTTGTTGTGTTTGCTTGACAACATGTTATTTCCTCTGTATGATTACCGTTGTTCATGTTTGGCTTGAGGTTGAGATGGGCTTGTGGAGGCTGATGCCCCACACACATTTCCTCCCTCTCTTGCATTGCATGCATTTTATGATCAATTACTGTTTACTGTTTAGCTGATGCTTTATCTGTTTCTGTTTATCATTGACATGATCCCCTAGGAATCTCACTTCCTTTGATAAGGAAGTGATGATTAGAACTTTAGGTTGAAACCTATGCATGATAACTTCTAGGAGTTCCCTGTTTCAAACCTCAACTATAGGATGAATCCTTGGCATGACAACAGTAGGACTTGATAGTCTCCCCTTAGTTGAGCCTTCTCTCTTCTCATCTCAAAACAAATCAAAATATAGTAATAAAGGTTAACTGATGTCGTACGTTACGAGCCTTAAGCTATCCGAGAAAGGATTGTTGGAGAGTTTCTTTTCAACGGTCTGGATATTTAGTATGGCACCCTTTGGGTGACATGCGACGCATTCATTCTCAGGTCATAGTCTCTAGTGCGATATTGGTTGCAAACATCCATAAAAAACAGTTCTTCCGTAAAAGACAGAAAACAGACTTCAAACCTTTTTGCCCCGTGGGCCCATAATTCAAAGGAAGCTTTTCTGAAGAAAAGAGTGTCGTTAACTCCCAGTTCTACCGCAAATGGTAACGCCTAAGTCTCCAAGGGTCGAGCTGCGTACACCAAACTGCTGGAACTGTTTGTTAACCCTACTCGATAAAATAGATGAATCTGAATTCCCGTAATCTGTATTATCCCGAACTACGTAAGCTCTGATCTCTCATGCCTGTTGAGAGTACGTAGGCACAATACTGATGTATTGGCGAGCCACCTTCCCTGCAACCCGTAGTTAGTCGAACTACGTAGACTCTGATTTCTCATTCTCTGATGAGAATATGTAGGCATAAAGTGCGACGCTTTGCCGAGTCATTTTTCTTTTCTTTTTAAGCCAGCCTTGATAGGTAGATAGATAAAACCAACCCGTCATATAAACACAACAAGCGTGGATCCCATCGAGTACGATGGACGTGAGGGGTGCTAATACCTTCCCCTTGCGTAACCGACTCCCGAACCCAGACAATGGTTGCGATGACCTTGTCTTATACCTTTTTGTCAGGTTTTTCCCGATCGTTTCCTTTCCCGTTCCGAGGGATAAATAACGAAAGGTGGCGACTCTTCTATTTTGCCGGCACCTTATTTTCGCGGTAGCGACAGCTGGCGACTCTGCTGAGGACTTGATAGTTTCCTGGGATCCAACGTCCCTTATGCGAGTCAGTTTGGGGATCCAACGTCCCCTGCGAGAGTCAATCCTAGCGCTTGTATGATTACTTTTCGGGTGGTGTTTATTTATTGCGTTTTATTTCCCGCATTTTATTTTCAGTATGATATGATTATCTGTGCTGTTGTGGGAGGGGCATTCTGATGAGTGAGAAGCCAGAACCAGGCTCGAGTGTACTTAGTATTAGTTGTGGAAATTAGTGGGCGCGTGCTTGCTTTGCAGGCACTAGTGTCTCATGAAATCCACGCTCAGACGAGGTTCTCCCGGTTGACTTCTTTTTCAACCCTTTGGGTTGAGGGGGTTGTTGGTTTGGACGATTGTCGACTCTGGGGACCAATCATTTGGAATTCAGCTGAGTGAGGCCGCTTCAGGAGACAGTGATGCCACACCTTCTGGGTATCGTATCACCCCTCTTGAATGTCTGTGACGCTGATGACTGCATAGGATGCCGAACTTGTGTCAGTTTAGGTCCATACCTGTGAGCAGGGTTGGGTTCGTTGCAGGAAACCTTAACCTTCAGACTACCTGGTTTTCTTGATAGTGAATCAGTTTTGTTGGTATCAAAGGCTCTCATTAGAGATGTATTTGTTCTTGACAGAGCAGAGTTATGGTCCTGTATCAGAGGTCCTTATCTTCAGAGATGTGTATTTTGTTCTTGACAGAGCAGAGTTTTGGTCCTGTATCAGAGGTCCTTATTATCAGATGTTTGTTCTTGACAGAGCAGATTTATGGTCCTGTATCAGAGGTCCTCATTATCAGATATGGGTGTTCTTGACAGAGCAGATTTGTGGTTCGATACCAGGGTTTTCTTCTTATCAGAGATAGTAGTTGTTCTTGATAGAGCAGCATTATGGTTTTGTTGATACAGAATCTTCGCAACACAGTCGTCTTGATCTCCCGCTGCATGATTGCATTTTACATTGCTTTGCATACCTATTTGCATTTCATTAACGTGTGTCTGTGTTGCAGGTACCGTTTCCCCCGATTCAGGATTTCTTACCTTCTATTGTGTTATCATGGGTTCCCTGAGGAAGACCGTGGCTTACAAGCTCCCCACTCCTGATGTTGTTCAGCTGACTGGTTTGATTGCTTTAGCAGATGATTCTGTGAGAGATGAATTCAGAAAGTCTTACGGTAAACTGCTCAGTTTGGTTCGTAAACCTTCTGTGTTTGAGTTGAATGGGTTGCACGCCCTGCTGCAGTTCTACGATCCTCCATTGAGATGCTTTACTTTCCAGGACTTTATTCTCGCGCCCACACTAGAGGAGTATGTTGATTTGTTAGGTGTGCCTATCAAGAGTCAGATGCCCTTTGTTCATATGGATGTCGAGCCTGACCTGGCTAGTCTAGCTCCCTCACTTCATCTGGATGCCTCCGAGTTGGTCTTGTCTAGTTGGAATAAGGTTCCCGGTTTCTCCTTGCAGTTCTTAGTGGGAAAGCTCAACAGTGCGCCAAAGACGGATGTTGGATTGTGTTCAACGCCATTCTCGCTCTGTGCATATATGGCATCATTCTGTTCCCCAATATGCCTGACTTTGTAGACTTCGACGCCTTTCACATCTTTGCGTCAGGGAATCCAGTCCCTACCTTAATAGGAGATGTCTATCATTCCGTCCACTACAAAAACGAGAACCGAAGGGGCAATAATGTCTCGTACTGTGTGCCCCTACTCTATAGATGGCTTGATAGTCACCTACCCAAGAAGGGTCCCTTTGCTTCGTCTGCAGCCACAGCTGAGTGGCCTGAGTGTTTGATGAGTCTGTTAGCGGAGGATATTGCCTGGTTTGATAGAGATAGGTTGGGTACCGAGATCATCTTCAGCTGCAGTGGGTTTCCGAACGTGCCTTTGATAGGCAGGAAGGGCTGTATCAACTATAATCCATCTCTGCTGGTCCGACAGTTTGCTTATGCTTTGAGAGCTCCGCCGAAGGACGAAGAGGTGCAGGAATCTCTGTACCTCACTGGTCTTCTAGAGGGGGATATGTTATCTAAGCTTCAGCGCGCGTGGAATGGTATCTGTAAGCGGGGAAAACCATTGCTGGGGAAAAGTAACAGCCAAGCCTACGCTCCATATGTGACTTGGATCAGATCCAGAGCAGATGCTATAGGGATGTCGTTTCCTCCTGCCAAGCCAGAAAGCCCTCCAGTGATTGAAGAGCCTACCACCGTGCCTATTCAGCAGCATAATCAGGTGTTAGCTGAGAGAGATGAGATGAAAAAGGCAAATGAAGAATTGGAGAAAGAATTGGCTCAGCTCAGAAGCGAGAGAAGCGAAGTCGTTCATTCCTTCAAGAGGCAAACAGAGCTGGTGAACCAGTTGGGGACAGATTTGACTAAGCAGATGGCTGAGCACGAGCGCATGGGTCGAGACTTCAAAGCGGTCAACGATGTACTGGCCACTAAGAAGCAGCACTTGGATGAAGCGTATCGGAGAATATCCAAGTTTAACCAGCACTGGAAGGCTACCCTAGCCAACGGCAAAGAACGGGAGGATAAGCTGAAGCAACAGATCTCCAAGATAAAAGCCCAGGTGAAGGCTAGTGAGAAGAGGTTTGATGAAGAAACCGCTCGCAGATATGCCGCTGAAGGCCAGCTCAACAAGACTCTTGCTAACCTGAAGGAGCGCAAACTGATGTTTGAATCCAAGAAGTGGAAGTTAGAAGATTGTTTCGGCGAAGGAGCATGGGAAGATTCGGTTGAAGGTCTTCAATACACCATTATGCAGAGAGAGTTACTTGTCGAAGGGTTACTCACTCGGCCTGATCATCCAGAAACGAAGGGGTTGTTAGAAGAGTTTCGCGCCCGAGGCCGTGCTTGACTATTTGTAGCCCTTTTGTATTGATCATTGTTTTGTGCTTACCATCACCAGGCTTGTTGGTCGAGGTCATGCTATTGCTTGTACTTAGTGACGTGGTGTACCGCCTTGATGGGCTTTCTATATATATATATGAGATGTTGTTTCCATGACTGGACTCGGACTTCTTATTATCAGCACTGGCACTCAGGCACTAGGATCGGGGGGGGGGGGGGGAATCTCCCTAACGCACAGACACACGTTTGCATTTGCATGAAGCATTTTCATAACGAGCACTTTGTTGTTTTTTCTAACCCTTTTGTGCATACAGGTTGTTTCAGGTTGTTCCAGGATTGATCAGAGACCTATCCACCGCTATCCGACCAGAGCAAATCAAACCAGAGTTATGGAGCAAATGCAAACTGACGTTCAAGAACTCCGAGAAAGGATGGACCGCTTCATGGAGCTCATGCAAGCGGTCGCCAACGGCCAGGATCAGCTCAGAACCTTGGTTCAGCCTCTGATTTCAAGGGTCGACAGCAATGGTGTACTCCATGGTGGGACGGTGCCAACCCCTCCACCTGTTGAAACTCCTCAGAATGGCGTCCCCGTGACCGGGGGGAATGGCAGTGCCAACGGCAATGTGATAGCTAATATGAGACTCAATGGTAATACGGCTGGCGTCGGTAATGGAAATTTTGAAGCCAACGTCAATGTTGGGCTAGGCAACGGCGATGCGGGTGTTGGAAATCTGTATGGACCTCAACCCTGGTTAGAAGACCGTCAAGACGATGTGTTCTCGCAGAGAGGTGCTGAAGGAGAGCTGACTGCTGAAGCACGACTAAGGTTCAAGGCACTCGAGGACAAGATGAGGAATTTCGAAAACCAGAACACCATGGGTGTTGATATGTCCAAGTTGGGACTGATTGCTGATTTCAAGGTGCCTCCCAAGTTCAAGGTACCCGACTTTGAAAAGTACAAGGGCACCACCTGCCCTCGCGTCCATTTGAGATCATATTACCGGAAAATGTCCGCTCATTCTGAGGACGAGAAGTTGCTGATGCACTTCTTTCAGGACAGTCTGTCCGGGCCCTCCCTGGAATGGTACATGAGTCTGGAACCTACCATTGTGCGCACGTGGAAGGAACTTGCTGAAGCATTCGTGCACCATTACCAATATAACAGTGACTTGGCTCCGAACCGGGTCCAACTGCAGAATCTGTCACAGAGGAACAACGAAGGGTTCAAGGAATATGCCCAACGGTAGCGTGAATTGGCAGCTAGGGTTCAGCCGCCGATGGTTGAACGGGAGCTTGTTGAAATGTTCGTAGCCACCCTCCCCGGGGTTTATCACGAGAAATTGGTCAGCAGTATGTCTGGAAGCTTCTCAGATCTTATTATCACGGGTGAGCACGTCGAAAATGGGATCAAACTGGGGAAAATTCAAGGTGATATGTCCTCAGTTGGAGGAGGAAAGAAACCGTATGGTGGCAAAAGGAGGGAAGGGGAGACGAGCGCCGTGTCCAACGCTCGAAGGAAGGGTAAAGGCCCTCACCAGCAGGTGGCCAGTATAACTATCCCCGCTGTCCAACAACCCCAGCCACAGCAGCAGCAGCAGCAGCCGAATCAACAAGGGTACAGAAAGTATCAGAACAGGGCACCTCTGTCGAGCCGTCACCTTGAGACTCCGCCCATGTCTTACGCTCAGCTCTTACAGACTCTGCTCCAACTACAGCTGATCCAGAAGAGAACCTTGGCTCCCTTGACAGGGGCACCTCCGCCAGGTTATGATGCGAATGCAACTTGCGAATTTCACTCAGAGGCACCAGGCCACACAATAGAAAATTGCAAAGCCTTCAAGCACAAGGTGTAGGATATGGTGGACGCTAAGATCATCAATTTCTCAGATAATGTGCCAAACGTCACGAAGAACCCTATGCCGAATCATAGGGGAGGTGGAGTAAATGCCATTATTGAAGACGAGAGCTTGGATTTGTTGACTGACGTCAGAGATCTGAAGACACCGCTTAGCTTCGTTAAAGCCAAGCTGATAAAAAGAGGTTTCTTTCCAGGTTGTGGAGAGCTGTGTATGGGTTGTGCGACAAGTCCTGATGGATGTGAACAGTTGATAGAGGGGATTCAAAGTCTGACGACCGAAGGAATCCTGCAGTTTAGCCGAAGGTCCGAATGTGGATCTGGAGAGGTAATGCTGAAGCAGGATGATGAGGTTGCCACCATCACCATCCCTCGCCGGACGATAACTATTTCTGCACCTAGACCGCCCACGATTACCATCACCAAAGCTGGGCCGATACCCTTTGAAAGCACTAATGCTGTCCCGTGGCACTACGGGGCAGATGTCTACTGCAACGGACAGAAGTTGGAACTGGAACCATCTGGGTCGTCTGTGGATAACCCAGTGGGCATTGGCGGAATCACGCGCAGCGGAAGAATATTCGCCCCACCTGAGATCGTGGCGGACAAAGCGGACAAAGCTGACGCAACTGATAAGGGAAAGGGTAAAGTCGTTGAAGAGACCCCTCGTGGGGTAGAAAAAGACTTACTTGTTAAAGACGCTGAAGAGTTTATGAGGTTGATTAAAAAGAGTGACTACAAGATTGTTGATCATCTCCATCAAACACCCTCAAAAATTTCCATCCTGAATTTGTTGCTGTGTTCTGAGGCACACCGCAACGCGCTGCTGAAGGTGTTGAATGCCACGTATGTACCGCAGGAAATATCGGTAAACCAGTTAGAGGGGGTCGTAGCCCACGTGAATGCTGGAAATGGGTTAGGGTTCACTGACCTGGAGCTGACGCCGAAGGGAAGAAACCACGACAGTGCCCTGAACATCTCGATAGAGTGTAGGGGACGATTATGTCTCATGTGTTGGTGGACACAGGATCATCACTCAATGTTCTTCCGAAGAAAGCATTGATGAAGTTAGATACTCGCGGATTGATTTGCACACCCAGTGATCTGGTTGTGAAAGCATTCGATGGAACCAAACAACATGTTTTCGGGGAGGTGACGCTGCCAATCCAAGTTGGGCCGGAAACATTCGACGCGGTCTTTTACATTATAGACATCATGCCTACCTACAGCTGTCTCTTAGGCCGGCCATGGATCCATTCGGCTGGCGCCGTGACCTCCACGTTGCACCAGAAGCTCAAGTACGCTGTCGGAGGCAGCATCGTGACTGTATGTGGTGAGGAAGATATAATGGTGAGCCATTTGTCGTCCTTCAAATATGTTGAGATGGATGGGGAAATCCACGAAACCCTATGTCAGGCGTTCGAAGCTGTTAAATTCAAGAGCGTAGCTCCTGCAATCACTGAGAAACCAGAGATGACTCTCTCTTCCTTCAAGGAAGCCCGGGCCGTTGTTCAAGCCGGATCTACCCCAGGCTGGGGGCGAATTCTAAAGATACCTAACAAGCAGGACAAGTTTGGGTTGGGATACTCTCCTGCGGCTGAAGCCTCCTCCTCTTCTAGCAGTGCGTCGCGAGGTAAAGGGCCGATCCAATTTACCAGTGGCAGGGTGATATTTGAAAGCATCAACGCAGTGTCTGAAGACGACGAAGATAGCGACTACGACCTGGACTCTTGGATCCAGCCAAGCAAACCAGGCGAGAGCCTCAACAACTGGTCCGTCAGGGATATCATCCAAATGACAGACAAAGAGTAATGATTTACTTTTTCCAATCGTTGTACAACCCTATGTCCTACCTGGGGCATAGTGGTTTTATTGGCAGGGCCTTGTTTGATTATGTACATGCATTTTATCAATAAATCAAAAGGCGTTTTTCTTCGTATTCAAATATTGTGATCTATGTTATTCCTGTTTTATATTTGTTTTGAAAAACAATAAAATGGCAATGGGGTTTGTGCTAACCTGCATATCCTTGTTTTAAGCTTAACCCTTGTTATTGCAGGATCCACATAGCAGATGACATCGACTCTGGACCTTCTACGACTCACTTCGACTTCGATTGCCCGATCCATCAAGCCGAAGAAGAGATTGATGAAGACGAAGACCTTCCCGAAGAGTTGGCCCACTTGTTGAAACAAGAAGAGAAAGTTATTCTGCCTCACGAAGAAGAAATTGAGATTGTGAATCTGGGTTCTGAAGAACTCGTCAGGAACGTCAGGATAGGGGCCGCATTGCAGAGTGATGTCAAGCAGAGATTGGTCGAGATGCTGAGAGAGTATAGTGACATCTTTGCTTGGTCATATGAAGATATGCCCGAACTTGATACGGACATCATGGTCCATCACTTGCCACTGCGAGAAGATTGTCCTCCCGTCAAGCAGAAGCTTAGGAGGACACGACCAGATATGGCCGTTAAAATCAAAGAAGAAGTGCAGAAATAGCTTGATGCTGGCTTCTTAGCGGTCACTACTTACCCTCCGTGGGTCGCCAACATAGTGCCTGTACCGAAGAAGGACGGTAAGATACGAATGTGCGTTGATTATCGGGATCTGAATAGGGCGAGCCCTAAAGATGATTTCCCGCTCCCTCATATTGATATGTTGGTCGACAATACAACTCAGTTCTCTGTATTTTCGTTCATGGATGGCTTCTCCGGCTACAATCAGATCAAGATGGCACTGGAAGACATGGAGAAAACTACGTTTATTACGCCTTGGGGAACGTTTTGCTACAAGGTAATGCCTTTCGGTCTGAAGAACGCAGGGGCCACTTACCAACAAGCAATGGTCACTTTATTTCATGACATGATTCATCATGAGATTGAAGTCTATGTTGATGACATGATTGCGAAGTCCCAAACGGAGGAGGGACATTTGGTCAATTTGCTGAAGCTTTTTGAGAGGCTTAGGAAGTTCAGGTTGAGGCTGAATCCTATTAAGTGTACTTTCGGAGTACGGTCCGGAAAACTACTGTGGTTTATCGTGAGTGAAAGAGGCATCGAGGTTGATCCTGCGAAGATAAAAGCAATACAAGAAATGCCAGCGCCAAAAACAAAAAAAGAAGTTCGTGGTTTCCTGGGCAGAATAAACTACATTGCGAGGTTTATCTCTCAGCTCACGGCCACGTGTGAACCGATGTTCAAACTGCTAAACAAAGATCAACCGATTAGCTGGAACGAGGATTGCCAGAAGGAATTTGATAAGATAAAGGAGTATCTGCAGGAACCTCTAATCTTGATTCCCCCAGTGGCTGGACGACCCTTAATCATGTACTTGACAGTTCTTGAGAATAGTATGGGGTGTATTCTCGGTCAGCACGACGAGACGGGCAGAAAGGAGCATGCCATTTACTACTTGAGTAAAAAGTTCACGGATTATGAATCTTGTTACTCGATGCTGGAGAAAACGTGTTGTGCACTAGCCTGGGCTGCCAAACGTTTACGACAGTACATGCTCAATCACACGACCATGCTAATTTCGAAGATGGATCCGATCAAGTACATCTTCGAAATGCAAGCGCTTTCGGGCAGGATTGCCAGATGGCAGATGGTGTTGACGGAATATGATATTCAGTACGTTTCCCAGAAAGCCATCAAGGGAAGCGTATTGTATGAATACCTGGCCGAACAGCCGATTGAGGATTATCAGCCGATGAAATTTGAATTCCCTGACGAGGATATCATGTTTCTCAAAGCGAAAGATTGTGATGAACCATTGCCCGAGGAGGGTCCAGATAAGAAATCCCAGTGGAAATTGATATTTGATGGGGCGGTTAACTCTTATGGAAGTGGCATTGGGGCGATCATCACGACTCCCCACGGATCCCATACCCCGTTCACTGCGAGACTGACGTTTCCGGTCACCAATAACGAAGCGGAGTACGAAGCATGCATCATGGGTCTAGAAGAAGCAATTGATTTGAGAATCAAGAATCTAGATGTATATGGTGACTCGACGCTCGTGATTAACCAGATTAAAGGGGAGTGGGAGACTCGTCAATCAAATTTGGTGCCGTACATGAACTATGCCAGAAGGCTGCTTCCGTTCTTTGATCGAGTGGAACTCCATCATGTGCCCAGGGCCGAAATTCAGATGGCTGATGCCTTAGCTACGTTGGCTTCGATGTATAAAGTCAATTTTTGGAATGAAGCTCCAAGAATTGTCCTTTCTCGTCTTGATAGACCTGCATTTGTCTTTGCGATCGAGGAAGCTTCTGACGGCAAGCCATGGTTCCATGACATCCAGACGTTCCTTATGACTAAGGAGTATCCCGCGGGAGCGTCAACCCAGGATAAGAAGACTCTGAGGAGGCTGTCTGGAAATTTTTATCTCAATTCTGATGGAGTTTTGTATAAAAGAAACCATGATCTTGTGCTACTCAGATGTGTAGATGAGAAAGAGGCGAGTATGCTCATGGAAGAAGTCCATGAAGGCACATTTGGTACGCACGCCGGCGGGCATGCTATGACAAGAAAGATCCTGAGGGCAGGATACTACTGGCTGACGATGGAATCAGATTGCTTTAAATTCGCGAAGAGGTGTCATAAATGCCAGATTTATGCTGATAAGATTCATGTGCCGCCGTGCCCGTTGAATGTCATGTTCTCCCCGTGGCCGTTCTCCATGTGGGGCATCGACATGATAGGCAAGATCGAGTCCACTGCATCTAACGGTCATCGCTTCATTCTAGTAGCCATCGACTACTTCACCAAGTGGGTGGAGGCAGCCTCATACGCTAATGTGACCAAGCAGGTGGTGGCTAAATTCATAAAGAGGGACATCATCTGTCGTTACGGAATTCCCGAGCGGATCATTACTGATAATGGTTCGAATCTGAATAACAAGATGATGAAGGAGCTGTGCCAGAGTTTCAAAATTGAACACCACAACTCATCTCCTTACCGGCCGAAGATGAATGGCACCGTTGAAGCGGCCAATAAAAACATCAAGAAGATTGTGCAGAAGATGGTTGTGACCTACAAGGATTGGCACGAGATGTTGCCATTTGCACTGCATGGTTATCGTACAACGGTACGTACGTCAACCGGGGCAACTCCTTTCTCCTTAGTGTACGGTATGGAAGCTATCCTACCGTTAGAAGTTGAGATTCCCTCTTTACGAGTTTTGGTTGACGTGAAACTCGATGAGGCAGAATGGATTAAGAACCGACTAAACCAACTCAGCCTGATGGACGAGAAGAGGTTAGCATCGATTGCATATGGTCGTCTGTACCAAAGCCGAATGAAGAAAGCTTATGATAAGAAGGTGCGTCCTAGGAGCTTTCAGACGGGTGATCTCGTCCTGAAGACGATTCTTCCTCCATACTCCGATCACCGGGGCAAGTGGACTCCCAATTACGAAGGTTCGTACGTCGTCAGCAAAGTCTTCTCGGGAGGAGCCTTGTTGTTATCCACGATGGACGGTGAAGATTTTGCATCCCCGGTGAACGCGGACGCAGTTAAAAAATACTTTGCTTAAAGAATGACCCGCTGGAAAGAAAAAGAATATCCAGGCAAAAATGGGGCATCTCGGCGAACCATAGAAAAGGAAAAAGGTTCGGGCAAAAGTTAGGGATATAAAAGAAAAGAATGTACACCCGCAAAGTCGAAAACCTGGAAGGGCGACTTTGGCAAAAAAGGGTATCTCGGTGAATCGAAAACCCGGAAGGGCGATTCAGGCAAAATTTAGGGATTTGAAAAAGCAAATGACTGCGTTCCGCGTATGAACTTTCATTGTTTAGTGGTTTGGAAGACCTGAGGGCCGTTTACCTGAATCAATCTCTTCGGAAGCTGAAGCGTCGGAGAAGTATCGAAGTCGAGTAGGTTATAGAGGGATCAAATCATGGTGTTCGTCTACGCCTCATTGCCGACATGTGTATACTGATGTATATTTATGTTTTTATATTTGCGCAGCTTCCTCATTCCAGGAGCTTGCATCCGTTGTAAAACATTTTTACCCATTCAGGGGTTCGTTATCAATAAAATGTGTACTATTCAGCAATTCTGTTTGTTTGTTTAGCACTTATCTATTTTGTTTGCGAAAAAGAACGCCGATGTTTTTGATAAAATGCGCATACATAAACTTACTGGCCTAGGCCACTGATTGTTGAAACAATGAATTACTTGAACATTGTCACAAGATGATAACCTTGATAGGTCCCTTTGAGAAGGGTATCTTGTCTGTTTGTCTGTGTCGTTGCAGGTATAGCCTATTCCAGGAAGTACGCTGTGTGTTTCCCCAAGCAGGATGATTCCTTCTTCTCCAACAAGTTCAGCAGCATCTCCCCGCGGAGTCTGAACATGGGATCGTAGGCATTGATATGTCTCCCCAAGCAGAGAAGATTCTCTCCCCAATCAGATGTATCATGGAGGATCGTCGTTTCCCCAGCTGAGTCATATACTGAAGTGTGCAGCGCTCGACATTTCAGACTGAAGTCTCCAGCGGAATTGAAATTCCCCACAGAGTTGTGCTCTCCCCTGTGAGCAGGATGATTCCTACATCCCCAGCCGAGTCTGCAGTTCCCCAAGAGAGTCGAGTCCTTGGAAGCCATTCAGGCCATGATTGGGTTTCCCTAGTAGAGTGTTGAATAACTGATGCTGTATTTCCCCACCAGAGTCGTTATCTCCAGGAAAGTTTTTCCGCAAAGGCCGTGCAGTTTATTTCTGCAATTGACATCGTTTTCCTCAGCGGTTGTGGTTCATACACCTAGATGAGCAGGTCCAGGTTCTCGGAGAGCTTTATTCCCCTGCAACAGTCAACTGAAGATCATTTCCCCAGGCGGAGTCCAATTGAGATTGGTGTGACTTCTTCTCCTTGGCAGGATGAGTCCTTCCTCCACCAGAGTGGTTCATTCTCCTTGACAGGAGGATTCTCCCTTCAGCATTTATTTTGCTGATAGGGTCGTAGCATTGTGCATGATTGCATAGCATTTACCCTAAACGCGTAGCATTTCCACCGTGTGGAGCATTGCGCCATTGTCAAACATATGCATATGAAACATGAGCTGGGTCATTACCGTTCTTGTTTTGCAGGTGTTCCCCGGCAGGGTGTCTGCTCAGGATGATTCCTGAAATCTCAGAAGAGTTGTGTGGCTCAGGATGACTCTTGAATTCCCCCAGCAAAGTCGTTTGCCCAAGATGATTCTTGAATTCTCCAGCGAAGTCGTGTGCCTAAGATGATTCTTAAGATCCCCAGTGAAGTCGCCAGAGTTGGTTGCTCAAGTTGATGCTTAGAGTCCCCGGCAGAGTATTTGATCAGGATGATTCCTGAAATCTCCAACATAGTTATCGGTTCAGGATGATTCTTGAAGTCCCCGGCGGAATTATTGGTCCAAGATGATTCTTGAAGTCCTCAGCAGAGTTGATTCATCCAAAATGATTTCTGGATCCCCGAAGCAGAGTTACTTGATAGTTCTCCAGAATCCCCAGCGGAGATGCGTCATCCCCAACAGGTTTCTGAACAGCGAAGTTGAAACTTCCCTTGAAGACTTGGTGATCGAAGTCCGACGGTAGTGCCGAAACCCCAGACCTACTGACAGAGTCTAACTGCGAGACCGAAGCAGTTATCTCAGCTGACGCGGAGCGCCTAACGACAAAAGATTATGTATCCCAACTTGGTTCATGATTGACCAAGGGTTCTGTTCCCGACTTACTGATGAAATTCGGCTGACGCCCAAAACTTCTTTGAATGCTCGATGGCATGATTAACTTGATTGTTGATCTGATGAGTCCCGAGGAATCTTGATGCCTGATGGCAATGTCAGCTATGTATCATCGGTTACCGTGTGACCGAATTCCCCCAGCAGAGTTGCCGTGCAACTGTCCTGCTCAGTTTTGAAGATGTTCCTATCAATCCAAGTATTGTTTACCTGTGCGGTTGGCAAATCACCCGTTACCGTGTAACCAGTGATCCCTCGATGATTTGAGGATGCAATGATATCAGATAAATCAGATAATCATCATGATGGAGATTCAAATCAGTAATTCCCCAGCTAGTTGCCGTGCAGCTAATATTTCAGTTTTCGAAGATTTGTTCCCATCAGAGTACCGTGCACTTGTGCAGTTGGAAAATTTCCGGGTTTGTCGGTATTCAACCATCTCGTACCTTGATCATTTGAGAGCCGTTCGCTTCTCACCCAATCAGGTCCAAGCCGTTTGAATAGCGGCAACTGTTGCACCCCAAAATTTGCTCAACTTTTCTTTTCCTAGCTTATGTTTCATTTCATTCACATTAGTATTATCATTTGCATTTCATTGACATGTATGCAGGAGATCAAGAGGTATAATTACCAATCAAGGGCTACACAAGAGTTTGAAGCTAGCTAAGAAGGTTATTCAGGTGCTCAAGGGTTGATATCCTTGTTAGAGAAGTTGAAAGATCCTCAGAAAGAGTGGTTGAAACCAAGAGGGTGTGTCTCCTAACATGAGAGTTGAGGAAAGTCATCAAATGATTATGAAGCCATGAAGTTAGACTTGAGGTCTTGAGCGAGCTCATGAGAAGTTTGAAGATCACTTTGATGCCTAGACAGGTCATTGTGCAAGATTGAGAAGCCTCAGCCATGAGTGGTGCAATTAGGGTTTGACTGGGTCAACCCTAAGTCAACTGAGGAGTTGGAGGAAGTTGAGACCTAATCCAAGAGCCATGTGATCATGGATTGATGCATTGAGATGCTATAAGGATGATTCCAAGGTTAACTCCTCATGATTGAAGAGTTTGAGAAGTTTCAAGCTAGGGTTTCTAAGGCTTGACAGTGTAAAATCCCCTAGTTTGACCCCTCTCTTCAAGGCAGTGTAGCTCAAGATGTGATTGTCATCTCATCTTGCCCCCAACATGAATGTTGTAGAGCATGATCTTAGCTTTAATTTGAGTGCTAGAAGTCCTTGATAGGATTTGTAGAACTCAAGTTATGGCTTTGACAAGTCAAGGGCATTTTGGTCATTTGGAGATTATAGGTCATTTCAATCATAAGGCCATAACTCCTATCTCCAAGCTTCAAATGAGAAAATGTTCAACATCAAACTTGTTCAAAATGATGTTTTAAGGCTAGCCAAGAGGTCATGAGAGCTTGGAATTGCTTGTAGCTCAAAATCACAAAAATGGCTTAAAATAAGGGTGATTTTCAAATGAACCAAAGATGGAAATTGGTATTTTTGATCCACATGTCCAAACCAAGGAATGTAATATGTCATTTTGATTCTAAAACACATTTTAAGAACATTGACATTGCCACAATTTTGAATTGAGGTTTAATTTGTGGACTTGCTTTGAAAAGTAGTTACTTACATCTTAAGTAACAATTGCCAAACCAAAATTAAAGGCATAACCAAGGCTTCTTTCAATCCAAACACATCCAAAATACCATTAGAAGACAAATTGGAAGAGAATGGGGGTGAATACAAGCTGCTAGCAGAATTGGTATGACCATGGCATGTGATTGAACTTTTCATGACATGAGAAACTGAATTTCTCATTAGAAGGATCTAGAGCTTTCTAGATCATCCATACATGGCCTATATATTGAATAGAGGTGGTTCAGATTGAAGGTTGGTGATAATTGAAGGAGAGAATAGAGATTGAGTGTGAAAATTTCTTGCTTGCAACTGAATTCGTTTACACCATTTTCTTCACTTTCCATCCATTTTCTTGAGTGCAATCACTTCCATGGATGCTAGTGAGTGATTCCAGATCATAATCAAGGCAAATTTGTGGCTGAATAGTGTTCTTGCTCTCAGATTTCTTCACCTGCAACTCAGAATTGGTTCCAAGAATCCAGAGCATTTCCATCCATTTCATTACATACAGAAGCTTTGAATTGATTCATTGAAGGAATTTGGAGCATTTGAAAGCTTGATTTGAAGGTTTAATACCTCTGTGCACACGAAATTCTCAGGTTAGTAACTTTCAATCTCCAGCTTCAATTAGGTAGAATTAAGAGGAATTAGGATGTTAGATGCATTGTGGATTGATGTAGGAAGGTTTATGGATCATTAATTTGAGAGTTAGTGACCAATTAGGGTTGTTACCATTTTCGGTTGAGATGGTGTTCTTGCGAATCTTGAGGATTTAGATTGAATTAAGGGCATGAATGGACTCCTTGTGAGATTTAGGACAAGATTCATCAAGGAATCGTGGCATATGGTGGATTCTATGGCAAGTTAGGGTTGTAGAATGCTGACCGGAGAATGTCACCGACGGTGACTTCGGCGCGTAGGTGGCCTGAGTTTCAGAGGTTCAAATTGGGGAAGATGATCCCAGAGCCATTGGATCATAGTTGGACTTTAACTGGAGACCTCATCCAACGGCCACGATTACTTCTAATTTGTGAAGGAGTTCTGATCTAAAATGAAACGCAACGTTTCATTAATCTGTTGTTTTTGGGCTTTATGCAATAATTGATAACCACACCCCTCTTATGGCCCAATTGCTAAAATGAACTGGATTGCCTTGCTATCTACACCACGCGTTTCCCATTTTATTTTGGTTTTTCATTTTTCATTTTATTCATGGTTATTGATTAATTTATAAAAAATGGAAAAATGACTCAATTAATCCCATTCTTTTTGCCATGGATTCATGATTGAATCTAGTATTTTTTAGATAAAAAATATTATTATTTCATGAATTTTATGATTTTATGGGAATTTTTACATTTTAATTGATATTAAAATAATCATGTTTGATGCTTGACTTTGTTGAATTTGGTTTGATCATGTGATGATGATTTTGGCCTTGATTTATTGTGTGTAGCTAGCATAGATATACATGCTCCCCATAGATTTTTCTCACATTTTTGTGATGAATGTAAGTGGTAGTTCTTGGTTGAAACTTTAGGTGCTCCATTTTTAGGGTTTATGGTTGATACCTTGTGGTTTAGATCTTATTTTTAGGACTTGGTGGATGATTCAACCTCTGATTTTTGTAGGATAGATTCATGATTGAATTAGGGTCCCTTAGGAATTTTTGTAGGAATTTACAATGTAGTTTACTATTTTAGTTTGATTTTAGTTTAGTTACTAACTTTAGATGATTCTAATGCACTAATTCAACTAGAGTGATTTCTTTAGTTCCCTTAGATTAGGGTTTTCTCTCTCTTGCTCTTGGGTGATGTTGAAGACAAGTTGAAGATGCAATGGCTTGCTTGAAGAGGCTTGGATGTGAAGATCTTCCCTTCTTTTGGTGTAGTATTGATTAGGTGTTAAGATTAGGGTTTTGTAGGCAGAGCTTCTAGATAGATTCTCTTCCTTCATAAACATGGAAGATATTGATCACTTCCATTCTTCCCTATGATGTAAGGTCCCCTTGTAAAGGCCTCATCCCTCCTTTGGTAGGATATGTGGCTCTTTGCAAGTTGGTAGAACCTTTGAGGGTCCCTTTCTCTGATGATAGGATGCTTAGTGGTGACCTTTGGTCTTCACTCTGCTACCAATCATCCAAACTTTGCTCTTGTTAGATGAATCTTTCTCCCTTGTTAGAGGATGGAGTTCCCTACTTGAAGAGATTGAAGGATGAAGTTGATACTTCTTTGTGTTTGAAGATTACTCTGAGAAGCTGAAGCTTGTAGATGAAGAGGAGCAAGTTGATACTTGTAGATAGGGGAGAGTTGAAGCTTGAAGACCAAGAAGAACAAGTTGACACTTGTGAAGAAGATCCAATTGAGTTTGAGTGAAGAGCTGAGGCTTGAGGAATAAAGGATAAGTTGATACTTATGTTGAGACACTGAAGTCCCTGAAGGAACAAGTTGATACTTGATATTAGGAGTGAAGCCTGAAGGTGGAATCTACTGTGGAGCTGAGGCTTGAAGAAGAGGGATAAGTTGATACTTATGTTGATGTGTTGGAAGCTCAGAAAAGCAAGTTGATACTTGCTATTGAAGATGATAGCCTTGAAGAACAGTTTCAGACTGAGGACTGGACTGATGTCAGAGGTTGCCTTGCTGTGAAGCTGTGGGAGTGGTTGATCTGTTTCCTTTTCTTGTCTGTTTGCTTTCTGTGCAACTGTGTTGATGTGACTTGTTTGATTTGCTTGATGCATTAGAATAAGTTCATCTCTAGACTGATGTAAACTAGGAGCATGATTGCACTAGAGGTTGAGTCGCTCCCTCTGCTTGTATTTTTACTGTATGGCTTTGCTTGCGGGTATTCGGTAGAGCCTAGCTCCCTTGCCTATGCAGTTGTTGTGTTTGCTTGACAGCATGTTATTTCCTCTGTATGATTACTGTTGTTCATGTCTGGCTTGAGGTTGAGATGGGCTTGTGGAGGCTGATGCCCCACACACATTTCCTCCCTCTCTTGCATTGCATGCATTTTATGATCGATTACTGTTTACTGTTTAGCTGATTCTTTATCTGTTTCTGTTTATCATTGACATGATCCCCTAGGAATCTCACTTCCTTTGATAAGGAACTGATGATTAGAACTTTAGGTTGAAACCTATGCATGATAACTTCTAGGAGTTCCCTGTTTCAAACCTCAACTATAGGATGAATCCTTGGCATGACAACAATAGGACTTGATAGTCTCCCCTTAGTTGAGCCTTCTCTCTTCTCATCTCAAAACAAATCAAAATACAGTAATAAAGGTTAACTGATGTCGTATGTTACGAACCTTAAGCTATCCGAGAAAGGATTGTTGGAGAGTTTCTTTTCAACGGTCTGGATGTTTAGTATGGGACCCTTTGGGTGACATGCGACGCATTCACTCTCAGGTCATAGTCTCTAGTGCGATATTGGTTGCAAACATCCATAAAAAGCAGTTCTTCCGTAAAAGACAGAAAACAGACTTCAAACCTTTTTCCCCGTGGGCCCATAATTCAAAGGAAGCTTTTCTGAAGAAAAGAGTGTCGTTAACTCCCAGTTCTACCGCAAACGGTAACACCTAAGTCTCCAAGGGTCGAGCTGCATACACCAAACTGCTGGAACTGTTTGTTAACCATACTCGATAAAACAGATGAATCTGAATTCCCGTAATCCGTATTATCCCGAACTACGTAAGCTCTGATCTCTCATGCCTGTTGAGAGTACGTAGGCACAATACTGATGTATTGGCGAGCCACCTTCCCTGCAACCCGTAGTTAGTCGAACTACGTAGACTCTAATTTCTCATTCTCTGATGAGAATACGTAGGCATAAAGTGCGACGCTATGCCGAGTCATTTTTCTTTTCTTTTTAAGCCAGCCTTGATAGGTAAATAGATAAAACCAACCCGTCATATAAACACAACAAGCATGAATCCCATCGAGTACGATGGACGTGAGGGGTGCTAATACCTTCCCCTTGCGTAACCGACTCCCGAACCCAGACAATGGTTGCGATGACCTTGTCTTATACCTTTTCGTCAGGTTTTTCCCGATCATTTCCTTTCCCGTTCCGAGGGATAAATAACAAAAGGTGGCGACTCTTCTGTTTGCCGGCACCTTATTTTCGCGGTAGCGACAATCTGCACATGTCAAGAGCAAGCTGCAACCACCATTCTGAATCCTAAAGCATTTCGTTAACAGAAGACCCTGTTTTCTAGCCAACCCGGAGGATGTTTTAGTTTCTCATTCACCCACTATTACCGAAGAAAATCCCTGCAAATTTGCAGTTCAGTTTAAGTTCAGTCCTGGCAGATATCAAAAATTAATAAAATATGAACATCAATATAACAACCAGCTTGGCAGTACATTCATGAAACCTTATGGCCAAAACAAAGGCAATTCGACGGTTTGTTTACAACAGAGTATCAAATATTGCATTTGCAGCAACAACCAATCCGGCATGTCCTGCAGTGTTTGCATTTGGTGACTCAATCTTTGATACAAGAAATAATAACAACCTTGCTAATCTATGAGCAGCAGGGAAATTATGCAGATGCCATACCTTGCGACACTGAGGTCCTCCGCATTGATCCCTCGGCAGCTGTGAGTCCTGTAAACAGAAGCAATGCATAGGAGGAGATTGAAAGAGTTAATGATGCCATCTAGGGTTATACACGCGCAATTACTGTCAGGCCCACTATGAATAAAGCTCATGCTAATTTGGCTTCTGCCTGTAAAGACAGTCGACATGTAGAGGAATCCTGCTATGCTTCGAGTCCAGATGACGATACTGAATGGAGACGATGTATTCGATCTGGAGCAGGACATTTTTGTGAATGTATCGGCCACGACATCAGATACGATAGTTAAACTGATTGACGAGGATAAGATTTAGTTTCTCACCAACCTCAATGGTTATGTAAAAGGCGCCAGAAATGAGATATCTGCCACAGAACCTGCGCTAATTCAAGCTCCATATATGGGATTTCCCGGCACGGCTGGAGCCACTTGCATAGATCACTCGGTCACTGATGAGTTTGTCCCACCTCTTCAGTATGCATTGACCAATAGCAGCCTTAACTTTTTAAACCACCTGCAGTAACAGAGAAGCTCAGAAAAAGTGAATAATTTAGAAATTCTAAGTAATGTCATTATAACGAGAAATTGAGAGCATTGATGATACTTAAACCGTATAAGGCAACGTCACTTGTTTCCTTCCCGAAGCCTGCTCCGGTATAAAGATTGTCACGCCCCCGTTACCATGCCGAAGATATTCCTGCCGAAACCAAAACAATAAGTATACAAGCACCAACCATGATAGTAAAGGCAACACCGTTATCGCGGCCTCCGCACACCTGCAGGCGGAAACCACTAAGAAGGCATTAAGATGTCATAAAGACGTCAAGTTTAAAACCGTTAGATATGTAGAAAGATGCTTTTAAAAATCGATGAAGAAAATGAGCTACAAAAGCCATTAGCCAAAGTTATGTCAGTAGCAGACTTATCACTAAAACTAATGTTTGGTTTTGGTAACACGTTTTTAGAAGAACTTTGCCGGTTCTCGCCTGGAGTGAAGTCCCTGCAGAGTGATGTTTTGAATGCCTATGGTCTGTTGAGAAAAGGAAGAAGCATGTCCATGTCTTCATCACTTACTTCCTCTGTATGTGAAGACGATAGTCAACTTATTATTAAGAACACCCAACATACTTGTATCTCTATTGCTCAAGAAAGTGGGCAAAATTGCTTTTCAAGCAGATGCTTTTCAGATGGAAATAGTCTTCAACAGCTACAGATCGGTAGTAGGGATGACTGCCTGCACTATGCACATGTAGTCTTGTTACCGCTATATAAAGTCTCTGAAGGACTTGCTGAAAAAGTGATAGCTGATAATCGCAAAAGTTGGCCGAAGACATATGCGGGAAATTGAGAATATTATTAGTACTCAAAACTTTGTGCAAGTTTATAACCTTTTCTCATAAACAAACCTCTCCTAATGTGACATCAAAAGCAATTGAAAACCAGATCCATACCTCCCCCGAATCATCAGGCTCCTGTTTGGATCACATTGACGATTTTGATGACACCTCTGGAGACTTTAAGGGTGCTTCACCTGAAACCACATTGACCCAGGAATCTGCACAAACGACATTTCCGACATTAGAAAGTACCAGTACAAATTCACATCCTACTTCTCAGCACGACAACGGTAAGCAGGGTATTGAAGAATTACGAGTATCAGGAAGGAATTTCTCGGCATTCAGAATCCCACAGCCGGTTCTTGAGGTTCAAAATAACCCGTTTGCTGCAAGCATCATGTAACAAGTCGCGTGAGTTCCTTTTTTCCCCTTTTCATTGCAGGGTAAACTTCCCCAAGGAGTAAACCCCTAAGTTTTGATTACCTGAAAGAAAGGAAAGAACATGAGCAGCCAGCATACAAGATTAATTAATTTTCTCTCATCAAGGATTCAAAAAACACGACTACACAAGAGATTAAATGAAAAGAGTAGTCTTTCACCAAACACAGTCAGATAGGAAAGGAAAGGGCTTCAATTTGTTGAGACGAAAACAAAAGGCATCAGAGACAACGAATTAACTTCCTTTCCAAAACCGAAAAACATGGTTCAATTACAATTAGAAAGTCTTAAAACTCTTGTTCAATGTGTTTTTGAAATCAGGCTATAAGAAGGGACAAGAAACTGAGATGAAAGGGGGCCAGAAATTCACTGAAATCCACACAAACAATCGCAGATAGAATTCACAAACAGCCAAAAAAATCCCAAATCAAAATACGGAAATCCAAAATTCGTAAAAAAAGGGGAGGGACTTAGCTTTTAAGAACTCCGCCGTGAATCTTCAACAAAGCCTCTTCGTCAAAATCTCCAAAAACCACATCACTGGAATCTCCTCAAAGCCACTGCCACCGCGAAATCGCCGGAGAATCGTCACCATCCCAAATCGGCAACCTGAGCACTTCAGTGTTGACCATCGGTAATGCTTTCCCTATTTGACATTATTATTTTTGTAGTTGATGTTGTTTTTGTATGGTTCCGACATGTTTTAGTGAGGAATTTGAGAAACGGAAGCAAGGAAGGGAGAAGTGAAAGAAATGGAAGAATGAGGGGGGGAGCGATGTTGAAAAAGACAGAAGAGTTAAGCGAAGCAGAAGAACAATGGCGAGAGAGAAGAAACGATGGATCAAGGGAGAAGAAAGGGGATTCGAGGGGAATTAGAGTTTTGATCTTTCTGTTTTTTCTATTTTATTTTAATCCTGTATCGGTGAGCACACACCCATACTAAGCACACACGCGATCACCACCTTCCATCATACACCACACGGTTCACATCCGCGCAGCCCCACCATAAGCCTGCACCCTCACCACACCGGGTCCAACGCCCTGCTTCCTAATCACACCCTAATCCCTAATTAAACCACTAACCTGCAGTTAATCAACTTTTTCTATTAACTTAATTAGTTATTTTAATTAACCCCCTAAGCTAATCCTTTTAATTAATCAATTTTAATCTAAACCAACTAATTTATTTATCTAAAAATAGACCACTAAGCAACCATTTAAATTAATCTATTTAATCTATTATTTATCTAATAAATTTATTTTCTTTATCTCATTAACTTTTTTTCCTCAAATAATATAGTTCATCTTTTTTTAAAAACCTCATTTAATTTAGTGTAACCTTTTTAAAATTCAACATTTCTAATAACAAAAACTTTCTATTTATTTTAATAAAGAAATTTCATTTTTTTAATAATTATTTCTTTTAATAAGTTATTCTCACCCTTTCCTTTAAAAATTGATGTATTTGTCCACATTATAATAAACCATTTCCTTAGAAAAACAAAAACAACTTTATTCAATAAATCCTATTTATCTAAAATTAATTTACATCTAAAACCTCTTGCTAATTAAAATAAATTAACTTTTTTAAAATCAACTTCTTCAACTTTTATTAGGATTAAGTAAAACCAATTCACACCACTTTTATCTAAAATTAATGAAATAAATTCAATATAATTCCTCTTAAAAACAACCTCACCAATAATATATTTTTCTCATAAATTAATCCATCTTAAAATCAAGCCGTCAAATCAAACAATTAAAATCAATCAACAGCGTAAAAGTACAATCCAATCGTGCACCCCACGACACATTCACTCACCTACATCCCAGCGCTTTCATGCGTACGTGTATGATTTTATTTCCGCAATCTATCTTCATCAATTTACATTATTGCAATTTACTTTACCGCATCGCATTCTGTCCAAAGGAAAAACCTACACATAAGTCAACACTTGTGTGTAGTGCATATCATTTGCATCATAATCCCCTTGATCCTTGATCCCATTCAAGTCGATCTTTAAGATAGATCCTACCCCATAGGAAGGACCGTTCTTTATCTTTTACAACTTAGATACAAACAAAACAATTCAACTCAATACAAAACATTCAAACATTAGAGAATAGATGTTAATCATCTTAAGTGAGATAGAATCTCCACCCCACATCAATACAATCAATACCGTAGGAACTTTGCCTTAAGAGAGATAAAGGTGTACCTCGTCGATCTCTATCCGAGTACTTGAGCCCTTCTCTTAAGATGATGCAAAGGCTACGTTCCTACAACTTGTGGCGGTTTAAATCTCCCTTAAAATGGCAACTCATCTCTTCTCCTAAACCTAATCAAACAACTACCCTAAACCCGTAGGAACTTTGACCATAGTCAAAGAACTCCTCAAACCCTTTAGGGGAACTACAAATACTCTGATCCCACTCCCGTAAGAATATGTAGGCATAAGATGCGATATCTTATCGAGTATACTTAGAAATAAACCCCTAGGTCTTTCATACCTTAAGCAGATAAACACTTAGCAATAAACAACATAAAATAAGAGGTTCCTGTAGAGTACTACAGAAACTTAGGATGCTAGTACCTTCCCTAAGTTTAACCGACCCCCGAACCTAAAAATCTCTAAACCTTGCATTTGCATTGCATTGTGGGAATTTCGATCTTTATCCCTTCCTTTGGACAAATCAAAGTTCGGTTGCAAAATGAATTAAAGATTCAAACTAATCAATAGTTTGGTATCCGATTTTCACCGCGACACAAGCATCACAAAGGTGATCCTTGGTGAACTTTATTATGGGAAGTCCTAAGACTAAGTCTTTTGAGACTACCTTATTTAGTAAGTCAAAGTTAACATGCGCTAAACGCCTATGCCATAACCATGAGTCTTCACTCATAGTTATGAGGCATTTGTCGCTTGTTAACGATACTTCATTTAAGTCAAGCATATATACGTTGTTTACTCTAAAACCATTAAACATATTTTTCTTATCATTATCATGCAGAATTTTGCAACAATCTTTTGAAAAAGATACATTGTATCCTTTGTCGCATAATTGGCTAATGCTAAGCAGATTATGTTTAAGGCCCTCGACAAGCAACATGTCGGAAATTGTAGTAGAGGATGGATTACCTACACTACCTTTACCTAGTATTGCTCCGCAGTTGTTATCACCATAAGTTACATACCCTTTCTTCTTAGCCACGAAGTCTATGAATAAGGATATGTCTCCAGACATGTGTCTTGAGCAACCACTGTCGAGAACCCATCTTCTCTCGGTGGTCTCGACACATTTTACCTAATAAAACATAATTAGAAAAAGTAGGTAGCCAATGGCATATTGGGTCCTAATAGGTTAGCGACAAAATGGTTGCGTTTGGGCATCCATTGATAGATGCCTTTAGGAACAAGAAATCTCCTAAATCGACATTTACCAATGGAGTGGCCTTTCTTGCAACAATATAAGCATGCAAAATCGACTTTAGAATCACTTTTACTTGCTTGATCCCTAATTACATATGCATATTTTTGATATGGGTTTATCATACTTTTTCTAAAATCCTTTTTATCAATAGCAAATGTAATTTTAGGCTCAAGTGCCTTGTTTAATTTGGCCTTAAGGTTTCTAACCTCACCTTGCCAAATATGACAAGTATCACACCCAAAGTCAAAAGGATTTCTATTGTCCTTACAATCCGATTTATTACCTTCCACAATGGAAGCCTTAAGGTCCTCTAGTTTCTTTTCGGACTCTTTAACTTTGTGCTCTAAGTACGTAAAAATTCTTTTATTAGAGGCAAGTTTCTTGAAGGCCTCAGTTGCTTCATTGTGTAAAGCATTAAATGCGGTTTGTAATTCTGAATGCGACATATTTGAGGACTTATCATATTTAGAGTGACGTACCTGCTTTTTCTTATTTTTCTGATGAGCGGAGAGGCATAGATTCACGGACTCTTCTTCATCACTAGAGCTTTCATCAGAGGAGGAAGAGTCGTTGTCGCTTTCCCAAGCTATGTACGCTCTCATAGGCTTTGATGATTTCTTGTATGACTTTGATGATTCCTTTTCCTTTGCCTTTTTGTTCATCGGACAGTCCGGTTTGTAGTGACCGGGCTTTCCACACTTGTAGCACGTCCCTCTAGTCTTTTTACCTTTTGAGTCATCATCTTTGGAGTACCTCGATTGTTTCCGGAAGTTTACCAAGTCCTTCTCGGAATGTTGGATGCCGTTCTTTCTCACGTAACGGTTGTACCGTTTAACGAACAACCCCATATCTTCGCTCCTGTCCTCTTCTTCTTCTTCGCTTGAGGAATAATCACTTTGGTCTTTTGCTTGAGACTTCGAGGAGGAAGTCTTGAGAGCTATCAATTTCTTTTCACTCACCTTCGTTTTGTCTTTCTTTTCCATCTTTTCGCGTTGGTCTAGGCTCAAGAGTACCTGTTCATGCTCTTGTAGTTTGCCAAACAATGTTGTCAAGTCTAATAAGGTAAGATCATGTGCTTCTTTGATGGCGGTCACTTTTGGCTACCATTCCCTGTTAAGACATCTTAAGATCTTATTAGTAGTAACATCATTGGAAACAGGCCTACCTAATGAATGTAAACGATTGATGAGATGAGTAAATCTCTTTTGCATGTCAGCAATGGTTTCCCCTTGCTCCATGAAAAAGAGATCAAACTCTTGTGTTAATGTGTTGATTCTAGCCAACTTAACATCGTTTGTCCCCTCATGGGCGATTTGTAGTGAATCCCACATGGCCTTAGCAGTAGGACAATGGGATACACGATAGTATTCATCTACACCTAATGAGGAGATTAAGATATTTTTGGCTTTCCAATCATAATTCTATTTTTTCTCATCGTCATCGGTCCATTGTGCTTCGGGCTTTGGAACAACTACGTTATCCGCATTGGTCATAGTAATTTCTATTGGACCGTTGAGGATAACGTTCCATATTTTTCTATCTATGGAGTTTATGTGCACCCGCATACAGTCTTTCCAATAACTATAGTTTTCACCGTTGAAAACGGGAGCTCTATTGTACGCCCCTTTTGGTTCGTTAGCCATTTTCTATCAACGTTATATTTGAAGCACCGAGTAACCAGAGCTCTAGATACCACTTGTTAGACTATGGCACGAATCTAGAAGGGGGGGTTGAATAGATCCCAATAAAAATTTGAGTCGGCGCTACCAATTTAAAAATTGGTTTTCAAAAATTTGTTTTAAGTGCGGAAGCGGCCGAGGAAAATATAGTCTAAAACGAACGGTTATTGGAAAACTGGATATGCATAAGCCTTTGGATTAATGACACTATGGAAAAAAGAATCACAACACTAATCACACTTATCAATGATCTAATTCACTTGTTAGGATTCCTAGTTCCAATGATTTAAAGAGCAAACCAAAACTAGATACACAGGTAAGATAATTTTGGTTTAGGCAATTTGTCAAACACTTGGTGTGCAAAACACTCCAAGTGATATTTATGTTGAGTAAGTGATTCCAACTAGCCTAGTACAATGTCTTATTGTACTTTGGATTCAAAAACAGAGTTTTAACCTCTTACTCAATTGATATCACAGTTTGACAATAGTGCTTTTACAAAAATCACTTATTTTAAAGCTAAAACGTAAATGCTGAAAAATAGAGAAGACAAGTATTTGGTGAGGCAGTTCCCCCATCGTCCTTGCTTCGGGGTACGTCTGCCCTCAATTCTAAAACTAGAATTGAGATAGATTTAATAAATATCACCTGTTGAATGTAACAGTTTATACAAGGATTGAACAACAAATATACAACAGAAATCGCAAGACGTTGAATGTTGCTTTCACTCCTTGCCCCTTGATTCAAGATGAATCAAGTCCTCTGATCGTTGTTGATAGACCTCCGATTCCAGCCACCTTATTCAATAACCCGTTGTTGTTCAAACCTTTGGCTCCGACTGATCTCAACTGCAACGAATCGAACCTGAGATCTTCCCTTCAATATCACTGAATCCGCTACTAGACTGTTTAAGAACACCTCTTCACAATCACGTTCGCTCAGTTGACCCTTGTTGAAGAATCTCGTCCAAAAAACCCCCAAAATTCAAACCAATCTTGGAGGATAAAACCCTAACGATTTTATTCAAGAAAGAACCTGTCACAAGCTTCAACCCGAACTAGATTACCCAATCTAAGCTTCGAACCTTATCACCTTTAATCTTTCACAATGCACTTCAAAAATGGTTGTGTGTAATTGATGTGTTGTGAGATGTTGAAGATGAAGATGAAGAATCTTGGACACCTATTTCAGTCTTTCTTATTCTTGAACACATGAATCAGTTTTTATCAAATGTTAAAATGACATAAGTGGTTGAACTTGTATATATAGTACCAAACCAACCAAAGACATAACAACTTTTCAAATAGTTGAGGGAATCACTTAAAAACTGGATTTCCGCGCGAACGGTCGACCGCAGCAGGTCTGTGCGTCGATGCATAGCCTGCGTTTTTTGGAAATCTGCAAAATGTATCAGTATGCATCGACCATACAGTCGGCGTGCGCTGACCCATTGAAAAATATTTCCTTCATGCGCCGACCCTATGGTCTACTCATGCCTTCATGCGCTGACCAGTGGAAAATGCTCTGATGCATGCGTCGACCCTATGGTCGACTCATGCCCTGCAAACCTGCAAAAATTGATCTTTTTGTGGTTTTTCATGCCTCTGGTCATGACTACATTTTATCTACACATAGTATATTTATTACAACAGTTGTTAGACAAATATAAAAGGATATGGTAGGTGATACGTTGCATTTGTTTAGTAGATTTGGAGTTTATAATTTCCAATCCATCCAAAGTTGTAATTCGTCATCATCGAAACCTATATCGAGTAATGTCTTGCAGACTCGTGTGATGTGTGGCGATTTGCCTCCACAATATTTTCTCCAGTGGTGAAACATACTTCTATCCGGGTGCTACTAAGTTTAGTAGCTCGTGGTGATCTTGAGCTGGAACAACTAGACGTGAAGACAACCTTCTTGCATGGAGACTTGGATGAGGAGATATATATGTATCAACCTGAGGGATACAAGGTTGAGGGTAAAGAGGGTCAGGTATGTCGCTTGAGGAAATCACTTTATGGGTTGAAACAATCCCCTAGACAGTCGTACAAGCGATTTGATTCTTTTATGATAAAACAAGGTTACTTTAGAAGTAGTTATGACAGTTGTGTCTATATTCAGAAGCTTCATGGAGGTGATTATATATATCTATTATTGTATGTCGATGACATGCTTATTGCTTCAAAAAGCAAGGTGGAGATAGATAAGTTGAAGTTTAAACTTGGTAAAGAGTTTGAGACGAAGAATTTGGGCGCTGCAAAGAAAATATTAGGTATGGAGATTAGAAGAGAGGGGATAAACCAGAAATTGTTCTTGAGTCAAAAAGGTTATTTAGAACGAGTTGTTGAAAGGTTTGGACTGAAAGATGCTAAGTCAGTGGTTACTCCATTAGCTCCACATTTTAGGCTTTCTGGTAATCAATCTCCCACTACAGCAGAAGATAAGGCATACATGGAAAATGTACCTTATACTAGTGCAGTTGGCAGTTTAATGTACTCTATGGTGTGTACACATCCAAATATTTCACAAGCGGTAAGTGTTGTCAGCAGGTTCATGGTGAATCCTGAAAAGGCGCACTGGGAAGCAGTGAAATGGATTTTGAGGTACTTAAAAGGTACCATTAATACTGGTTTGTGTTTTGGTGGAGATACATGTCAAATAAGCGGGTTTGTTGATTCAGATTATGCTGGTGATCTAGATAGACGACGATCTACTACTGGTTATGTATTTCAAATACATGGTGCTCCAGTTAGTTGGCTGTCGATGTTACAGTATATAGTGGCACTCTCAACTACGGAAACCGAGTACATGGCGGTAGCAGAACAAGTAAATGAAGCATTGTGGTTGAGGGGTCTTCTAGGTGATTTGGGTGTTAAGAAAGAACGCGTGAGACTGATGTGTGATAGTCAAAGTGCAATTCATTTGGCTAAGAATCAGGTTCATCATGCTCGGACCAAGCATATTGATGTAAGATATCATTTTGTACGGGATGTCGTAGAGGAAGGTCGTATTACTCTTAGGAAGGTACATACTGATGATAACCAAGATTGTGTCAGGTAGCAAGTTCTAAGATTGCTTGAACTTGTTAAACATTACTCCATATTCGTCCAAAATTTGAGTGTTTCAAATGATGAACAAGGTGGAGAATTGTGGGAATATTTAGCAAAGCTAAATATGAAAACATTGAGTGTGGTAAATGCAACATACTCCATTCAACATAATGAGTAATAATAGGAAGACAAAGGCTGATATTTGTATGAAATGTAGATCACTCACGTTATAGTACATGAGTTACTATATAAATGTAAGCTTATGTTTGTCTGATATAACAACATAAGAATTAAACATATATACAAAGTAGTTTTCTCTTATAAATTCAATCTTTCTTCTTTAGATATTTTATTGTTCTAGCTACATTTCATATTCAACTTTAGTGAGGGTGATATTTCATATCATTATTAGAAGCTATAAATTCTGCTGTGACTCTAACAATTGGTATCAGAGCCTATAATGGCTTCTACTAGTGGAACCGTCAAGGTTGGGAAATATGAGGTAGAGAAGTTCAATGGAAAAAATGATTTTTCTTATTGGAGGATGCAGATGAAATATCACCCTCACTAAAGTTGAATATGAAAGGTAGCTAGAACAATAAAATATCTAAAGAAGAAAGATTGAATTTATAAGAGAAAACTACTTTGTATATATGTTTAATTCTTATGTTGTTATATCAGACAAACATAAGCTTACATTTATATAGTAACTCATGTACTATAACATGAGTGATCTACATTTCATACAAATATCAGCCTTTGTCTTCCTATTATTACTCATTATGTTGAATGGAGTATGTTGCATTTACCACACTCAATGTTTTCATATTTAGCTTTGCTAAATATTCCCTTATTCCCACAACCACAAAACAACCAAAACATTTGCACTTCACTTCACTTCAAAACAATGAGCGACACGACCTGCACATCGACATGGATATCACAATGACACATAAAGCTCCAAACATAATCAACCTTAAGAGGGATATAACCAAAAAGATGGGAAGAGATAGATAAAAGGGAAGGGGGGGAGGATTTGTAAAACAAAACAAAGGATACAAAGCTGTAAAGAAAAAGCTCTTTTGACTCACCACCCTTCTTCATAATCCGGATGCACTCACAAAAAGGAAAGACCACTCACTACAATGGGATAACAACACACAACCTGCATCATTGTATTTTCTTTGAAAATCCAACGATAGTTACACAAACAAAACCTTCATACATACCACTACCGTACAACACTGTTCGTGCAGGAATTAGACATAACTCACTCTTCCATTTGAGAGCCATGACTCTCCATCATTCATACCATTCTTCAGAAATTATTGTGGCTATTTTGGCAAGTTGTCATTGTGGTTAGTAGTGTTAATGAAGAAAAAACAAAAAAACCTGCACTTTCAGTTTAATTCGCATCACCAACAAAAGAAACAACTTGCAGTGAAATTTAAAATAGAATTGCTTGTTTCTGTGAGGGAAAACTGTCTCACAACATACGTTCTCAAGTTTCGATGATGACAAAGTACAACCTCGGATGAATCAGAGTCGTCATGCATACTTACGATGATGACAAAGTACAACCTCGGATGAATCAGAGTCGTCATGCATACTTACGATGATGACAAAGTACAACCTCGGATGAATCAGAATCGTCATGCAATACTTAACATATTACATCCTTCCTGTATCCTTTTAAATCATCATATTTCATTGGCAATATATGTGACTAATGTTTGGTCGTGACAAGATGCACGAAACAACAAACATATCAATTTTTGCAGGTTTTGTAGCTATGAGTCAACCATACCACTCAGCGCATGAAGCTGTGTATTCCCCACGGGTCAGCGCATGGAACCATGCGTCGACCGCTAACTTGGCGCATGCAGGTTTAAGAATCTGACGGCTCAGCGCATGAAGATCATGCGTCGACCGCTGACTCGGCGCATGACAGTTTGAGAATCACACGGCTCAGCGCACGCCGACCCTATGGTCGACCGTTCGCGCGCAGAAACAGAAATTCTGCTATGTTTCATTGATCTGTCAACTGTCTGTTTTGCATATTACTATAAATAGCTGTCTTTTCAATTTTAACAACTAACATTTTTTTTTTACAACATTTTTGAAAGCATTGTGAGAAAGTGTTCAGGTCAAGAAACGTGAAAGAGGTGCATCAGTGTTCTTCATCTTCATCGTTCAATCAACTCACAAATCCTCAAATTACAGATAATCAATTTTTTGCTGCGGTTTGTGGTTTGCTCGACGGTGATAAGGTTCGAACGCGTGATTGAAGATCCGGTTCGAGTGGAAGCTGGTGCAGGTGTTTCTTGGGAGAAAACCTTGAGGTTTTACCTATCAAGACTACAGGTTTTGAAGGCTTTTGTTACGGAATCGTCGGCTCAACAATCAAGCGAGTGCGAAGGTGATTGATTAGCGGAAGGTTGATCAATCTAGTAGCTAGGGCGTTGAAAGGTTGAAGACGTTCCGGGTTCAATTTGGGTGTGTCTAAGATCAGCCGTGCCGAAGGTTTGATCAACGGAAGAGTTGTCAATAAGGTGGCTGCAATCGGAGGTCATTCACATCAAATTGGAGGACTTGATTCATCTTGAATCAAGGGGCAAGAAGTGGTAGAAATTATCAGCAACATTAAGATTGTTTGTATCAATTGTCTATCGATTCTTGTGTATAACTGTTCTACCAAACAGGTGATATCTATTCAATACATATCTCAATTCTCTTTGTAGAATTGAGGGCAGACGTACCCCAACGCGAGGACGACTGGGGGAACTGCCTCATCAAATCTTGTGTTCCTTTATTTTCTGCATTTTCAATTTCAGCTTAAAAATTAAGTGATTCTAGAATAAGTGATTTTGTCAAATTGTAGTATTGATTGAGTGAGTTGGTGAAACACTGTTTTTTTTTTAACTACTAAGTACAATAGAAATACTGTACTAAGGCTTTTTCAATCACTCATTCAACACAAATATCATTTAAGGTATTTGTGCACACCAACTGTTCGACAAAAGTGCTGAACTAAAATTGCCTTAATTTTGCTGCTAGTTTTGTGCACACCAACTGTTCGACAAAAGTGCTGAACTAAAATTGCCTTAATTTTGCTGCTAGTTTTGGTGTAATTTTTTATCATTGGAATAAGGAAATAGTACGAGTGAATCACATCTGAGTTTTGCATAAAAGTGTGTAGTGATTTACTATCCGTTATCGTCTTAAATTCATCTGCTTGACGCATATCCGGCTCTCCAATAGTGGTTCGTTTTAGACTATATTTTCCAAGGCCGCTTCCGCATTTGAAAACAATTTTGAAAACCAATTTTATTGGTAGCGCCACTCAAATTTTTAAAAGGGATCTATTCAACCCCCCCTTCTAGATCCGTGCCTTAGTCTAACAAGTGGTATCAAGAGCTCCGGTTCTCCGGTGCTTCAAATACAACATTGATAGAATAATGGCTAACGAACCAAAAGGGGCGTACAATAGAGCTCCCGTTTTTAACGGTGAAAATTATAGCTATTGGAAAGACTGTATGCGGGTGCACATTAATTCCATAGATAGAAAGATATGGAACGTTATTCTCAATGGTCCGATTGAAATAACCATGACAAATGAGAATAACGAAGTTGTGCCAAAGCCCGAAGCACAATGGACCGACGACGATGAGCGAAAGTATAATTACGATTGGAAAGCTAAGAACATTCTAATCTCCTCATTAGGTGTAGATGAATACTACCGTGTATCCCATTGCCCTACGGCTAAGACTATGTGGGATGCACTACAAATTGCCCATGAGGGGACAAACGATGTTAAGTTGGCTCGAATCAACACTCTTATACAAGAGTTTGATCTTTTTTTCATGGAGCAAGGGGAAACCATTGCTGACATGCAAAAGAGATTTACTCATCTCATAAACAGATTACATTCACTAGGAAGACCTATTTCCAATGATCTTGCTACTAATAAAGTTTTGAGATGTCTTAGCAGGGAATGGCAGCCGAAAGTGACCGCCATCAAAGAGGCAAATGATCTTACGGTATTAGACCTGACTACATTGTTTGGCAAACTACAAGAGCATGAACAGGTACTCTTGAGTCTCGACCAACATGAAAGGAAAGAAAAGAAGGACAAAGTAAAGATGAGTGAAAAGAAGTCAATAGCTCTTAAGGCTTCTTCCTCGAAGTCTAAAGCAAAAGAGCAAAGTGATTATTCTTCAAGCGACGACGAAGAAGAAGACATAAATGAGGACATGGGGCTGTTCGTTAAACGGTATAACCGGTACGTGAGAAAGAACGGCATCCAACATTCGGAGAAGAACCTGGTAAATTTCCGAAGGCAATCAAGGTTCTCCAAAGATGACAATCAAAAAGGCAAAAAGACTAGAGGAACGTGCTATAAATGTGGAAAGCCTGGTCACTACAAACCGGACTGTCCAATGAACAACAAGGGAAATGAAAAGGAACAATCGAAGTCACATAAGAGAGCATCAAAGCCTAGGAGGGCGTACATCGCGTGGGAAAGCGACAGTGATTCTTCCTCCTCTAATGAAAGCTCTAGTGATGAAGAAGAGTCCGTGAATCTATGTCTCTCCGCAAATCAGAAAAAGAAAAAGAAACAGGTACGTCACTCTAGATATAATATGTCATCTAATATGTCTCATTCCGAATTACAAACCGCATTCGATGTTTTACACAAGGAAGCAACTGAAGCCTTTAAGAAACTTGCTTCTAATAGAAGAATTTTTACATATTTAGAGCACAAAGTCTTAGAGTCCGAAAAGAAATTAGAGGACCTTAAGGCTTCCATTGTGAAAGATAATGAATCGGATTGTAAGGACAATAGTAATCCTTTCAACTTTGGTTGTGATACTTGTCATATTTGGCAAGGTGAGGTTAGAAACCTTAAGGCCAAATTAGACAAGGCACTTGAACCTAAAATTACATTTGCAATCGATAAAAAGGATTTTAGAAAAAGTATGATAAACCCATATCAAAAATATGCATATGTAATTAGGGATCAAGCAAGTGAAAGTGATTCTAATGTCGACTTTGTATGCTTTTACTGTTGCAAGAAAGGCCACTCCATTGGTAAATGTCGGTTTAGGAGATTTCTTGTTCCTAAAGGCATCTACCAATGGTTGCCCAAACGCAACCGTCTTGTCGCTAACCTATTAGGACCCAATATGCCATTGGGTACCTCCCTTCTCTGAGTTATATTTTGACAGGTGAAATGTGTCGAGTCCACCGAGAGAAGATGGGTTCTTGATAGTGGGTGCTCAAGGCACATGTCTGGAGACATATCCTTATTCATAGACTTCGTGGCTAAGAAGAAAGGGTATGTAACATACGGTGATAACAACCGCGGAGCGATACTAGGTAAAGGTAGTATAGGTAATCCCTCCTCTACTACAATTTCCGATGTGTTGCTTGTCGAAAACCTTAAACATAATCTCCTTAGCATTAGCCAATTATGCGACAAAGGTTACAATGTTTCCTTTTCAAAAGACTGCTGCAAAATTGTGCATGAAAGTGATAAGAAGAATGTGTTGATTGGTTTTAGAGTAAACAATGTGTATATGCTTGACTTGAATGTGGTATCCCCAACAAGCGATCAATGTCTCATATCTATGAGTGAAGACTCATGGCTATGGCATAGGCGCTTAGCGCATGTCAACTTTGACTTACTCAATAAGATTGTCTCAAAAGATCTAGTACTAGGACTTCCCAAAATTAAGTTCACCAAGGATCACCTTTGTGATGCTTGTCAAAAAGGAAAACAAACGAGGATCTCCTTTAAATCCAAAAAGATTATTTCAACAACGAGACCTCTTGAACTACTTCATATGGACTTGTTTGGGCCGTCTAGGATCAAAAGTCTAGGAGGAAACTATTACGGATTCGTAATAGTGGACGACTTTTCTAGGTTCTGTTGGACCATCTTCTTAGTGAGTAAAAGTGACACGTTTGCCGCTTTTGAGAGATTTGCCAAGCTCTCCCAAAATAAGTTAAATACAAACATTGTGTCAATAAGAAGTGACCACGGAGGTGAATTTGAAAATCATTTATTTGAAGAATATTGCGGTAACCATGGCATCGATCATAACTTCTCGGCTCCACGAACTCCTCAACAAAATGGGGTTGTGGAGCGTAAAAACAGAATTTTAGAAGAATTGGGAAGAACAATGATTAATGATAGTGGTTTACCAAAATACTTTTGGGCCGACGCCATTAGTACGGCATGTTATGTTTTGAATAGGGTACTCATCCGCCCCATTCTAAACAAAACTCCGTATGAACTTTTAAAAGGGCGAAAGCCTAATGTTTCTCACCTTCATGTTTTTGGATGCAAGTGCTTTGTATTAAACAATGGAAAGGAAAACTTGGGCAAGTTTGATTCAAAAGCCGATGAAGGCATTTTTCTAGGGTACTCGCAATCAAGTAAAGCATATAGGATTTATAATAAAAGATTACTAGCTGTTGAAGAGTCTGTGCACGTTACGTTTGATGAGTCCTATCCGAGAAATGTCGGAAAGGATAGTGTTGTTCATGGTGCAGGTACATCCACAGAAGACATACTCAAAGGTGGCGAAACGGGGATTGATCAACCCGATAGAGTCAGAATTGAGGAGGATAAGGATGCACACCATGAGGTAACTGAGGAAGCTCATCCGCCTACAAACGATGATCTCCCTCAAGCTTGGAAGTCGTGTAAAGATCATCCAATTGACAATATTCTCGGAGACATCACAAAGGGAGTCACCACTCGATCTAAGCTAAGTAACTTTTGTTATCACTTCGCTTTCGTTTCACAAATAGAGCCTAAAAACCCCAAAGAGGCCCTACTCGATGAGCACTGGTTTTTATCGATGCAAGAGGAACTAAATCAGTTTAAAAGAAACGAGGTATGGGACCTTGTCCCTCCTCCGCGAGGCCATCGAGTAATCGGCACCCGATGGGTGTTTAGGAACAAGTTGGACGAAAACGGGGTAATAACCCGTAATAAAGCGAGATTGGTCGCTCAAGGGTATAACCAAGAGGAAGGCATCGACTATGAGGAAACTTATGCGCCGGTTGCCCGACTCGAGGCTATACGCCTTTTACTCGCCTTTGCATGTGCAAAGGATTTTAAGTTATTTCAAATGGATGTTAAAAGTGCGTTCCTTAACGGTCACATAAATGAAGAAGTATATGTGTCTCAACCTCCCGGTTTTGAATCTCATGAATACCCTGAACATGTTTACAAGTTAAAAAGAGCGTTATATGGTCTCAAACAAGCTCCTAGAGCTTGGTATGAGCGACTAAGTAAGTTTTTACTTAATCAGGGGTACTCACGAGGAAAGGTTGACACTACACTCTTCATTAAACGTCAAGGAAAGCACTTGATTTTGGTGCAAATCTATGTTGACGATATTATATTTGGATCCACTAACATGAATCTCGTGAGAGAGTTTTCTGACCTCATGCAGGGCGAATTCGAGATGAGTATGATGGGGGAGCTCACATACTTCCTCGGCCTGCAAATTAAACAACTCCAAGAAGGGACATTCGTGAGCCAAACAAAATATTGTTTGGACTTGATCAAGAGATTTGACATGGCAAAATCCAAGGCCATAGACACCCCAATGCCTACATGCGTAAATTTGGATAAAGATGAAAATGGCAAGGACGTAGAGGTAAAACGATATAGAGGTATGATTGGTTCACTTCTCTATCTTACTGCGTCACGTCCTGATATTATGTTTAGTGTGTGCATGTGTGCACGATACCAATCATGTCCCAAAGAATCCCACCTAAAAGCTGTTAAACGAATTCTTCGATACCTGTCAGGTACCCCGAAGTATGGATTGTGGTATTCTAAGGGTAGTGATTGCTCGTTGGTAGGTTACTCCGATTCCGACTTTGCCGGGTGCAAATCGGATAGGAAAAGCACTAGTGGTACATGTCATTTGTTTTCAAACTCCTTGGTTAGTTGGCATAGCAAGAAACAAGTTTCAGTTGCTTTATCAACGGCCGAGGCGGAATACGTTGCCGCTGGTAGCTGTTGTGCTCAAATTCTGTGGATTAAGCAACAACTACTAGATTTCAATCTTAAACTTGAACGTATTCCTATCCTATGTGACAACACTAGCGCTATTAACCTTACCAAAAATCCCGTATTACACTCTCGCACCAAACATATAGAAATTCGACACCATTTTCTTAGGGACCATGTTGAGAAAGGTGATGTTGTATTTGAACACGTTGACACTAAAAACCAACTAGCGGACATTTTCACAAAGCCGCTAGCAACGGAACCTTTCTTTCATATCCGCCGAGAACTTGGCATCCTCGACATTTCGGAACGGGAATAATATTTGCTGATGTTATCTTATTTCATTCAAATAATCATGCTGTTGTACTTCTAACAATTTGATATTCGTGTAAGTACAAGTATGTTGTTTATCAAGCTACTCCGGCATTAAGGTGATATTGTTCCATTTCTCTCTCTCTCTCTCTCTAATAACTCTCATGATCAACAATTGTATCGTTTGACCTATGTTGCATATGTATGACACTTTTTTTGTATGATAAATTGTTTGGATGCAAATTTTTTTGTGGCATTTTAGGTAGGCATCAAATATGGCTTGATATGTGACATTAAGTGCAAATCTGCATTTGTGCATCCGAACTGAGCTACACACCAAATCTGAACAGTTCAACTCTTTTTCAACAAGAATGAATGAAAGATTTGCAGCTTTCACAACTGCCCATGGATACCAAGAAACAGCCGTCTCTCGCAGCATCAATCGCCTGAATCAAGTAGTGGATTACCTCACTGATATGGCTGATCCATATCGTTATCCGTCTTCCTTTGATATGGGCAAGGGACAAGGATATTAGTCATTTGTTTTTGCATTTGCTCATTCTCCATGTTGTTTTTGTTATCATGTTCTGTTTTATCTCTCCTAAGTGCACACTAATGTTTGTTTTACAGTCTTGATTCCTATAAAATGTTATGACTTATGTGTCCTTAATTTGGTTTAATCTATTTTTAATATTTTGCTCATTGTCAATATTTTGTGTGGATATTGGTATATGATTACTTATAGCCTGTTGAGTATTTTGTTAATTGTTAATATGCCAAAACTTTACCTTTCTCCATCTCTTTTTGATGTTGTCAAAGGGGGAGAAAAGACAAGTAGATTGTAGATCACAACAGCTATGACTGTAAAAGAAAGGGGGAGCTTACTACTATGTTAAAGATATCGCATGTTGTGTTCACCAAGCTTCGCACAGGTTTGTCATCATCAAAAAGGGGGAGAATGTGAGGGAAAACTGTCTCACAACATACGTTCTCAAGTTTCGATGATGACAAAGTACAACCTCGGATGAATCAGAGTCGTCATGCATACTTACGATGATGACAAAGTACAACCTCGGATGAATCAGAGTCGTCATGCATACTTACGATGATGACAAAGTACAACCTCGGATGAATCAGAATCGTCATGCAATACTTAACATATTACATCCTTCCTGTATCCTTTTAAATCATCATATTTCATTGGCAATATATGTGACTAATGTTTGGTCGTGACAAGATGCACGAAACAACAAACATATCAATTTTTGCAGGTTTTGTAGCTATGAGTCAACCATACCACTCAGCGCATGAAGCTGTGTATTCCCCACGGGTCAGCGCATGGAACCATGCGTCGACCGCTAACTTGGCGCATGCAGGTTTAAGAATCTGACGGCTCAGCGCATGAAGATCATGCGTCGACCGCTGACTCGGCGCATGACAGTTTGAGAATCACACGGCTCAGCGCACGCCGACCCTATGGTCGACCGTTCGCGCGCAGAAACAGAAATTCTGCTATGTTTCATTGATCTGTCAACTGTCTGTTTTGCATATTACTATAAATAGCTGTCTTTTCAATTTTAACAACTAACATTTTTTTTTACAACATTTTTGAAAGCATTGTGAGAAAGTGTTCAGGTCAAGAAACGTGAAAGAGGTGCATCAGTGTTCTTCATCTTCATCGTTCAATCAACTCACAAATCCTCAAATTACAGATAATCAATTTTTTGCTGCGGTTTGTGGTTTGCTCGACGGTGATAAGGTTCGAACGCGTGATTGAAGATCCGGTTCGAGTGGAAGCTGGTGCAGGTGTTTCTTGGGAGAAAACCTTGAGGTTTTACCTATCAAGACTACAGGTTTTGAAGGCTTTTGTTACGGAATCGTCGGCTCAACAATCAAGCGAGTGCGAAGGTGATTGATTAGCGGAAGGTTGATCAATCTAGTAGCTAGGGCGTTGAAAGGTTGAAGACGTTCCGGGTTCAATTTGGGTGTGTCTAAGATCAGCCGTGCCGAAGGTTTGATCAACGGAAGAGTTGTCAATAAGGTGGCTGCAATCGGAGGTCATTCACATCAAATTGGAGGACTTGATTCATCTTGAATCAAGGGGCAAGAAGTGGTAGAAATTATCAGCAACATTAAGATTGTTTGTATCAATTGTCTATCGATTCTTGTGTATAACTGTTCTACCAAACAGGTGATATCTATTCAATACATATCTCAATTCTCTTTGTAGAATTGAGGGCAGACGTACCCCAACGCGAGGACGACTGGGGGAACTGCCTCATCAAATCTTGTGTTCCTTTATTTTCTGCATTTTCAATTTCAGCTTAAAAATTAAGTGATTCTAGAATAAGTGATTTTGTCAAATTGTAGTATTGATTGAGTGAGTTGGTGAAACACTGTTTTTTTTTTAACTACTAAGTACAATAGAAATACTGTACTAAGGCTTTTTCAATCACTCATTCAACACAAATATCATTTAAGGTATTTGTGCACACCAACTGTTCGACAAAAGTGCTGAACTAAAATTGCCTTAATTTTGCTGCTAGTTTTGTGCACACCAACTGTTCGACAAAAGTGCTGAACTAAAATTGCCTTAATTTTGCTGCTAGTTTTGGTGTAATTTTTTATCATTGGAATAAGGAAATAGTACGAGTGAATCACATCTGAGTTTTGCATAAAAGTGTGTAGTGATTTACTATCCGTTATCGTCTTAAATTCATCTGCTTGACGCATATCCGGCTCTCCAATAGTGGTTCGTTTTAGACTATATTTTCCAAGGCCGCTTCCGCATTTGAAAACAATTTTGAAAACCAATTTTATTGGTAGCGCCACTCAAATTTTTAAAAGGGATCTATTCAACCCCCCCTTCTAGATCCGTGCCTTAGTCTAACAGTTTCCACCCTTCTTCAACAACAACGAAAACCCTTCAGTCCCTCTCAACCTTTCTCTTCCGTTCAAACCAAAATTTCCATAACCTTCAACTCTCCTCAAACGTAATTCTTCCTTCTTCAAACCTAAGCCAACTACCTCACTTCCATTCCAAATCATCACCCACAGAACGAAACCCATCCCAAATCCAATCTTCAACACTCATCAGATTCTCAAAATCAAACCAGAATTACACCCAAAATCAGAAATAGAAGATGAGAGAGTAAGTGAACCGAAACCATCATGAACCTGAAATCAAATAAATGTGAATGAGAATTTGAGATCGAGACAGAGAAATTCACATGCAAGGAGGTTGGAATGTTTGTCTTGATCTTCATGACTTCTTTTTTTAAAAAAATCTCTGTGATATGGTTGTTCATGAGGTTTCTTTGAATTTTGTTGTGCAAAAGAATGAAGGTTGCACGTTTGGCTGCGTTGTTACTGATGGTTCTTTGAGCTTTCATTTCCCTAGTTTGTTTCACTGCACAGATTTCTATTTGATAGCTGATGTTTCTTTTCTTTGAATATGGCCTTGAATTCGTTGGGCTCATAAGCCCATATTGAGGATAATTCTACACATGCTCACGTTGGACCCACTAGCCTTTCCTATCTACACCTGTAAATCTTTCTTCACACCCTCCCTATTTTTTGTGTGTTTTGTTATTAACTTTGTTAACTATCTTATTTATTATTTTGTTGATAATTTTGTTGTTAATAATTTTTTAATTGTTTTAGTAAATAATTTTTTAAACTTTTCATTAATTACCACATAGGGTTTATTAATCGTTACTTAGTTTTTATTTAGTTTTGAATCATGCTTTTAAAATTTGTTTTATTTAAATTTTGAATAAATACTTTTAATAAAAAACTAAAAAAAAATTCAATTTAATTTTGTAAATTAATCCTTTTAATTTTGTTTTCACTCTTAGATTGATTATTTAGGATTCATTTTCGTTAACTTTAGATTCTATTTATGTTAATTATTTTCTTTAATCGATTTGACTTCTAACTTTTGTGACTTGTGACTTACATGCCTTTTGCTTAATTTTGTGATTCTGGTTCTTATTTTGATTCTTATCTTGCTTCTATCTTGTGTATATCATTCATCTAATTCGTACACTTTCTGTTATGTCATTACATGTTTCTTTGCCTGGTTTTATTTTGTGACTGGTACTCGATCCTATTTTCCTGTGTTAATTACCTGCGCCTCAATTCCAAAGGAAAGGATCCCATAGTTGACTGCCATGTCATGTTGGATAGCGTTGTCCATCTTTCCCCCGAGACCTTGTGAGAGTCTTGCCTGTTGTAACCTAGTTTAGGTTTAGAGTTGTTAACTCCATGTAAGTGTCATGGTGATGAACACTTACTTCCCCTTGGAACCTTGATCGTTATCAAGAGTTCCTCATCCCTAGTTAGGTGAATTACAGAGGCTCATAATCCTCATTCCTAGTCAGGATATGTAGGCACAAGATGCGATATCTTATCGAGCCCTCTAAATACTAACAACTAACAGTTAACTCCTTTATCTCACGCCATCGCGCGATCAAGACTTGTTTACCTTTCTCTTTATCCTAGCCTTAGGATTGGAGTCTCCGCACTCCATATAAGTCTCATGGTGATGAACACTTACTTTCTTTCAGTTGGTTTTTCAACTTAGACTTAGAGAGTTTGTGAACTCTATGTAAATGTCATGGTTATGAACACTTACTCTCCCCCTTGGAACCTTGATCATTATCAAGAGTTCCTCAACCCTAGTGAGGTGAACTACGATTGCTCTGATTCCATCCTAGTCAAGATACGTAGGCACGAGATATGACGTCTTCGCGAGCATTCTTATTGTATATACCCTAGGTCTTTACCTTAGCACTTTTTCCTTAGCCAACAAACTTTAACATAACAAAAATACTAACAAGAGGTTCCTATAGAGTACTAAGATACTTAGGATGCTAACACCTTCCCTAGGTATAACCAACCCTCAAACCTTAGATCTCTAGCTTTGTTGTTACATAACGCACTTAGGGTTTTCTTTTGATCTTTATCATTTTCTTTGGATAAATCATAGCTCGGTGGTGTAAATTAATCCTTTTAATTTTGGTTTCATGCTTAGATTGATTATTTAGGACTCATTTTCATTAACTTTAGATTCTATTTATGTTAATTATTTTCTTTAATATGATTGACTCCTAGCTTTCGTGACTTCTGACTTACACGCCTTTTGCTTAATTTTGTGATTCTAATTCTTGTTTTAATTCTTATCTTGCTCCTATTTTATGTATATCATTCATCTAATTCGTACACTTTTTGTTATGTCATTACATGTTTCTTTGACTAGTTTTATTTTGTGACAGGTATTCGATCCTATTTTCCTATGTTAATTACCTGCACCTCAATTCCAAAGGAAAGGATCCCATATTTGACTGCCATGTCATGTTGGATAGCCTTGTCCATATTCCCCTCAAGACCTTGTGAGAGTCTTGCCTGTTGTAACCTAGTTTAGGTTTAAAGTTGTTAACACAATGTAAGTGTCATAGTGATGAACACTTACTTCCCCTTGGAACTTTGATCGTTATCAAGAGTTTCTCATTCCTAGTTAGTTGAACTATGGAGGCTCTGATTCCTAAGTCCTAGTCAGGCTACGTAGGCACAAGATGCGATATCTTATTGAGCCCTCTAACTACTAACAACTAATAGCTAACTCCCTTATCTCACGCCTTCGCGCGATTGAGACTAGTTTACCTTTCCTTTTATCCTGGCCTTAGGATTGGAGTCGTCGCACTCCATGTAAGTGTCATGGTGACGAAAACTTACTTTTTTTCAGTTATTTTTTCAACTTAGAATTAGAGATTTTGTGAACTCTATGGAAGTGTCATGGTTATGAACGCTTACTTTCCCCCTTAGAACCTTGATCATTATCAAGAGTTCCTCAATCCTAGTAAGGTGAACTACGATTGTTCTGATTCCATCCTAGTCAGGATACGTAGGCACGAGATGCGATGTCTTGGTGAACATACTTAGTGTATATACCCTAGGTCTTTACCTTAGCACTTTTCCCTTAGCAAGAAAAATTTAACATAACACAAATAATAATAAGAGGTTCCTGTCGAGTACTATAAATACTTAGGATGCTAACACTTTCCCTAGGTATAACAACCCCTGAACCTGAGATCTCTAGCTTTGTTGTTACATAGCACACTTAGGGTTTTGTTTCGATCTTTACCCTTTCCTTTGGATAAGCCAATGCTCGATGGTGAACTTCATGATTTTGGATTCAAGTTAATTCAATAGCTTGGTATCTCATTCTCACCGCAACAGAAATGGCAGCTTCACTGGGGATGACATCCCCTAAGAGGGCTAATCCCACCTTGTTTGTATTTGTGTTATTTTATATATTTTCTTGCTTGTATACTTGTATATTTATAACTATCTGTATATATATCTGCTTGTGCTTGGGTTTTTCTGTGAGCAGGGTTGTTACTTTGAATAGTGAGGTAATTCCTAACCCGGACTTGAGTGTACACCTATGATATGATTGTGGTATAATGAATAATTAGTTGTTGAGAGTAGTCCTAACATGTATAGAATATGATAACCACACTCTGTGAAGTCCCCTTTGGGATTTCCGGTGTCTGATGTGAGTAGTCGTATTGGTATCACTTTCTCCGACCTGGGAGCCCGTGAAGCTGATGGCCTTTAGTATCCTTTCACCCCTCCATGCCTTTTTTAGGATGTAGTGTAGTGATTATCTAAGTGTAAACCTATGATGGTTGTCATGCAATACTACACTCAGACGAGTTTATTTTGAGAATCTTATTGGCCCGCATGAGTGGTCGTGTAAGCTGATAATATCTGGAAGATTTATCGATGACTCTGGGGACTTTTTTAGAACCATATTCTGCAGATCAAGAACCCTTAGTACACACCTGTTGAGATGGGTAGACCATGGCTTCGCGCTCGTGATCTTCAAACCTAGGCCCTTGTTTGTTTGCTTGTATATATCTGTATATATGTGAATATGTGTATACGTGTGTTTGTGCATACATTCATCCATACCTTCATGATTCCATGAATAGCCCTTTGGTTTCAAGGAGATCAGCTGCTCATTCCTTTGCAAAAAATCAATAGAGATAATGGATTTTGAAACGAAACTTTTTAGTTTTTCCAAAATGTTTGCAACTTGCTTTTGAGTTCCTTGAAACCATTTGGCTTGCATTTTCATTCCATACACATGTCGTTTCATTTTCATTTCTCAGCTTTGAGTCTCATCCACCCTCTTTCTAAACCAAACAGTTGACTTCTCGAAGCCAATAGTGGATTTGAAGTAGCTTTTAAAGGATCATGAAATCAGGAGAGCATAACCAGTTTGTGACAAGAACATATTTTGAATTGATGAAGGATCAGTAAGATCAGATTGTGGAAGCTTTGAAAACCTTGGCAAAGAGACATGATAATATCCAAAGAACTTCTATGAACAATGTTGCTCAAGCTTAGCATGTGCAGATTCCTTTTGAGAACCAGATTATACAAGAACATACCATTGTCTGATATGGACATTCCTCTTCTCTTGATGACACAAACTATCAAACGTTTGAATTTTCGGTGCCAGATTCTCAAGAGGCAATCCCTATGATGGAAACTAAGAACCCACGATACGTTGAGATTTTGGAAAAATGTCGTGTGTTGGAAGAAAACCTTGATGCCATTATGGGTCGTGATGCTACTGATCTCAATGCTTTGAACATGTGTTTGGTACCCGACCTTATGATAGCTCCTAAGTTCAAGATGCCAAAGTTTGAGAAGTACAAAGAGGATAGTTGTCCAAGGCAACATTTGATGATGTATTGCTGAAGAATGACCTCACATGCCCGTAATGACAAGCTCATGATCCACTGTTTCCAAGACAGTCTGAGTGGGGCATCACTGAATTGGTACATGCAGCTAGAGAGCACCAACATTCAATCATGGTCAGACCTAGCTAATGCCTTTGTGAAGTAATACATCTACAATCTTGATTTGGCTCTCAGTCGCCTGCATTTGCTAGACTTATCTCAAGAAAACAATGAATCCTTCAGAGGGTATGCTCAAAGGTGGAGAGAAATAGTTGTTGGCGTCCAACCACCACTCTTGGAGAAAGAATCGGTTGACTAGTTTATGGATACTTTGCAAGGCCCGTACTGAGAAGAGTTGTTTAGCATTGTGACATCAAACTTCTCTGACTTGGTAATAGTTGGAGAATGCATTGAGAGCGGTTTCAAGAGTGGAAAAATCCAAGGTATCTCGAACATCCCAACTAGTGAGAGTGAATTAGTTGTCGGTTCTCAAGAAAACTGGGAGAAAGTAATTTCATATGGGAATCTCTGATACCTCAGCCTCGGCACTCAGGCAACTTAACTGTTCAGAGTCAGCAATCTTTTGGGTCTCTGCATCAGATATCATTCTCTCCACAGGGGAAATATTTTTCTCCAAATTGAAGACATCCTTAGTATCAACGATGACCCCGTCGTCAGCCACGTCAGCACGCCCGACAAAGGCCAAGAAAGCCAGAAAGGCATTTCACTCTGTTGCCAATGTCATACAGTCAGATATTTTCAGATTTGATTAAAGGTGGATTGATAGTTCCGAAAGAGATAGATCCAATGATTCCTTCATATTCACCAGGTTTTAACGCTAACGCCCGAGGTGGCTACCATGCTAGGGTACATGGGCATTCAACTGAAGACTGTAAGGTGCTCAGGAGCAAGGTTCAGACTTTGCTTGACTCCGAGACGTTCTCATTCACGCCTCAAGGCATTCGAATCAACAATCCTTCACTTGGTCAAGTGGGTTCATCAGTACATGTTGTAGAAGAAATCACCAAGAGTAGAGGCAAAGATGATTATCAAACTGATCTCGACAATCAACTAAGAAGATGGTTATCTCAGTTGGCAAATCAAGAAAGGAAAGTCCAGTTCCCCGAAGGTGGCAATTTTTTGGTTAGCATTTTCTATTGTATTTTCTTTGCATGTTGAATTTGTATTTGCTTGTAAGCTGTTATTTTTTAAATTGGCAAGATTAATGAAATATTTATGCATATTTTGATTAAGTCCATTCGTATTCACTCTTTCTCTTCCTTTCATTGTTTTTTTTTAAAAAGAGCAAAAATATATATCATTTTCCATCCACTTATCTTTACCAAATTGTTGTTTAAACAAAGAATGGGGAGAATGACGAAAACATTATATCCGTAACTGTTGTTGGTATGCTTTCAATTAAACTTTGTCGATGATGTAAGGCATTGTTTGAATCCCCAAACACTTGAGAAATAAAGAGTTAATCCTTAGTCAACCACTTCGAGCTTAGAAGTAGGAGTTTTCTTTCCTTACAAAAATCTATAATCTCAACCTTGGGATGAGTAGTTCTCACTTAACTTGGCGATATGTGCATACAAGAAACCTTTCATATAAATGTTTTCCTCACAGGTTTTCCTTCACACACAACAAGCTAGTGTCAAAGATGTTTTCCAAGCCTAATGGCCAATGATGGTTCACCGTAGCCATTAAACCAGGTAGTCACCTTCTTTCTCAAAAAAAGGAGGAAAAAAAAGAGAAAAAGCTCGCTAAGTCAAAACCTATTAAGGATACTTAGGAAAAAATGAAGCATTCCGCTGACTGTAACATCAAAAGAAACAATTCAAGCAAAAGTAAGGGATAATAAAAAGAGGAGTCTTTTAAAGCTTTAACTCTGAAATTCCTTAATAGCTAAAAACAACCGAATGTTGTAAGGGAGTAGTGACTGCCCTAGGTGTCTGAACCATCACTAATTATCATCAGCTCAATTCCTAGCCTATAGGAACCTGAATGTATAGCTTGAGTTAACTGAGCGTAGGATTGAAGTTCATTATGAAGATTGGGTGGGCAAAAACAAACTTTGAGCCTTTATCCTTTGTTTCATGAACCGTGAACCAAGCCAAGTTACAACCTTTAAAAGACCTACTTGAGGTAAGGTTGTTTTGAAAGCATACTACAACAGGGTTGGATAACCTGACTCCTAACAATCTTTGCTAATTGTTTGTTTTAATCACTTCACTTGTCATTCCGTAAATGACAAGATCCACTAGATTTTTTGATCTTTTAATCACTCCACTTTGTGTTTCGTCTATGAATTTTGATTTCAAAAGCTTGCATGAATGTTGAATTGAAATTGCCAATTTTTAATGAACAACACTGTTTGCAAGAAAATCCAATATCAAAGGAATTCCAACAATGCAACCAGACAAGGAATTTGACTTGGTATAGGAAACTCAGCATGGGGCAACCAATTTAGAGAATGTGTTAATCAGGCATTCTAAGATTTAGTGAATCAGGGGCATAACTCTTCACAGTTCAGAATATTGGGTCACACCGTCTTGAGGTCATCTTATAGCAAGTTATTTCCCAACTCCTTTAAAGGCAGGCCACTCCAAGATATGTTAATCTGGGGAAATCTGAGCGAGATTAGATAAATCTCTCAAAGACCAGTTAATCAGGAGAAATCAGGTCGAGATTCGATGAATCTCTCGAAGATCAGTTATTCTGGGGAAACTCCTTCACATATCCACCAGCTATCGGGGGCAATTTTGTTTCCCAGTTGTTACTCCCACAGTTTGAAGAACAAGTTCGAGGACTTTGTTGTGCAAATGCAGTTAATTTGGGGAAATTACGTCGAGTTTTGTGAATCTCTCCAAGAGTTTGAAGATATTGAAGCATCTTGTATGCCAATTCTTCTGTAAAATCCTCTTGGTTTCTCTTCTTACAGACATTGTACTCTGGGGCAGAGAAGATTTGAAAATTGTTTACTGCAAGAGCCGTTACTCATTGTGATAATCATTATGCAAATTGAAATGCAAAACTACATTGTTCTTGTGATATCTTTTGCCAGCTCCCCGGTAAGTTGTTACTTCAGTTGATCTTGACAGTTTCTCATGGATCTTCCTCTTCTAACAAGGAAATCAGACTCATAATGACAATCCCTTAGATGAAGTCATGATGTTATACCATGAGTGGAATACTCTTTTCCCCAGAAAAGGTTGAAACCTTGAAGTAGAATTGTGTTATTCTGCATGTTCATCCCTAGCAGCGTTCCAATTTGATGAGGTTGGCTGGGTATCCTTGTCGAGATGTTTATTTTATCTCCAGTTTTGTTTCCCCTTGTATGTTGTATCAGTATAAGCATAAATATGACATACATGCATTCATACATATGCATTGGCATCCGAGCATTTTTGCTACCTTTCTGGTGTTTACCTATTTCGTTCACTTTGGTGTTTATCTACCCAAGTGATTGGGTTTGTCTATTCTCTCCAATAGGGTCGTTACCTTTAGGCATAAAGTGCCCATCCTTCCTAGATTCCTCACAGAGTTTGATCCTCGAGGATGATGGTTGGTTCAATTATCTTTTCCATGTTTGGAGAAGATAGATCCCATTTGAGTTCATTCTTCAATGGTTGGAGTCGTGTTTGACCGTTTCTTTCTAGCTTGTTCCTATATTTAACTTTAGTCCCTGGAAGGTTTTTCTTTTTGAACCTAATTAGGTTGTCGAACCTAGTTTGATCGTGCATTTATTTTGCACTCTGTCTTGCAAGAAGAATATTTTACAGATCCTCATTGAAGACAAAATCTATTCCCCAGCAGGGTTGTTACAACGTCTCCTTGGAACTTACACCTAAACAACAAGTGGCAGTCTCCTTGAGAAGCTTGTTTTGTTATATTTTTGCGATGATAAGAGGCAGTTTCTGTAACAGCCCAAATTTCATTAATTAATTAATTATGTTAATTAATTGGTTTATTGGAATTAATTTTAATGATTTGGAATTAATTGGTAGATAATTGAAGAGGGAAATAGAATGGAAAGAAAATAAGAGATATATATAATGAAAGTGGAAAAGAAAAGAAAAGAATAGAAACATTGTGGAAAGAAAAGAGAAAGAAAGAGAAGAGGAAAAGCTTGGAAGAGATCAAGATCAACCCAAAGCTTCAATCCAATCAAGGTAAGGGTGAGAAACATTATTATTTGATCAATGTGTGTGATTATGTATGCTTGGGTTGGGTTTTTGGATGTTTTCCACCATTTTTCCACTTTAGGGAAAAGTTGGATTTAATCGGTAGAACTCCATTTAATCGGTTAGAATCTGGAATAGATGATGTAGAATAGTCTAGAAATGTTAGACTAAGAGTATTGGAATTGGATTGGTGAGATTGGAGTTTGTGGAGTTGGTTGAGTTGGATAATAGTAAGTGAAAAACAAAATACGCAGACACTCGCTAGCAGCTCGCTAAGCGAGCAGGTCGCGAGCGCTCGCTAGGAGCTCGCTCAGCGAACAAGTAGCGAATGATCCCAGACTTGGACAGAATGGATTTTTGGTGTGTTCGCTGGTAGCGAATGTGTAGCGAAGAGATAGAGAATGGTTCGCTGGGAAGCTCGCTGTAGCGAGCAGGTAGCGAATGAAGTCAGTAGCTTCTGTTGAGGTTCGCTAGCATGTTCACTAGGCGAACAAGTAGCGAATACTCGCTAGGAGTTCGCTTAGCGAAGGAGTAGCGAGTATGACAGGTTTTTGTTTTGTTTGAGATTCATCCATAGGTTGATTGTGTGGTCCGACTATGGTTTATTGCTTGTTTAATCGCATAGTTTATGTACTATTGTGATATGCTGTGGGTAGCCTTCGGGCGTGAATCCTAGGTTTTGAGATGTGTATATTATTGGTATTGATTGGAAATGCATGAGAACATAATAGAGGTTATGTGTGCATTATCTGATAAATTGTGAACACATAATGTTGTTCGTGAATTGTATGATAAATGTGCATGAGTACATTGTAGATATGTGTGCATAGGTTGTGAATATGTTATTGGTATTAATTGTGTGAATACCTTGACTTGTTGTGAAATATGTTGTGTGTGCAATCATGACGTAATTCTTGAAGAGATGAATTATTTGAATGCATGAGATTAAGATGTCGGTCTTAAGTGCATTTGATTTTCGATTGCATATGCATCATTCAATCAAGAGGCAATTCTTGCTAGTCTCGTGGAGACTAGTGACTTGTCCCAAGCCTAGAAGAGTGGGTTTGAAATCTTAGAGGACGGGCTTTTGTCATTATCGGTCTAGAAGAGTGGACCCAGTTTAATGTAAAAACCGAAAAATGATAACGAGTGTTGGTACCACATAGCATTGAGTGGCATTAAGTTGCATTGAGTTGTTTTGGGGTCACATAGTATAAATGTCATTGATATATGAAATGTGCTTGTAAATGTGATGTGTTTGGATAATTGTGAAATATGCATGAAGGGATATGCTTGATGCTTGTTCATATTCGTTTATATTTATGCCGTGATGAATATGACTATGAAATGAAGTGTGGTGAGAAATGTGGATTATATGTAATTGTTACTTGTTTATATATATAATCTTATACATTGATTATTATGGTAATATTTCTCACCCTTATGTTGTTTTATAATGCTCTATGAGGCATTGCAGATTAGGTTGCTGGAGGTTTCTTTTGTGAAGTATAGCTTCATTCTTTTGAGTCGGACTGCTCTGATTATGTAACACCGGGTAGTTAGGCTTGTATAACATTCTTTTGTGATACATTTGTGATGTATCAGTTGATAATGTTTTATAACATGAATGATTGATGAACCAACTGGATAACATGTATTTATGTGATTAAATGTTTTGAAGCAATTTATATTTTTTAATCTTCCGCTTTAATTTTAATTATCGAGACGTGGGTGTAAGGACCAAGTTCCTCTATTTTGAAAACTATCCCACGGTTGCATATTTGTATAGAGCAGGCGTTGAATGTTTTATTGGTGATAATGTGACATACTTCTTTTATACCGTACTTTAAAGCATACTCTGATAAATTTTATATGTGCCTATATATATATTTATTGTTTATTTGGGGTTATAGAAGGGGGTGTTACATTAAGTGGTATCAGAGTAGGTCGGTCCGTCCGGCCAAGTTGTTAGTGTGTAGTTCTCTGAGTATATTGATATGTGTGTGTTACACTATCGATATTGGTTGTTCTTACGTGGTGCTGTTGTTGGAATTCAGTAAGATGGTTGCAGGTAGGAATGACGAAGCAATTGCGGAGGCTTTAACGAGATTGGCTGGGGCAATTGGGCAGAATTCTCAGGCCAATGTGAATGTGGGGAATAATGCTGATGATGAATTTCGTGCTTTGGGAAGGTTCCAAAGGAATAATCCACCGGCGTTCAAGGGAACCCACGAGCCTGCGAAAGCACAAATTTGGTTGAAAGCTATTGAGAAGATTTTTCGGGTTATGAATTGTTCGGATGCACAAAAGGTGCAGTTCGGAACTCATATGCTCGAAGAGGAAGCCGAAGACTGGTGGGGTAACACTCGCCAAAGATTTGAAGAGGATGATATTGTGATCACTTGGGATCTTTTTAGAGAGACATTTCTGGAGAAGTATTTTCCAGAAGATGTGCGGGGAAAGAAAGAGATTGAATTCCTTGAGCTGAAGCAAGGTAATTCGACGGTAGCTGAGTATGCGGAAAAATTTGAGGAGTTGATCAAGTTTTGTCCTCGCTACAACACTGTTAATGCCGAGAGATCTAAGTGTCTCAAATTTGTGAATGGCTTGAGACCTGAGATCAAACAAGCTATTGGTTATCCGGAAATCCGGCAATTTTCTGAGTTGGTAAACAAGAGTAGGATTTATGATGAGGATAGTAGGGCTCGATCTAGCCACTACAAGAGCCTAAGTGATAAGAAAGGAAAGAGTCAATTCAGAGGGAAACCTTACGTAATTCCTGCTGAGAAAGGGAAACAAAGGGTTGGTTTCGGCAAGAAGCCAAGTGGTGGAGTTTCTACTTTGATAAGATGTTACAATTGTGGTGAAGCGGGACATCGTGCTACTGAGTGCAAGAGTGTGGAGCAGAAGTGTTTTAAGTATGGCAAGCCAAGCCACAAAGCCCTTGAATGTAGAAGCGGTGCAAATGTGACTTGCTACAACTGTGGCGAGCAAGGACACATTAGTACCAAATGCGACAAGCCGAAGAAGAATCAAGGGAGCGGAAAGGTGTTCGCTCTATCTGGATCTAAGACTGCTAGTGATGATCGCTTGATCAGAGGTACGTGTTTTATTAATGGTATATCTTTGATCGCTATAATTGATACTGGAGCTACGCATTCTTTTATTTCTCTGGAGTGTGTTAGGAGGTTGAATCTTGAGATGTCTGTTATTGGTGGTGGCATGGTTATTGATACTCCTGCTATGGGTTCGGTAACTACACCGTATGTGTGTTTAAATTGCCCTTTGAGTATTTTCGGTAGAGACTTTGGGATTGACTTAGTGTGTCTTCACTTAGATCAACTTGACTTTATTCTTGGAATGAATTAGTTGAAATTCAATCGGGTTTATATTAACTGTTTTGATAAAACAGTTATTTTTCCTGAATCGAACATTGAAAGGCATTTGTTTATGACGGCGAAGCAAGTGAAGGAATCGGTACAGAATGGTGCAAAGGTATTTATGTTGATGGCAAATTTGAGTATTGGTGAAAGTGGAGCAATTGACGCTTTACCAATTGTTCGAGATTTTCCGGAAGTTTTTCCTGATGAGATAAAGGATTTACCGCCAGAACGAGAAGTGGAGTTTTCGATTGACCTGATTCCGGGAACCAGTCCGATATCGATGGCTCCATATCGTATGTCCGCGTCGGAATTGAAATAGTTGAAGAGTCAACTTAAAGATTTGCTTGAGAAAAGGTTTATTCGTCCGAGTGTGTCGTCGTGGGGTGCACCGGTGTTGTTGGTCAAGAAGAAAGAAGGTTCTATGAGACTCTGTGTGGACTACAGACAATTGAATAAGGTGACGAATAAGAACAAGTATCCACTCCCAAGAATTGATGATCTGATGGATCAGTTGGTTGGAGCAAGTGTGTTCAGTAAAGTAGATTTGAGGTCTGGGTATCATCAGATTCGTGTGAAAGCTGAGGATATTCAGAAGACTACTTTTAGAACGAGGTATGGACACTATGAGTATTCTGTTATGCCATTTGGTGTGACTAATGCACCAGGTGTATTTATGGAGTATATAAATAGGATTTTCCATCCTTATTTGGACAAGTTCGTTGTGGTGTTTATTGATGACATTTTGGTCTACTCGAAGAATGAAGAGGAGCATGCCGAGCATTTGAAGATTGTGTTATCTGTGTTGAAAGAGAAGCAATTGTATGCGAAACTTTCTAAGTGTGAATATTGGTTGAAAGAAGTGAGTTTCCTGGGTCATGTAATTTCAAGTGAAGGTATTGCGGTTGATCCGTCGAAAGTTGAAGCGGTATCGCAATGGGAGACTCCGAAATCAGTTTTTGAAATTAGAAGTTTTCTTGGTTTAGCGGGTTATTACCGTAAGTTCATTGAAGGATTTGCTAAGTTATCATTGCCGTTGACGCAGTTGACTAGGAAGGGTCAAGCTTTTGTTTGGGATGCCAAGTGTGAAGAGAGTTTTCAGGAACTTAAGAGAAGATTGACGACAGCCCCTGTTCTGATTTTGCCAAATCCGGAAGAGCCGTTTGTTGTGTATTGTGATGCTTCTTTGATGGGCTTGGGAGGTGTGTTGATGCAGAATAATCAAGTGGTAGCATATGCTTCGAGGCAACTCAAAGTGCATGAGAAGAATTATCCAACGCATGACTTAGAGTTGGCCTCCGTTGTATTTGTACTAAAACTTTGGAGGCATTATTTGTTTGGTGCGAGATTTGAAGTGTTTAGTGATCACAAGAGTTTGAGGTATCTCTTTGATCAAAAGGAATTGAATGCAAGACAAAGAAAGTGGTTAGAACTTTTGAAGGATTACGATTTTGGGTTTAATTACCATCCGAGCAAAGCGAATGTGGTAGCGGATGCGTTGAGTCGGAAGTCGTTACACATGTCAATGATGATGATGAAAGAGTTGGAATTGGTTGAGCAATTTCGTGATTTGAGTTTGGTATGTGAGAGGACTTCTTATGGAGTTAAGCTCGGGATGTTAAAGCTTACGAGTGGTATTTTGGACGAAATTCGAGAAGGACAGAAATCCGATTTGAGTTTAGTTGATCGGTTGACTTTGATCAACCAAGGCCAAGGTGGTGATTTTCGGATGGACGAGAATGGTATTATGAGGTTTCGGGATAGAGTTTGTGTTCCGGATATTGAGGAGCTAAAGAATAGTATTCTTGGGGAAGGACATCGTAGCGGATTGAGTATTCATCCGGGTGCTACTAAGATGTATCAAGATTTGAGGAAAGTATTTTGGTGGCCTCGTATGAAGAAGGATATTGCCGAATTTGTGTATTCTTGCTTGACTTGTCAGAAGTCGAAGATTGAGCATCAGAAGCCGTCGGGTTTGATGCAACCGTTGTTTATTCCTGTGTGGAAATGGGATAGCATTTATATGGATTTTTTGTCTGGATTACCGAGGACGCCGGGTAATTTTGAATCTATTTAGGTTATCGTGGATAGATTGACTAAATCTGCTCACTTTATTCCTATGCGAATGGATTATCCGTTAGAGAGATTGGCCAGGTTATACATCGAGAGGATTGTCAGTTTGCATGGTATTCTGTCTAGTATTGTGTGGGATCGGGATCCGAGATTCACTTCGAGATTTTGGGAGAGCTTGCAAAGTGCTTTGGGTACGAAGTTGCGTTTAAGTTCAGCTTATCATCCTCAGACAGATGGTCAGACCGAGAGGACTATTCAATCGCTCGAGGATCTTTTGAGAGATTGTGTGTTGGAGAAAGGAGGAGCTTGGGATAACTACTTGCCTTTGATTGAGTTTACTTACAACAACAGTTTTCATTCGAGTATTGGTATGGCACCGTTCGAAGCTTTGTATGGTAGATGGTGTAGGACGCCATTGTGTTGGTATGAGTCGGGAGAAAGTCTTGTAGTTGGACCCGAGATAGTTCAGCAGACTATGGACAAGATTAAGATGATTCAAGAGAAGATGAGGATTTCTCAAAGTCGCCAGAAGAGTTATCATGACAAAAGGAGGAAAGCACTTGAATTTCAAGAGGGAGATCATGTGTTTCTTAGGGTCACTCCGATGACTGGTGTTGGTAGGGCATTGAATTCGCGTAAGTTGACGCCGCGTTTCATTGGTCCTTATCAGATTTTGCAGAGAATAGGAGAAGTGGCCTATCGTGTTGCTCTACCGCCGTCGCTTGCTAATCTCCATGATGTGTTCCATGTATCACAGTTGAGGAAATACATTGTGGATCCGTCTCATGTAGTCCAAGTAGACGATGTGCAGGTGAGAGAGAACCTAACTGTGGAGGCATCACCTATGCGGATAGAGGATCGGAAGTTGAAGCAACTTCGAGGCAAAGAGATTTCTTTGGTGAAGGTCGCTTGGGGAGGACCGGCTGGTGGAAATGTGACCTGGAAACTGGAGATCCAGATGAGAGAGTCCTATCTAGAGCTGTTTGAACCAGGTAACATTTTCGAGGACGAAAATTCCTAAAGTGGGGGAGGGTTGTAACAGCCCAAATTTCATTAATTAATTAATTATGTTAATTAATTGGTTTATTGGAATTAATTTTAATGATTTGGAATTAATTGGTAGATAATTGAAGAGGGAAATAGAATGGAAAGAAAATAAGAGATATATATAATGAAAGTGGAAAAGAAAAGAAAAGAATAGAAACATTGTGGAAAGAAAAGAGAAAGAAAGAGAAGAGGAAAAGCTTGGAAGAGATCAAGATCAACCCAAAGCTTCAATCCAATCAAGGTAAGGGTGAGAAACATTATTATTTGATCAATGTGTGTGATTATGTATGCTTGGGTTGGGTTTTTGGATGTTTTCCACCATTTTTCCACTTTAGGGCAAAGTTGGATTTAATCGGTAGAACTCCATTTAATCGGTTAGAATCTGGAATAGATGATGTAGAATAGTCTAGAAATGTTAGACTAAGAGTATTGGAATTGGATTGGTGAGATTGGAGTTTGTGGAGTTGGTTGAGTTGGATAACAGTAAGTGAAAAACAAAATACGCAGACACTCACTAGCAGCTCGCTAAGCGAGCAGGTCACGAACGCTCGCTAGGAGCTCGCTCAACGAACAAGTAGCGAATGGTCCCAGACTTGGACAAAATGGATTTTTGGTGTGTTCGCTGGTAGCGAATGTGTAGCGAAGAGATAGAGAATGGTTCGCTGGGAAGCTCGCTGTAGCGAGCAGGTAGGGAATGAAGTCAGTAGCTCCTGTTGAGGTTCGCTAGCACGTTCGCTAGGCGAACAAGTAGCGAATACTCGCTAGGAGTTCGCTTAGCGAAGGAGTAGCGAGTATGACAGGTTTTTGTTTTGTTTGAGATTCATCCATAGGTTGATTGTGTGGTCCGACTATGGTTTATTGCTTGTTTAATCGCATAGTTTATGTACTATTGTGATATGCTGTGGGTAGCCTTCGGGCGTGAATCCTAGGTTTTGAGATGTGTATATTATTGGTATTGATCGGAAATTCATGAGAACATAATAGAGGTTATGTGTGCATTATCTGATAAATTGTGAACACATAATGTTGTTCGTGAATTGTATGATAAATGTGCATGAGTACATTGTAGATATGTGTGCATAGGTTGTGAATATGTTATTGGTATTAATTGTGTGAATACCTTGACTTTTTGTGAAATATGTTGTGTGTGCAATCATGACGTAATTCTTGAAGAGATGAATTATTTGAATGCATGAGATTAAGATGTCGGTCTTAAGTGCATTTGATTTTCGATTGCATATGCATCATTCAATCAAGAGGCAATTCTTGCTAGTCTCGTGGAGACTAGTGACTTGTCCCAAGCCTAGAAGAGTGGGTTTGAAATCTTAGAGGACGGGCTTTTGTCGTTATCGGTCTAGAAGAGTGGACCCAGTTTAATGTAAAAACCGAAAAATGATAACGAGTGTTGGTACCACATAGCATTGAGTGGCATTAAGTTGCATTGAGTTGTTTTGGGGTCACATAGTATAAATGTCATTGATATATGAAGTGTGCTTGTAAATGTGATGTGTTTGGATAATTGTGAAATATGCATGAAGGGATATGCTTGATGCTTGTTCATATTCGTTTATATTTATGCCGTGATGAATATGACTATGAAATGAAGTGTGGTGAGAAATATGGATTATATGTAATTGTTACTTGTTTATATATATATAATCTTATACATTGATTATTATGGTAATATTTCTCACCCTTCTGTTGTTTTATGATGCTCTATGAGGCATTGCAGATTAGGTTGTTGGAGGTTTCTTTTGTGAAGTATAGCTTCATTCTTTTGAGTCGGACTGCTCTGATTATGTAACACCGGGTAGTTAGGCTTGTATAACATTCTTTTGTGATACATTTGTGATGTATCAGTTGATAATGTTTTATAACATGAATGATTGATGAACCAACTGGATAACATGTATTTATGTGATTAAATGTTTTGAAGCAATTTATATTTTTTAATCTTCCGCTTTAATTTTAATTATCGAGACGTGGGTGTAAGGACCAAGTTCCTCTATTTTGAAAACTATCCCACGGTTGCATATTTGTATAGAGCAGGCGTTGAATGTTTTATTGGTGATAATGTGACATACTTCTTTTATACCGTACTTTAAAGCATACTCTGATAAATTTTATATGTGCCTATATATATATTTATTGTTTATTTGGGGTTATAGAAGGGGGTGTTACATTAAGTGGTATCAGAGTAGGTCGGTCCGTCCGGCCAAGTTGTTAGTGTGTTGTTCTCTGAGTATATTGATATGTGTGTGTTACACTATCGATATTGGTTGTTCTTACGTGGTGCTGTTGTTGGAATTCAGTAAGATGGTTGCAGGTAGGAATGACGAAGCAATTGCGGAGGCTTTAACGAGATTGGCTGGGGCAATTGGGCAGAATTCTCAGGCCAATGTGAATGTGGGGAATAATGCTGATGATGAATTTCGTGCTTTGGGAAGGTTCCAAAGGAATAATCCACCGGCGTTCAAGGGAACCCACGAGCCTGCGAAAGCACAAATTTGATTGAAAGCTATTGAGAAGATTTTTCGGGTTATGAATTGTTCGGATGCACAAAAGGTGCAGTTCGGAACTCATATGCTCGAAGAGGAAGCCGAAGACTGGTGGGGTAACACTCGCCAAAGATTTGAAGAGGATGATATTGTGATCACTTGGGATATTTTTAGAGAGACATTTCTGGAGAAGTATTTTCCAGAAGATGTGCGGGGAAAGAAAGAGATTGAATTCCTTAAGCTGAAGCAAGGTAATTCGACGGTAGCTGAGTATGCGGAAAAATTTGAGGAGTTGATCAAGTTTTGTCCTCACTACAACACTGTTAATGCCGAGAGATCTAAGTGTCTCAAATTTGTGAATGGCTTGAGACCTGAGATCAAACAAGCTATTGGTTATCCGGAAATCCGGCAATTTTCTGAGTTGGTAAACAAGAGTAGGATTTATGATGAGGATAGTAGGGCTCGATCTAGCCACTACAAGAGCCTAAGTGATAAGAAAGGAAAGAGTCAATTCAGAGGGAAACCTTACGTAATTCCTGCTGAGAAAGGGAAACAAAGGGTTGGTTTCGGAAAGAAGCCAAGTGGTGGAGTTTCTACTTTGATAAGATGTTACAATTGTGGTGAAGCGGGACATCGTGCTACTGAGTGCAAGTGTGTGGAGCAGAAGTGTTTTAAGTATGGCAAGCCAAGCCACAAAGCCCTTGAATGTAGAAGCGGTACAAATGTGACTTGCTACAATTGTGGCGAGCAAGGACACATTAGTACCAAATGCGACAAGCCGAAGAAGAATCAAGGGAGCGGAAAGGTGTTCGCTCTATCTGGATCTGAGACTGCTAGTGATGATCGCTTGATCAGAGGTACGTGTTTTATTAATGGTATATCTTTGATCGCTATAATTGATACTGGAGCTACGCATTCTTTTATTTCTCTGGAGTGTGTTAGGAGGTTGAATCTTGAGATGTCTGTTATTGGTGGTGGCATGGTTATTGATACTCCTGCTACTGGTTCGGTAACTACACCGTATGTGTGTTTAAATTTCCCTTTGAGTATTTTCGGTAGAGACTTTGGGATTGACTTAGTGTGTCTTCACTTAGATCAACTTGACTTTATTCTTGGAATGAATTAGTTGAAATTCAATCGGGTTTATATTAACTGTTTTGATAAAACAGTTATTTTTCCTGAATCGAACATTGAAAGGGATTTGTTTATGACGGCGAAGCAAGTGAAGGAATCGGTACAGAATGGTGCAAAGGTATTTATGTTGATGGCAAATTTGAGTATTGGTGAAAGTGGAGCAATTGACGCTTTACCAATTGTTCGAGATTTTCCAGAAGTTTTTCCTGATGAGATAAAGGATTTACCGCCAAAACGAGAAGTGGAGTTTTCGATTGACCTGATTCCTGGAACCAGTCCGATATCGATGGCTCCATATCGTATGTCCGCGTCGGAATTGAAAGAGTTGAAGAGTCAACTTAAAGATTTGCTTGAGAAAAGGTTTATTCGTCCGAGTGTGTCGTCGTGGGGTGCACCGGTGTTATTGGTCAAGAAGAAAGAAGGTTCTATGAGACTCTGTGTGGACTACAGACAATTGAATAAGGTGACGACTAAGAACAAGTATCCACTTCCAAGAATTGATGATCTGATGGATCAGTTGGTTGGAGCAAGTGTGTTCAGTAAAGTAGATTTGAGGTCTGGGTATCATCAGATTCGTGTGAAAGCTGAGGATATTCAGAAGACTACTTTTAGAACGAGGTATGGACACTATGAGTATTCTGTTATGCCATTTGGTGTGACTAATGCACCAGGTGTATTTATGGAGTATATAAATAGGATTTCCCATCCTTATTTGGACAAGTTCGTTGTGGTGTTTATTGATGACATTTTGGTCTACTCGAAGAATGAAGAGGAGCATGCCGAGCATTTGAAGATTGTGTTATCTGTGTTGAAAGAGAAGCAATTGTATGCGAAACTTTCTAAGTGTGAATATTGGTTGAAAGAAGTGAGTTTCCTGGGTCATGTAATTTCAAGTGAAGGTATTGCGGTTGATCCGTCGAAAGTTGAAGCGGTATCGCAATGGGAGACTCCGAAATCAGTTTTTGAAATTAGAAGTTTTCTTGGTTTAGCGGGTTATTACCGTAAGTTCATTGAAGGATTTGCTAAGTTATCATTGCCGTTGACGCAGTTGACTAGGAAGGGTCAAGCTTTTGTTTGGGATGCCAAGTGTGAAGAGAGTTTTCAGGAACTTAAGAGAAGATTGACGACAACCCCTGTTCTGATTTTGCCAAATCCGGAAGAGTCGTTTGTTGTGTATTGTGATGCTTCTTTGATGGGCTTGGGAGGTGTGTTGATGCAGAATAATCAAGTGGTAGCATATGCTTCGAGGCAACTCAAAGTGCATGAGAAGAATTATCCAACGCATGACTTAGAGTTGGCCTCCGTTGTATTTGTACTAAAACTTTGGAGGCATTATTTGTTTGGTGCGAGATTTGAAGTGTTTAGTGATCACAAGAGTTTGAGGTATCTCTTTGATCAAAAGGAATTGAATGCAAGACAAAGAAGGTGGTTAGAACTTTTGAAGGATTACGATTTTGGGTTTAATTACCATCCGAGCAAAGCGAATGTGGTAGCGGATGCGTTGAGTCGGAAGTCGTTACACATGTCAATGATGATGATGAAAGAGTTGGAATTGGTTGAGCAATTTCGTGATTTGAGTTTGGTATGTGAGAGGACTTCTTATGGAGTTAAGCTCGGGATGTTAAAGCTTACGAGTGGTATTTTGGACGAAATTCGAGAAGGACAGAAATCCGATTTGAGTTTAGTTGATCGGTTGACTTTGATCAACCAAGGCCAAGGTGGTGATTTTCGGATGGACGAGAATGGTATTATGAGGTTTCGGGATAGAGTTTGTGTTCCGGATATTGAGGAGCTAAAAAAGAGTATTCTTGGGGAAGGACATCGTAGCGGATTGAGTATTCATCTGGGTGCTACTAAGATGTATCAAGATTTGAGGAAAGTATTTTGGTGGCCTCGTATGAAGAAGGATATTGCCGAATTTGTGTATTCTTGCTTGACTTGTCAGAAGTCGAAGATTGAGCATCAGAAGCCATCGGGTTTGATGCAACCGTTGTTTTTTCCTGTGTGGAAATGGGATAGCATTTCTATGGATTTTTTGTCTGGATTACCGAGGACGCCGGGTAATTTTGAAGCTATTTGGGTTATCGTGGATAGATTGACTAAATCTGCTCACTTTATTCCTATGCGAATGGATTATCCGTTAGAGAGATTGGCCAGGTTATACATCGAGAGGATTGTCAGTTTGCATGGTATTCTGTCTAGTATTGTGTGGGATCGAGATCCGAGATTCACTTCGAGATTTTGGGAGAGCTTGCAAAGTGCTTTGGGTACGAAGTTGCGTTTAAGTTCAGCTTATCATCCTCAGACAGATGGTCAGACCGAGAGGACTATTCAATCGCTCGAGGATCTTTTGAGAGCTTATGTGTTGGAGAAAGGAGGAGCTTGGGATAACTACTTGCCTTTGATTGAGTTTACTTACAACAACAGTTTTCATTCGAGTATTGGTATGGCACCGTTCGAAGCTTTGTATGGTAGATGGTGTAGGACGCCATTGTGTTGGTATGAGTCGGGAGAAAGTCTTGTAGTTGGACCCAAGATAGTTCAGCAGACTATGGACAAGATTAAGATGATTCAAGAGAAGATGAGGATTTCTCAAAGTCGCCAGAAGAGTTATCATGACAAAAGGAGGAAAGCACTTGAATTTCAAGAGGGAGATCATGTGTTTCTTAGGGTCACTCCGATGACTGGTGTTAGTAGGGCATTGAATTCGCGTAAGTTGACGCCGCGTTTCATTGGTCCTTATCAGATTTTGCAGAGAATAGGAGAAGTGGCCTATCGTGTTGCTCTACCGCCGTCGCTTGCTAATCTCCATGATGTGTTCCATGTATCACAGTTGAGGAAATACATTGTGGATCCGTCTCATGTAGTCCAAGTAGACGATGTGCAGGTGAGAGAGAACCTAACTGTGGAGGCATCACCTATGCGGATAGAGGATCAGAAGTTGAAGCAACTTCGAGGCAAAGAGATTTCTTTGGTGAAGGTCGCTTGGGGAGGACCGGCTGGTGGAAATGTGACTTGGGAACTGGAGATCCAGATGAGAGAGTCCTATCTAGAGCTGTTTGAACCAGGTAACATTTTCGAGGACGAAAATTCCTAAAGTGGGGGAGGGTTGTAACAGCCCAAATTTCATTAATTAATTAATTATGTTAATTAATTGGTTTATTGGAATTAATTTTAATGATTTGGAATTAATTGGTAGATAATTGAAGAGGGAAATAGAATGGAAAGAAAATAAGATATATATATATAATGAAAGTGGAAAAGAAAAGAAAAGAATAGAAACATTGTGGAAAGAAAAGAGAAAGAAAGAGAAGAGGAAAAGCTTGGAAGAGATCAAGATCAACCCAAAGCTTCAATCCAATCAAGGTAAGGGTGAGAAACATTATTATTTGATCAATGTGTGTGATTATGTATACTTGGGTTGGGTTTTTGGATGTTTACCACCATTTTTCCACTTTAGGGCAAAGTTGGATTTAATCGGTAGAACTCCATTTAATCGGTTAGAATCTGGAATAGATGATGTAGAATAGTCTAGAAATGTTAGACTAAGAGTATTGGAATTGGATTGGTGAGATTGGAGTTTGTGGAGTTGGTTGAGTTGGATAACAGTAAGTGAAAAACAAAATACGCAGACACTCACTAGCAGCTCGCTAAGCGAGCAGGTCACGAACGCTCGCTAGGAGCTCGCTCAACGAACAAGTAGCGAATGGTCCCATACTTGGACAAAATGGATTTTTGGTGTGTTCGCTGGTAGCGAATGTGTAGCGAAGAGATAGAGAATGGTTCGCTGGGAAGCTCGCTGTAGCGAGCAGGTAGCGAATGAAGTCAGTAGATCCTGTTGAGGTTCGCTAGCACGTTCGCTAGGAGAACAAGTAGCGAATACTCGCTAGGAGTTCGCTTAGCGAAGGAGTAGCGAGTATGACAGGTTTTTGTTTTGTTTGAGATTCATCCATAGGTTGATTGTGTGGTCCGACTATGGTTTATTGCTTGTTTAATCGCATAGTTTATGTACTATTGTGATATGCTGTGGGTAGCCTTCGGGCGTGAATCCTAGGTTTTGAGATGTGTATATTATTGGTATTGATTGGAAATGCATGAGAACATAATAGAGGTTATGTGTGCATTATCTGATAAATTGTGAACACATAATGTTGTTCGTGAATTGTATCATAAATGTGCATGAGTACATTGTAGATATGTGTGCATAGGTTGTGAATATGTTATTGGTATTAATTGTGTGAATACCTTGACTTGTTGTGAAATATGTTGTGTGTGCAATCATGACGTAATTCTTGAAGAGATGAATTATTTGAATGCATGAGATTAAGATGTCGGTCTTAAGTGCATTTGATTTTCGATTGGATATGCATCATTCAATCAAGAGGCAATTCTTGCTAGTCTCGTGGAGACTAGTGACTTGTCCCAAGCCTAGAAGAGTGGGTTTGAAATCTTAGAGGACAGGCTTTTGTCGTTATCGGTCTAGAAGAGTGGACCCAGTTTAATGTAAAAACTGAAAAATGATAACGAGTGTTGGTACCACATAGCATTGAGTGGCATTAAGTTGCATTGAGCTGTTTTGGGGTCACATAGTATAAATGTCATTGATATATGAAGTGTGCTTGTAAATGTGATGTGTTTGGATAATTGTGAAATATGCATGAAGGGATATGCTTGATGCTTGTTCATATTCGTTTATATTTATGCCGTGATGAATATGACTATGAAATGAAGTGTGGTGAGAAATGTGGATTATATGTAATTGTTACTTGTTTATATATATAATCTTATGCATTGATTATTATGGTAATATTTCTCACCCTTCTGTTGTTTTATGATGCTCTATGAGGCATTGCAGATTAGGTTGGAGGTTTCTTTTGTGAAGTATAGCTTCATTCTTTTGAGTTGGACTGCTCTGATTATGTAACACCGGGTAGTTAGGCTTGTATAACATTCTTTTGTGATACATTTGTGATGTATCAGTTGATAATGTTTTATAACATGAATGATTGATGAACCAACTGTATAACATGTATTTATGTGATTAAATGTTTTGAAGCAATTTAAATGTTTTAATCTTCCGCTTTAATTTTAATTATCGAGACGTGGGTGTAAGGACCAAGTTCCTCTATTTTGAAAACTATCTCACGGTTGCATATTTGTATAGAGCAGGCGTTGAATGTTTTATTGGTAATAATGTGACATACTTCTTTTATACCGTACTTTAAAGCATACTCTGATAAATTTTATATGTGCCTATATATATTTATTGTTTATTTGGGGGTATAGAAGGGGGTGTTACAGTTTCTCTTGAGAATCTTATCCGTCTTTGGTGTTTCCCTCAACCTTTTGTATACAACAAGTGGCAGTCTCCTTGAGAAGCTTGTTTTGCTATTGGTTCCTCTACGACGTTAAGTGGCAATCTCTCTTGAGAAGCTTATTTGTTTTTGGTGTTTTGTTCAAGTTTTCTAATAACAAGTGGCATTCTCTTGGAGAAGCTTGTTTTTTATGGCGATAAGTGGAAATGTCTTCTGAGAAGCTTATCCGTCCGTGGTGTTATTTAGCCTCTTGCAGTTACAATTGGTGTTACCCTCGATCAGTCATTTGTTATCAACTCTTTTAATGACCACTTTCAAATAAACTTTTGTCCATTAACCCCTTTGATCAGATTCCTATTTGAGGTGTTCCTTCCGTCAACCCTTTTTGACGATGTATTTCGAGCTCAGGTTGTGTAACTTCAGATATGTTTTGGTTTCTTTTTGTCAGTCTTTTGATGATGTATTCCGAGCTCAGGTTGTGTACCTTCGGATATTTTTTGGTTTCTTGTCGTCAACCCTTTTTGACGATGTATTTCAAGCTCAGGTTGTGTACCTTCAAATATTTTTTGTTGTTCTTTTTGTCAATCCATTGACGATGTGTTCCTTCGATCATGTTTTTCTTTCCGTCAATCTGTTGACGATGCATTCCTTTGATCATGTTTTTTCTTTCTGTCAATCCGTTGACGATATGTTCCTTTGATCAAGTTTTTCTTTCTGTCAATCCATTAACAATGTGTTCCTTCAATCATGTTATTCTTTCTGTCAATTCGTGGACAATGTGTTCCTTCGATCAGGTTATTCTTGTTGTTAACCCTTTTTGATGATGTATTCCTAGCTCAGGTTGTGTACCTTGGGATATGTTTTGGTTTCTTGCCATCAATCCTGTTTTGATGATGTATTATGAGCTCAGGTTGTGTACCTTCAGATATGTTTTGATTTCTTGCTGTCAAACCTTTTTGACGATGTATTCCGAGCATAGGTTCTGTACCTTCAGACATGTTTTTATTGTTTTGTTCCATCAACCCTTTAATGAAGACTCTCAGGTTTATGTATCTTTCCGTCAACTCTCTGATGATACCATTCATTTGTGAAACTTTTCTTTCCCTAGTGGAGACCATCTTCCCAGTTCTACCTTCATTGGGGATCTTTTTTGCTCTAGAATGTCATCTGGTCATGCTTGAACCTGATGATCAACCATTCTAGATACCTCCTTTGGAGCCCATCTTTTGCTTCTACTTCCAATGAGGTTACTTTTTATTTTTTTTAGAGTGTCAGCTAGTCATGCTTGAACTTGTTGATCAACTACTCTGGATATTCCTCAGTGCAGACCTTCTTTCCATTTCTACCTCTAGTGAATATCTCTTCATTCTAAAGTTTCAGCATGGTCACGTTTGAACCAGTTGCTCAATCACTTTAGATTTTCCCCAGTGTTTTTCAGCTTCCCCAGTGTTGTTGTCTTTCCCCAGTGAGTGGTTACTCATTGTGTTGTCTCTATCCCTGTTTGCTTTCATTTTCGTTTTCATTTAACATTCCATCATTATCATGGTAGAGTTCATGGCATGTCATCATTGCATTAGTTTTCTTTTATCCGTAGCATATCATGTCATTGCATCTAAGGGAAAAATTTTTGTTACCTATATTTAAATACCTTTCACCATGATTTCATAAGGATTTCCATCACTCATGTCATCCGTTGAAGATATTTAAATAGGGGCAACTTCCATACCCCAAATTTTACCCTTAGATTCTTTGACCTTTTGCATATCATTTTGGTCAATCATATTGCATAACTAACCAAGTTATCAGTTATTGTTTGCTTTGTTTCACCCATGGAATTAGGGTTTGCTTCCAGTGACTTCAAGGGTGGTAAATAAGAGTTTTGGATAGGTCATCCACCATTTAAGCTCTTGGGATGTGGAATCAGAGGTTTTCTATTGAGTTTGGATTTCCATTGATTCAAAGGTTGTTTCTTTTGGTTATTGTACTAAAGTCTGTGCCAGAGGTGTTGGGTTCAATCGTCATGAGCAGTTCTTATCAGAGGTTTATTAAGGAATGACTCCAGTTTCTCTGAGTTGCCACAAGGATGTCGTCGTTTAGGGTTTCATCAGTGGATTGACTAGAAAGATTATGGATCATGATTATGGAATATTAGGGTTTCTCACCCTGTGTTTATGATTATCAGGTGTCATTTAGTTGAGTTCCACTTGAGGCTAGTAGGTTAAGTGTGTATGTGCAGTGGTGGTCAATTCAATTGGATGTGATCTGGTTTTGGTCAGGAAGATGGAGATGGTCCCGTTCTTTATGTTTGAAGATCATATAACCCAGATTTCATGTCAATTCAAGTTGTTTATTGAAGATATAGAGTCATCAAAGTTTAAAATATTAGAGTTGTGTGGGGGTACTGGTTATGTGGTTCAGGTTTTGTCATTGATTACAAAAGTTCAAGCTAGTTATCCAGTCCATATCCATTCCTTCTAAATCAACTTTTGTTATCTGTAACACCCCCTTTCTATACCCCCAATTAAACAATTAAAATCATGTAAGCAACTAATAAAAGTTTCATCAAAGTATAAATTAAAACATGATATAAAAGATGTGCATCACATTATCATCGAAACGAAACATAAATAATACCTGCTCATAAAGATATGTAACAAAAGGGGTAAATCTCAACTAAAAACAAAGCATAGCGCTTAAAACCCACATATCGACATTTAGAATAAAGCGGAAACATCTAAACATTGAAATCACTTCATTAACATAAGCATCATATACATCATTCAGATTAATTCAATTCATTAGTTGAGTTTACAAAACATTCAGCAGCAGATACATACACAGATGCATCACAAAAGAATCAAACAGTTCCTAACTACCCAGTGTTACATATCAGAGCCATTTGACCAAAAGAAATGAAGACTCGCTTCACAAAAGACCTCCAGCATCCTACTCTACAATGCCTCATAGAGCATTATAAAACAGCAGAAGGGTGAGAAACATTATCATAACAAACAATGCATAAAATTATATATATCATAAAACACAATTATAATATACACGCAATTCACGTTTCTCACCACAACTTGTTACCATACATCACAATGTACACGTACATAATCAATCACATTCACCAATTCATGCTTCACAATTCATATCATTTCACTTAAACATTTACAATTACGTTCATTTCACCAAAACATCATATAAAGATGATAATGCAACTCATAGAGACCGACTCACGACTCTTTGCAGATGCAAATGCGGCACCAACTCGTTCAGCAGGTTCAATTGAAGAACCAAAATGGAACCATCGCTCGTTACCGAAGTAACTCCCCGTCGGGCCTACGATGTTCACCCATCGCTCACACCCAACATGGGCACACGATGTTTCAGGATTGCTCACACCCCACACGGGCACACAATCTGGTTGCTCACACCCCACAAGGGCACACAACTGTTCTGCATATTCTCCACGGAATCAAAACTAAACCATCGCTCACACCCCGCAAGGGCACACGATCGTTTCTGCAGATCCTCCTAGGGATCAAAGTAACTAAACCATCGCTCACACCCCACAAGGGCACGCGAGGTTTTTGCAGATCCTACGTGGGATCAGACACACAAGAATGCAATCATGATGCTACACATGCAACACGACTCAAATACACTCTTAGTGTCCACACATGATTACAAACATATTCATGCATTCTTCATATTATACAAGTATATACAAATATACGCATTCACATTAATATCGCCATGCATTCCCATTTAATCCAAACAAATGCATGAAATTGCCAAACGGCCACATCACACAATCTAGGATTCACGCCATACGGCTACCCGCAGCACAATATAACTCGGCATTGTCGCTACTGCGAAAATAAGGTGCCGGCAATGACAGAAGAGTCTCCACCTTTCGTTATTTATCCCTCAGAACGGGAAAGGAAACGATCGGAAAAACCTGATGAAAAGGTATAAGACAAGGTCATCGCAACCATTGTCTGGATTCGGGAGTCGGTTACGCAAGGGGAAGGTATTAGCACCCCTCACGTCCATCGTACTCGATGGGATCCATGCTTGTTGTGTTTATCTGACGGGTTGATTAAATCTATCTATACTAAAAGGTATGGTCTGAAAAGAAAAGAAAATGACTCGACAAAGTATCGCACTTTATGCCTACGTATTCCCGTCTGGAACGAGAAATCAGAGTCAACGTAGTTCGCCTAACTACGGGTTATGTGGGAAGGTTGCTCGCCAAGATATCGCATCTTGTGCCTACGTACTTTCATACGGCATGAAAGATCAGAGCAAACGTAGTTCGGGCTACAGAGAACACAGGTTTGTTCAGCATCTTTTATTCAAGTAAAGTTAACAATCAGTTCTAGCAGTTAGTGTTTGCAGCTCGATCCTTGGAGACTTAGGTGTTACCGTTTGCGGTAGAACTGAAAGTTAACAGAACTCTCCTTTAAGAAAAGGGTTTTCCTAATTAAGGAGTCCAAGAGGACAAAAAGGATTTGATGTTTTTTTTTTGTCTTTTACGGAAGAAGTGAATCGAGTTTTCGTTTGTAACTCGTGTTGCACTAAAGACTTGGACTTGAGAGTGAATGCGTCGCATGTCACCCAAAGGGTACCACACTAAACACTCGAGTTATGTGAGGGAAAACCTCCCACAACTCTTTCTCAAGTAGCATAAGACTCGTAATGCACAACACGTGTTAACCTTTATTAAGTGTTTTAACTGTATTTGGAGATGAGAAGAGAAACAGACTCTCTACAGGGGAACTGACTCGATCCTACAGTTATCGTGCAATATTCGTCCTACGGTTGTGGTTAAAAAGGAAACTAACTAATGTTATCATGCATGGTTAGAATCCTAATGTCTGTCATAACTTCTCTTGAATAAGAGAAGTCAGAGTTCCTAGGGGAACATGGCAATGGAAACAACAGTAAACAGAAAAACTGTACAAGAAAGATTACTGTAAACAAATTGCTGTAAATAAAATGCATGCAATGCATCACACAAGCATAAGGAGCCAAGATCAACTTCTAAACAAGAAAGGCACAAAGGCCACAAACCACATAGGCAAGGGAGTTGAGCTCTACCAAATACCAGCAAGCAAAGCCACACAGTAAAAATACAAGCAGAGGGAGAAACTCAACCTCTAATGCAATACAAGCAAGGGGAGAAGCTCAACCCTTAGGATGCTCTTAGGCCTATGATCATCTACATGAAGCCTAAATCTAATGCAACACTCCAATCAAGTCACATCAATACATCAAAGCAAATCAGAAAAACAGACAATCAAGAAAGCAAATCAACAGCTTCACAGCAAAGCCACTCTCTGACAGCAATCCAGTCCACAGTCTGTAAATCAAACTTCAAGCTCAAGCCATCTTCAAGAGAAGGAATAGAGTGCTCCATCTTCAAGCTTTAACAATGCTCCAACAAGGAAAAGAATCAACAAGATGAAGGTATGATGATGGGAAGCAGACAGGAAACCAAAGGAATCCCATCTGACACTCAACCAGTCATCAGAGAAAGGCATCCTCAAAAGTTCTACTCATTGTAAAAAAGTCACACATCCCTCCAAAGGAGAGATGAGACTTTAACATGAGGACTTTGAATCATAGGATGGGAATGGAAGGTGAATGAAACCAACCATGTTTATTTGAAGGAAAAACTACTTCTAAAGCTCTCTCCTAAAATCCCTAATCTTATAAGCTACAGAAAAACTAACAAAAAGGAAAGAAAAGCTTCAAGCCAAGCTCCACCAGCCACTTCACAAAAGCTTCATCATGTCCATGATATCCTCCAATAAGAACCAGAAGCCCACCATGCAAGGAAAACCCACTTTGAGTCCATTCCAAACAATCACCAAAATTGAAGCACCAAATGAACAAACAACTTGAATATTCTAACTAAAATATCAAAACACATCCTAAAAATCCAATTATTTTTCTATGGGAACAAGCATTTGTTAATGATTTACAGTTCAAAAATCATGACCTAATTCAATTTCTAAGTCCTCTAATAAAATCCTAAGTTGAAAAGTATCAAGGGAAACCATTAATGGGGAAAGGCTCTAAACCTACCTCTAAATCCTATTTAAAATGATCTAAAAAATCCTAACAAAAATCACACAATACCAACAACATGTATATAACCAGCCTGTAAAATCTCAAGATCAAACTCCAAAATATGAGTGAGAAATAAAATGGACAAAGTCAACACACAATTATTCCACCATTAAAAACATATTACACTAGAAAATATGCAATAAAATGGAAAATACATGGAAAATTAAAATTAAAAGCATGATAAAATTCTAAATATCTTAGTTTATATCTACAATTTTTTTCAGAATTTAATATCAACATTTACTATTTTTTCATGAATTAAATCTAACAAGTATAAAAACAGAAAAAATAAAGAAAAGAAATAAAAGAGTTAACATGAGATAGGTGTAGTCAGCAAGCAAATTTAAGCATTAAGGCGCCTGGGCCCAAGAATGGGGGTGTAAAAAGCATGGGCGCTAGGCCCGTTTGAGTGAGAAATTCAGCTTAAAAATCTCTTAATAACGTCCAGGAGGGGGTGTAATAAGTGGGGATTTTAAGTGAAATTCATATTGGGCTTATCAATGGGAGGGGCGAATAGTAGCAACGCAACTAAAGCCCAAAACGAATTAATCAATTCCATTCAGCTTCACAAATAAATAAAAGACGCAATGCAGGGGATCGAACCCGCGCGCCTTAGGTTCACGTAGCGCTGAAAAGAAGCTCGTAATACTCATGAAACGACGTCGTATGGGGAATGGTGAAGGTGCGAAAATACTTAGAAGGGGGGTTGAATAAGTATGAAGATAAAAACTTAGAAGTAAAAACTCAATTATTTTTATCCTGGTTCGTTGAACTCAATTACTCCAGTCCACCCTTTCTAGAGTGATTTTCCTTTCTCAATCAAGGACTTAATCCACTATTTAATCAACTGATTACAATAGTAAGCACTAAGAACAACTGTTCAAAGTCTTCTCAAGAACTACTGATCCTAACTGGATCTTCTTAAGGTTTTCTTACAATCAAATGTAATACTAAATACAAGTGTTAAAATGCTTCTAATAAAGCTTTTATCACAACTGTGATTTTTCACTTAAGATTAAGAACAAAGAAATTAATTCTAGAAACAATATATGAGTTGTATGAGAGCTTTGATAATGAATTCTTTTCAAGTGATTCGTCAACTGAAGAAGATGAGTGGAGACTTGCTTTTATAGGCACAGTGATCCAAGAGTATTTCACGTTGAGAAGTGTGTACCAAAAGGTCTGAGCCTTTTTGTCTTCGCATCAAGTGACCTTTCCTAGAAGAAGAAAGCACAGAGAAATCCTTTTTGTCTGTGTTCTTGTGTCTAGCATAAATAAGGAAAGAGTCGTTTGGATATTCCAACGGACATAATCTTTGAATTCTTCTTCAATAATTTTCAGCAAGAATCATCATATTCTAAATTGATCAGAGCCTTCTGATGTTGATCAGAGTTTTGCTGAATCAGAAGGCTCAGAGCAGAGTTTTGGGTTAGATCCTCAGTACTGGCAGCGTTAGTACTCTCAGAGTCTTCTGAAGTAACTATGCTTGAAAACTCTTCATACAAAATTCTTCATTGGTTCAGATGCTTCCGACTTGCTTCAGATTCTTATGGAGCTTCTGCTTCAGATCCTTCTAGAGACAACGCTCAGGATCTTCTGATGGCAGCGCTCAGAATCTTCTAATGGGTGCATCTGATGCTTCAAAGCCTTGCATATTTCTTATGTTCAGATCAGATTTGCTTCTGGAGTGATATTTACTTTAATATCTGCAGCAAACATTCTTAAGAAAATTTTAGAGTATATAATTCTTAATTACAAAATTTCATAATAGTTATCATCAAAACATAGAGATATTATTAAGAACCAATATGTGTTCTAACAATCTCCCCCTTTTTGATGATGACAAAAACATCAGAAATTTTGTTTAATTGTAAAGAGAATAAGTATAACTCCCCCTGAGATGATGAATCTCCCCCTGAATTAAATATTAATAAGGAATAGAAACTCCCCTTTTTGTCTTGAGTAATCTTTTCAGAATTAGAGCTTGATTGTTCTAACCATTTGATCTTGCATGTTTCAGAGTCAGAGTCTGATAAGTTAAATATGATCTGGGAGTCTCAGAGTTTCTTTTAAAGAGTATACTTATCAAATGTTCTGAAATACTCAGATATTATGTTAGATAAAATTGATATGTCTAAAGTTTCATTCTGGTAGAGTTTAATTAAACAGTTCAGATCTATTTTCTCCCCCTTTTTTGTCATAAGCAAAAAGTAAGAACTTTTAAAAGAAAAATAAAAGGGTAAAAAAACAAATGAGATAAATCATGTAGAGAAAAACATTGAGACATTCATTCATTCAGAGCAGAAAGTACAAACATCAGAAAATATTCAAGTACATGTGCAAAAATCAGATGCAAACATCAGAAAAAAATAAACTAAGATTGTTTTGACAAAATCATCTTCAACAGATGCGTGATCTCAGAAGAAGACTGTTCTTGTTTTGACATCCACTTAGCCATGGTTTCATTTTTCTGATCTTGTTTGGACATCCACTGAGCCATGTCTTCAGACTTCTTATCTTGCTTAGCCATCCATGACTTAATCTCTGATTGACCAGCTTCCAGAACTGCAATCTTATCTTAAAGATCTGGATACTCTTTCTTGATATCAGATGAGGAAGGTGGGACAAATTCTGAAGCATGAACAGAGTCAATTTCCATAGGGGCTTTGAAGTTAGGAGCAGTAGATCCAGAGGGATGTTCTACCAGAGTCATAGCCAGAGGGTTGTCTTCAGATGAAGAGTCAGTATTCTCTTCTGATGATGAAGGAGCATCTTTAAGAAGCAATGGTGCAGATCTTTTAACAGTCCAGAACAAACTTCTAGCAGTTTCAGCAAATCTGAGCTTCGCATCATCAGAACATACGTTCTTCAGATTTGATGCTACAGTATTGAATCTGTTTATGAAGCCATTCCAAATGGCATCAGATTCATTTGCATCCATTGTTGATGAACACTTCCTCTGTACAGAGCCTAAATACATCTCTATTTCTTTCAAAAAAACTTGTAAATAAATGATCAACATTCAGCCTAGGTTTTGGGTTTAGAAGAGTTTCCAATGTGATTGGCTTGGGTTGGGGAGAAGGTGGAAATAAGGATTTTGGAATGGTGATCAGAGGACGAGGGTGGAATGGTATAAATGGAAGATCAGATGAAATGTCAGGTTTTGATCTGGTTAAAGCATTCAACAGATATGGTTTTGCATTTGATACATGGGAAACAACATCAAATGGTTTATCAGAGTAAGGAGTGAATGCAGATTTAGCAAATAAAATAGGTTTTGATGAAATTACTGCTGGCAGGTTTTTAATCTACGTTTGAAGAACAGATGGTAGAATGATGGTAAGTTTGGGTTTAAGAGGAGTGATAGTGTCAGATGGTTCAATTCTGGTGTAGAAGTTTTTTAAGTTGAAACCAGAGGGAAGTTTGTTAGAGGAAAACAGTTTACACGAAGCAGAGGGTACACACTCAGATGTCCTTGGCTTAGGTGTTGGGGGTAAGATTGGGAATGAGAATTTCAGAAGAAATAGGTGGTTCTGGTTGGTTAACTTCAAAATTTCTGTGAGAGGGAGATATCAGAAAATCTGGGTGTATATCAGATTCTGATGAATTTGAGGATGTGGTTGGAGTGTAAGACGTGGAGGACACTTCAAAAATAGTTTTGAGAGGTGTAACATTTAGAACCTCTGTCTCAGGGATATTGGTTTCAGATGGGTTGGTTGATTCTGATGGATTCTCATAAAGTTTTGATGGAAGTTCAGATGTAGGTGGTTCTGATGTAGGTGGATCAGATGTAGGTGGATCAGATGTAGGTGGATCAGATGTAGGTGGATCAGATGTAGGTGGATTAGATGCCACTTGATTAGATTGTATAGGTTCAGAAAGAACTTGTGCAGATGCAATAGGTTCAGATCTGTTTGATTGAGGTTTTTCTGGTTGTGATTGTTATTGTTCAGATTGTTTTTCTAGTTGTTGTTCAGACTGTTTTTCTAGTTTTTGTTGTTGTTGTTCAGATTGTACTGTTGGTTTTGTTATAGGTGGTGGAGTTTGATTTGCTGGTGTGGTTGTTGTTGTTGGTGTTGGTGCAGATGATTGATTGGTATAAGGTTTTACAGGAGTGGTGGAAACAGGATCAGATGATTTTTGTGGGGAAGGAATTTTTAATGGTTCAGAATTATGAGGTGGAGCAGGAACAGATTGTTTTTGAGTAGGAGGTGGTTTTGGAATAGACTTGAATGTTAATTCATTGAAAACAATATTATTGAAAGAAGATACAGAAGATTTGGTACATTTAATCTTGATACGCTTTGTGGAAACAGAGGGAGCGTCTCCAGATGCTTTCCTCTTGATCAGCTTCTGAGGCTTGTCAACAACTTTGGGCCTCTTCTGAGCAGCCACTGCTTCTGCTTCTGATTGGCCTCTTTTCCTTGTGTTCTCATTTCCTCCATCAGGCATTGGTTCCCTTGCTCTTTTCAGAATATCTGCAGGAACTGGGGTTCCATCTGCCTTGCAAGAATCAATATACCTTATAATTATTTCCCTTGGTTCTTTAGCACAGAACAGTGGGTAGTCTTCAACTTGGATTCACTTCTGACTAAGTTCAGAGATATTCAGCTTCTTGGGTGCTGATGTGAGCTCCTCTACAATTTTTAGTCTCTGAAGACTCTTGGCATTCAGAGGTTTCCCAACAATAGATTCAAGTTCCTCCTTGACTCCAGCAGCATACAGAGCAGTCACCAGTCCATTTTCTGTCAGAATATCTGAAATTAACCTTCCAAAGGGAATCCATGTTCTGATCTTCTGACCCTTATCTTTTACAGATTCTCTTGAAGCATTAATATGATTACATAAGTGCATGAACAGAATGTAAGGAAGATCTACCTTGGTGCTCTGACTTAAACAGTACATGAAGTAGAGTTGTTCATTGTTCACATAGTCTGGAGAATTTGTAGATTTTCTGTGATGAATGCATCCCATGAAAATCTTTGCCCGGATTTTGTAGTCAGGCTTCAGATCTTTAAACTTGTTAGAGGCCTGTCCAACAGTCATGACTTCCTCATAAACTTCTTCCATGTCTACACGCCCAGCTGGCAGATGAGATACTCCATCAGTCTCCTCATATCCTATGAGTTTCCTGATTAGATCTTCTGTAATTATAATCTCCTTACCCAGAACAGAAGACAAGATGACTTTGGGGTATACAGAAGCATGTATCCAGAATTCTTTCACCAGATGAGGGTAAACCGGTCCAAATAATCTGTCAAAATATTTTACCCAGCCTTGAGCATCAACTATTGAACGAAATTCAAATCCATTTTCAGCTAATGAATCAAGTTCCACCATTGATTCACAGAGAACTTCAAGTTTGTCAACAGGAGTTAACAAACTCCTTTTAGGTGTCGTGTATGGAACCACACCCATATTTGCAGAAGTAACTGCAGCCATGGTTGATTGAAACTGAGCTGCTGTAGAAGATGAGGTTGCCATTGAAGATGATTTTGAAAAAGGTTTAGGGTTTTTGTGAAGAGAAAAAAGAAGACACAAATGCATAAACTTGCTTGAGTTGTGAAAAGTGTGAAAGTGGTGAGAGATGTGGTATTTATAGAAAACAATTAGGCATACAAACAAACAATCAAAGCACATTCACTCACAACAATTAATGTCAATTAATGAAAGAGAATAAAAATCATTTCAAGCATTAATTTATTCTGACAAATTGGGGGGAAAATCAAGATTTTCACTATTCAAACCATACCTCAAACGTCTCTTCAGTAGTGTACACGCCATCTTTGCAGATTTAGAGTGACACGTGTTTGCTTGCATGTGCTTCTGAATTCTCTTGAGAAATGAAATGTTAACCAACGTTCATATCCTCTGAGATTGGTTAGTTCAGATACTCACAAATAAAATAATTTAAGAAAATGAATAAATTAACAGATGAAATACTTCAGAGCATTAAACATTTTGCATCTGTAAAATTTGCTTCTGACAAATATTATTCTGGACACAAATCCATACCAATATTTTTCAGAATAAATTTGAATCTATCTTCAACTAGGGGTTTTGTGAAAATATCTGCCCATTGATGATCTGTATCAACAAAGGCTAAGTTTATAATTCCCTTCTGAACATAGTCTCTGATGAAATGATGCTTAATTTCTATATGTTTTGCTTTAGAGTGTAAAATGGGGTTTTTAGACAAACATATAGCAGAAGTATTATCACAGAATATAGAAATTTTACTTTCAAATATCTGATAGTCTTCTAGCTGACTTTTCATCCAGAGCATCTGCGTGCTACATCCAGCAGCAGCAATATATTCTGCCTCTGTAGTTGATAGTGCAATTGTGGGTTGTTTTTTGCTGTACCAAGAGATTAGATTTCTTCCTAGAAATTGACAACTTCCAGAAGTACTTTTTCTTTCCACTCTGTCTCCAGCATAATCAGCATCACAGAATCCAACTAATTTGAAATCATCAGATTTTCTGTAACACAAACCCACATTAGAAGTACTTTTCAGATACCTTAGAATCCTCTTAACAGCTGTTAAGTGTGATTCTCTAGGATCTGATTGGAATCTAGCACACAAGCATACACTGAACAAAATGTCAGGTCTAGAAGCAATTAAGTAGAGAAGAGATCCTATCATACCTCTGTAGAGTTTCTGATCTACTTTCTTACTTACCTCTTCCTTGCCTAGTGAACTGGTTGGATGCATGGGAGTCTTTGCCATCTTACTATCAGTCATGTTAAATTTCTTCAGAAGTTCTTTAACATATTTGGTCTGATGAATGTAAGTGCATTCTGGAGTTTGGTTGACTTGAATTCCCAGAAAGAATCTCAATTCTCCCATCATGCTCATTTCAAATTCTGTCTGCATACATTGAGCAAACTCCTTTCCCAGCATAGTATTGGTAGATCCAAATATGATATCATCCACATATATTTGACAAATTAGAAGATCTTTCTTAAATGTTTTACAAAAGAGTGTTGTGTCCACTTTGCCTCTGATGAAATTTTTCTCCAGAAGAAAATTGCTCAATCTCTCATACCAAGCTCTGGGAGCTTGTTTTAAACCATACAGAGATTTCTTTAGTTTAAAAACATGTTCTGGAAATTTTTCACTCTCAAAACCAGGAGGCTGGTGAACATAAACTTCTTCTTCTATAATACCATTTAGAAAGGCACTTTTAACATCCATCTGATATAGAGTGATGTTATATTATGCAGCAAGTGAAATAAGAAGGCGTATAGATTCTAACCTTGCCACTAGAGCATAAGTTTCAGTGTAATCAATACCTTCTTGTTGACTGTACCCTTGAGCAACAAGCCTTGCCTTATTTCTTTCAACTTCTCCTTTCTCATTAAGCTTATTTCTGAAGACCCATTTAGTTCCAATTATGATGAATCCTTTTGGTCTTGGAACTAAATCCCACACATCATTTCTGGTGAACTGATTTAGCTCTTCTTGCATGGCAATAATCCAATCATTGTCTTGTAGAGCTTCATCTACAGAAGTTGGTTCAATAACTGACACCAATCCAAATAATGATGCTTCAGATGATCTGAGAAAGGATCTTGTTCTGATAGGGTCATCCTTCTTTCCAATGATAACATTCTCTAGATGAGAAGCTTTGATTCTGGAAGATGATCCTCTAACAGTTGATTCTTCAGAAATGTTTAAGTTGTTCATCTAAGAAGTCAAAGGAATTGCATCTGGCGTTGCTTCTGGTTCCTTCACTTGAGCTTTGTCTGCCTCTGAGCCTTCAGAGTCTGTGAAGACTACTTCTCTATCTGCAGAGTTTTCAATCTGCTTTGGCTTTTTAATGCCAAGCTTATCATAAAATCTAACATGAATAGATTCTTCCACAATCTGTGTTTCAGTATTATATACTCTGTAGCCATTTCCAATAGTGCCAGAGCCAATGATCTTGCCCTTCTGATTTCCTCCAAATTTCACATCACCTCCAGATCTAAGCTCTAGACTTTGGAACATAGACCTTTCTCCTGTCATGTGTCGCGAGCATCCAGAGTCCAGGTACCATGATTGGCGTCCTGACTTTGCTGCTAAGAATATCTGCAATTAGAATTATTTTACTTTTAGGTACCCAGATCTTCTTGGGTCCTTTTGGGTTAGTTGTTCTGAAGGTTTATCTAAACTTCTGTTTTTCAACATAAGGTTTATTCTGACTAGCCTTAGATTTAAACACATGAATGTTCTTTTCAGAACGAGTGTGTTCAATATCATTCAAGTGACCAAATTTAAAGTGGGAATATAAAGGAGTTTTCTTGATGATAATTTTATCAACAGGTTTTGGATTTAAATCCTTTCCATAGGAAGATTTATATCCAATTCCTTTTCTGTTATTTCTGCTAACTCCATAGATCATAGAAGCCATTTTGCTTCTGTCTATGCTTTTAGCAAGAAACTTCTGAAAGCTGTAATCATATTTTTCCAAAATATTTTTGCATTCAAACTCAGTTTCAGAATCAGAGTCTTGTTGAGCTAATTCAGAATCATTTTTCAATCTTAAGTTCTTTTCATTTAGCTCAGCTACTTCTGATTTGAGAATATTATTCTCAGATACAAGATTGCTTCGACGCTTCTTTTATTTGAGCTTAATATTGTTATATCTCTTCAGAACTTCTGATAACACTTTGATAAGTTCATATTTAGTGAGTTTAGCCATTACCTCTTCAGCGTCAGAGTCAGATTCAAAGTCAGATTCAGATCCTGAAATTTCTTCCTCCTGGTCTTCTATGTCTGCCATCAATGCTACGTTGGCACATTCCTCTTCTGACTCAGATTCAGACTCAGATGTATCTGAATCATCCCAGGTTGCCATTAGAACCTTCTTCTTCTTATCAGATTTTCTTTTAGGCTTTTCTTTCAACAACTTTGGACATTCATTTTTGTAATGCCCAGGTTCTTTACATTCGTAGCAGACAACCTCCTTTTTGCCAGATCTTCTGTGTCCAGAAGATTCTTTTCTTTGGTCAGGCTTCCTGAAGTTTCTGAACTTCTTTCCTTTATGCTTCCAGAGTTTATTTATTCTTTTGGACAGCATGGATAGTTCATCTTCATCTTCAGATGAGGATTCTTCAGAGCTTTCCTCTATTACCTGCAATGCGTTAGCAGATTTATTAGATTTTAAGGCAATTGATTTACCTTTCTTTTGAGGTTCATCTTCCTCAAGTTCAATTTCATGACTCCTCAGTGAACTGATTAGTTCCTCCAAGGAAATATTGTTCAGATCTTTAGCCATTTTCAGCGCAGTCACCATAGGTCTCCATCTGGTAGGTAAGCTTCTGATGATCTTTTTCACTTGATCAGCAGTAGAGTATCCTTTATCCAGAACCTTTAGTCCAGCTGTAAGTATTTGAAATCTGGAGAACATAGCTTCAACAGATTCAGCTTCTTCCATCTTGAAAGCTTCATACTTCTGAATTAGAGCCAGAGCCTTTGTTTCCTTGACTTGGGAGTTTCCCTCATGAGTCATCTTCAAGGACTCAAACATGTCAAATGCAGTTTCTCTATTTGTGATCTTTTCATACTCAGTGTGAGATATTGCATTTAACAATATTGTTCTATCCTTGTGGTGATTTCTAAATTCCTTCTTTTGGGCATCTGTCATAGATTTTCTATCTACTTTCTTGCCATTCCCATCAATGGGATGAACATATCCATCTATGACCAAATCCCATAAATCAGCATCATAACCAAGGAAAAAACTTTCAATCCTGTCTTTCCAATAATCAAATTTCTCCCCATCAACCATAGGGGGTTTAGTGCTGATTCTGTCCCTTTCTTCATATTTGTTGTTAATGTTGAATATTGAAGTATCAGCCATAGTAACAACTAAATATATATCAAATTTTTTCTCACTGGATCTTTTCTGTCACTGTGAAGTGATAGCACACACAGAACCGGAGCTCTGATGCCAACTGAAGGTGAGAAAATACTTAGAAGGGGGGTTGAATAAGTATGAAGATAAAAACTTAGAAGTAAAAACTCAGTTATTTTTATCCTAGTTCGTTGAACTCAACTACTCCAGTCCACCCTTTCTAGAGTGATTTGCCTTTCTCAATCAAGGACTTAATCCACTATTTAATCAACTGATTACAATAGTAAGCACTAAGAACAACTGTTCAAAGTCTTCTCAAGAACTACTGATCCTAACTGGATCTTCTTAAGGTTTTCTTACAATGAAATGTAATACTAAATACAAGTGTTAAAATGCTTCTAATAAAGCCTTATCACAACTGTGATTTTTCACTTAAGATTAAGAACAAAGAAATTAATTCTAGAAAGAATATATGAGTCGTATGAGAGCTTTGATAATGAATTCCTTTCAAGTGATTCATCAACTGAAGAAGATGAGTGGAGACTTGCTTTTATAGGCACAGTGACCCAAGAGTATTTCACGTTGAGAAGTGTGTACCAAAAGGTCTGAGCCTTTTTGTCTTCACATCAAGTGACCTTTCCTAGAAGAAGAAAGCACAGAGAAATCCTTTTTGTCTGTGTTCTTGTGTCTAGCATAAATAAGGAAAGAGTCGTTTGGATATTCCAACGGACATAATCTTTGAATTCTTCTTCAACAATTTTCAGCAAGAATCATCATAGTCTAATTTGATCAGAGCCTTCTGATGTTGATCAGAGTTTTGCTGAATCAGAGTCTTTGCAGCAAGTGTGCTTTTAGCGTGTATAAGTTCAGAGCAGAGTTTTGGGTTAGATCCTCAGTACTAGCAGCGTTAGTACTCTCAGAGTCTTCTGAAGTAACTATGCTTGAAAACTCTTCATACAAAATTCTTCATTGGTTCAGATGCTTCTGACTTGCTTCAGATTCTTCTGGAGCTTCTGCTTCAGATCCTTCTGGAGACAACGCTCAGGATCTTCTAATGGCAGCGTTCAGAATCTTCTAATGGGTGCATCTAATGCTTCAGAGCCTTGTATATTTCTTATGTTCAGATCTGATTTGCTTCTGGAGTGATATTTACTTTAATATCTGCAGCAAACATTCTTAAGCAAAATTTAGAGTATATAATTCTTAATTACAAAATTTCATAATAGTTATCATCAAAACATAGAGATATTATTAAGAACCAATCTATGTTCTAACAAATGGGTGACGTGGCGCGTGCGTAGCGCTGAATCGTGAGACTGAGTCTTCCTTTCCATTCAATCGGATGGCTTCCGAGTCTTCTTCTCCAATTTAAATTTTCCACACTCATGAACAGTACCCGCAGACTCCATGGACGTGAATTTTCCGGCAAACTTTGAACAACCATAACTCTCTTAATACTCAACCAAACGCCACATTCTTGAACCAAAGTTATGTGAAATTTCATGAGGATTTCAAATATACTAATGAATCACGCTAAAACCTCAAGAATAAAGAAATCCAAATCTCAACTAAAAACGGATCAATTCCTATTTTGTCACTAAACTTCAATTTTTTCTGTCCAGAAATCATCTACATCCTATTTGCAACCTAACCACATGAATCTAATCCACTAAAAACGCATGAATGGAGAGAAATTTAAGAAATAAAAACCTGGTTTTAAGCTCCGATTGTGGTGGTTTCAGACCTCAATTCTCCTCCAACAAGTGCAGAAAGCTTCAATGATTGATGGTGAACGATTCTTGATGATCAATTCTTGATGTAATCCTCTAAATCTCCAAAACCAAAAATTCACTTTCAAGCTTTTTCTTCAACTTGCTCCAATGACTTCTTCCTCTCTTCAGCTCCAATGAGTCACCAACCTCTATCCAATTTCGTTTTTGAATATTTATAGAACACATTAGAACCTTCTAGAGGCCCAATCCAAGCCCAATCCAAAAATCCAAAATCCAAACTTTTCTCCAAAAATTTCATTATGGAAAGCTCAAACTTGGCTCAAAAGCTTGCTTTGGAAGCTTCTAGCATCACACACAAAACCCCTTGAGTGAATTTAGCTTAGCTAGAGCCTTAACTTTGGCCTTATGAATAATTTCTTGTGATGTTGCTTATTAGTGAAGAAACATGTCAAAACACCATGAATTATGGGTCAATTGCAAATTCTAAAATTGCCAATGTTTCTAAAACATCATTTCTGATCGAATTGAGTGGTCATTTGCCTTTGTTTGAGCACATAACAATTTATTTGAATTTCCCACCAAATAATGCCTTTAATTTCTCTTCTTTCAAAACCACTTCAAGTCAACTCTTGCTATGGACCAAATCAATTCACCATGAGCTCTTGGTTATCCTAAAAACCATATTTTGAGCAAGTTCCGTGTTGAACAAAACTCCATTTGAGATGTGCAAGTTGGAGATTTTGACCTATGATTGAAAATGGCCTATAATCTCACTTTCCCAAAATACCCCTAACTTGTAAATCTCATAACTTGAGTTCTACAAATCAGATGGGAGACTTCTAATACAATTTGAAAATCTAAGATCATGAGGAACAACTTTCATGTTCACCAAAAGGTCAGATGAAACCTCGTTCTAGGTCAAAAATAGCTTGGAAGTCAGATGATTTTCACAGACAAATTTCAGATGCATCCGAGGACCTGTAACTTGTTTGGACCATAACTTGAGTTCTATAAATCCAATGGAGGACTTCTAGTACTCAAATTAAAGCTAAGAGCATCCTATTCAACATTCATGTGGAGGCCAAAGTCATATGAGACGTGTATCTTGACTTACATGGCTTGGAAGTTTGGCACTTAAATAGGGGATTTTACCCTAGGAACCCTGACTTAGCAACTCCAACCACACTTGATTCTTCTTAACTTGATCTTAAAAAAACCTCTCATACGCCTCACCATATCCTTTCATGATCTCAATTACCTATAAGTAGGCTTTTATCTTCTTCAATTGCTCATTTTGGCCTAGGATTAACCAGATGAAACCCTAGTGACACCAACTTCCACTATGGCTTTTGTACTTGCTACAAGCATTTGAATGAGCTCTGTCTTGATCCTCTATGGACCCCATGAGCTCTATCCACACATCATATCCACATCTAAGGCTTCACAACCCTCTGATAGTCTTCAAATGGCTCCTCATGCTAGGAGATAAACCCCATACAACAACTGAACCTCTTAATAACCCATCCCCCTGATTGATGATTATGATGGCTTCTCAAACTTGCATAAGACCTCTGGCTAGGCTTCTTTTGACATATATCACACTTGATCCCATGCTAAATGAAGGATGCTATGTTATGCAAATGTTAGAACTATGCTAGAACAATGTTATGCTATGCAATGAAACATAACCCAGGTGAGAAAAAGGTTGGGCAAATTTTGGGGTGCAACAGCTGCCCCTATTCAAGCGGCTTGGACCCGATAGGATGAAAAGAAAACGACTTTTAGGCAATCAAGGTAGAAGACGGTTGAATACCAGAGAACCCGAAAATTTGCTAACCGGAGAAATAAATGGTAAAACTGCTTGGGAAGCAATATCCAGAAAACTAAATATGGTTGTCACGACGACAATTGATCAATCATCTGATAAAAACTGACTTAATTTCATCATCAACCACCTGCGTGACGACACAGGCATCGAATCAACAAACTGGATTAACACCATCAATCCTCCCGAAATACATCACCATAAGCGACACCGTCCAAAGACCATATCTAAATACCATCCTCGACCTTCCATTTCCGAAGAAACATGCAAAACACTACTCAAAGCACGAACCGTCGAACCATCACGTCGACCAGTGAACCATCACGTCAACCTCTCGATCACAAGGAAACGAGCATACGCTAAGTAAAAGCGAGAGTTGTCGAACCATCACGTCGACCGTTGAACCATCACGTCAACCTTTCGTTTACAAGGAAACGAGCATACACTAAATGAAAGCGAGAGCTGTCGAACCATCATGTCGACCGTTGAACCATCACGTCAACCTTTCGTTTACAAGGAAACGAGCATACGCTAAAAGAAAGCGAGAGCTGTCGAACCATCACGTCGACCGTTGAACCATCACGTCAACCTTTCGTTCACAAGGAAACGAGCATACGCTAAATAAAAGCGAGAGCTGTCGAACCTTCACGTCGACCGTTGAACCATCACGTCAACCTTTCGTTCACAAGGAAATGAGCATACGCTAAATAAAAGCGAGAGCTGTCGAACCATCACGTTGACCGTTGAACCATCACGTCAACCTTTCGTTTACAAGGAAACGAGCATACGCTAAATAAAAACGAGAGCTGTCGAACCATCACGTCGACCGTTGAACCATCACATCAACCTTTCGTTTACAAGGAAACAAGCATACGCTAAATAAAAGCGAGAGCTGTCGAACCATCACGTCGACCGTTGAACCATCACGTCAACCTTTCGTTTACAAGGAAACGAGCATTCGCTAAAAGAATGCAAGAGCTGTCGAACCATCACGTCGACCGTTGAACCATCACGTCAACCTTTCGTTCACAAGGAAACGAGAATACGCTAAATAAAAGCGAGAGCTGTTGAACCATCACGTCGAGCATTGAACCATCACGTCAACCTTTCGTTCACAAGGAAATGAGCATACACTAAATAAAAGTGAAATCTGTCGAACCATCACGTCGACCGTTGAACCATCACGTCAACCTTTCGTTCACAAGGAAGTGAGCATACGCTAAATAAAAGCGAGAGCTATCGAACCATCACGTCAACCGTTGAACCATCACGTCAACCTTTCGTTCACAAGGAAACGAGCATACGCTAAATAAAAGCGAGAGCTGTCGAACCATCACGTAGACCGTTGAACCATCACGTCAACCTTTCGTTCACAAGAAAACGAGCATACACTAAATAAAAGCGCGAATCCGAAGACTTGAACAAACAACTCTACGGAGAAATTCTGACGACAGCCGCCAAACACCTATTTCGACAACAGATAACAACTTTAAGATTTTCAATACTGGTGTAACAGCAGTCTGAAGGAAATTCCGCTGGGGAAGACGAGAAACTTAACCAAGCAACTCTGATGGGGAAAAACTCTACTGGGGAGATTAAGGACAACAACTGTGACAGTTTAAACCACGAGATCCTTTAATGCTGAAGTAACAACAATTTGAGAAGAACTCCGCTGGGGAGAAAAGAGAAACTTATCCGAGTAACTCTGCTAGGGGAGCATGTGACAGGGAGAACACTATCATCGCGTATCCCGCGCCACAAATCTGAACATATGAACACCTTCCTGAACAAGAATTTCAAATACCTACAGGGAAACACACCTGAAAACAAAGAGGTAATCAACCTGGCTTATGTTTTAAAATGCATATGTTTGATAATGACGTAATGCTCCATACGGCATGGAAATGCTACGCATTTTAGTAGATACAAATATGATGATATATGCAAATGCAAAGAGGTGCTCCAGCAAAATAAATGCTGAAGACAAAACCGAATCCGCCGGGGATGACCGGGTATCACAGACATATTCCTGCAGAATAAATGCTGGAAAGGTGAAACCAACTCCGTTGAGGATAACCATTCTACTGGGGAATGTCTCACAAGCTCGAAACTACGAACTCTACTGATGATGTTCATCCTGTCGGAGGAAAAACAACCTGCTGGAGAAAAGAAAAGGAACCCTGCTCGGGGATGCTCCTTTCAAACCACTGATCACCTAATCATGCTCTGTGGGGATTAAACATCCTGCTGGGGACACTCAGCTGGGAATCGATTTGCGTACTCTGATTGTACTATGCGAGGGATCTCTCTGGGGGGAAGTAAACATATTCATAACCAAACATCATGAATGCATCCTCTGTCGGGGATATCAATCTCGCCTCATTGGGGATGCCTTTATCCTACCGAATAAGTAAATCTTGAATTGTTGAGGATAATATGATCCTGCTCCGATGCAATCCCAACTCTTCTGGGGATAAAACTTCGACTTCTGTCTGCCGGGAATGAAAAGCAAATTCGGTCTGCTGGGAGGAATAAGTTTCACATGAATCCTGCTCTGGCTGGGGAACACCATCCCTTAGATATCTGCTGCAAAGGTGACAACCCTGCACAACACGAACGAACATAAGACATTCTACACAAAAGGAATTATATTGGTTAGTATCCGTGACAACTATTTAGTTAATTCAATGTTTTAACAATCATTGGCCGAGGCCTGCAAGCTTATGCACATGTAAGTTTATCAAAAACATCGGTGTTTTCTACAAACAAAACAGTAAAAGTTAAAACAAGGATTTAACATCAAGTACTGAATAATATGTTTTATTAATAACGGCCTGTAAATAGGCAAAGTTTTGTACATCGGATGCAACTCCTGAAAAGAGGAAGTTATGCAAAAGCAAATGCAAATATGTACAAAATACACAAGGGAAGATTGTATACATGTCGGCAACGTGGTACAGACGAACACCATGAGCTGATCCTCCTATGACTCGCCTGACTCCGACGCTTTCCCGATGCTATGTCCTCGGAAGAGATTGTTTGGATAATCGACCCTCAGGTACTCCCAAACCACTAAGCAATGCAGTATCAAACTCGGACCGCAGTCATTTGCTTTTCAATCCCTAACTTTTGCCTGAATTGCCCTTTGCGGGTTGTCAATTCATCGGGATACCCTTTTTTGCCGAAGTCGCCCTTTTCAGGTTTTCGACTTCGCGGGTGTACATCTTTTCAATTTTATCCCTAACTTTTTCCCGAACCTTTGTTTATTTTCTTGGTTCGCCGGGATGCCCCATTTTTGCCTGGACTCTTTTTTTTCTGTCCAGCGGGTCTCTTTAAGCAAGGTATTTTTTAACTGCGTCCGAGTTCACAGGGGATGAAAAATCTTTGCCATCCATGGTAGACAACAATAGGGCTCCTCCGGAGAAGACCTTGTGAACGATATATGGACCTTCATAGTTAGGAGTCCATTTGCCCCTGTGATCTGACTGTGGCGGGAGAATCTTCTTTAGCACAAGATCGCCCGTCTGAAAGCTTCGAGGGCGCACCTTCTTGTCGAAAGCTTTCTTCATCCGGCTCTGATATAACCGACCATATGCGATAGATGCAAGTCTCTTCTCATCCATCAAACTGAGCTGATTCAACCTATTCCGCACCCATTCTGCCTCATCAAGTTAGACATTAAGCAGTACTTTCAAGGAAGGGATCTCAACTTCTAATGGTAGGACGACCTCCATACCATATACCAGTGAGAAAGGTTTTGCCCCGGTTGATGTGCATACCGTCGTACGATAACCGTGCAAAGCGAAGGGCAACATCTCGTGCCAGTCTTTGTATGTCACAACCATCTTCTGAACTATCCTCTTGATGTTCTTATTGGCCGCCTCAACAGTGCCATTCATCTTGGGCCGATAGGGAGATGAATTGTGATGCCCAATCTTGAAATTCTGGCACAATTCCTTCATCATTTTGTTATTCAGGTTCGAACCATTGTCAGTAATGATTCGTTCGAGAACGCCGTAGCGACAAATGATATCCTTTTTGATAAACCTGGCTACCACTTTCTTGGTGACATTAGCGTAAGACGCTGCTTCAACCCACTTGGTGAAGTAATCGACAACCACCAGGATGAACCTGTGTCCATTGGATGCGGTGGGCTCAATTTTGCCTATCATATCGATGCCCCACATGGAAAAAGGCCACGGGGACGCCATAACGTTCAAAGGGCTCGGCGGCACCTGAATCTTGTCCGCATAAATTTGGCACTTGTGGCAATTCTTTGCAAATTTGAAACAGTCTCGTTCCATTGTCAGCCAATAATACCCTGCCCGTAATAACTTCCGAGACATAGCGTGTCCGCCAGCATGCGTGCCAAAGGCTCCCTCGTGGACCTCTTCCATGAGTAAATTAGCCTCTTTCTCATCAACACATCGCAAAAGAACCAAATCATGGTTTCTCCTATACAGAACACCGTCCGGATTCAAGTAGAAATTGCCAGCCAATCTCCTAAGAGTCTTCTTATCGCGGCTGGATGCCCCAGTCGGATACTCTTGGCTCTTTAGAAAATTCTGGATATCAAAATACCACGGCTTGCCATCAGAAGCTTCCTCAATGGCGAATATGAAGGTGGGCCTATCAAGGCGAGAGATAACTATTCTGGGAGCCTCATTCCAGAAGTTAACTTTGTTCATGGAAGACAACGTCGCAAGAGCATCAACCATCTAATTTTCGGCCCGTGGCACATGATGAAACTATACCCTGTCAAAGAAAGGCAACAATCTCCTTGCATAATTCATATACGGTATCAGATTGGGTTGACGGGTCTCCCACTCATCCTTGATCTGATTCACGACTAGCGCGGAATCTCCATACAAATCAAGATTTTTAATCCTCAAATCAATAGCCTCCTCAAGGAATATTATGCACGCTTCGTACTCGGCTTCGTTATTAGTAACTGGGAAGGTCAATCTGGCCGTGAACGGGATGTGCGTCCCATGGGGAGTTGTGATGATTGCCCCAATTCCATTTCCATATGAACTCACAGCACCATCAAAAATCAATTGGCATTGGGAACTCCGCTCAGGACCTTCACCATGCAACGGCTCTTCGCAATCCTTCATCTTTAAGTACATGATATCCTTGTCAGGAAAATCAAACTTCATCGGCTGGTAATCATCGATTGGCTGCTCAGCCAGGTACTCGGACAGTACGCTACCTTTGATAGCCTTTTGCGAGACATACTGTATATCGTACTCTGTCAGTACCATCTGCCATCGGGCAATCCTTCCAGAAAGTGCCTGTTTTTCAAAGACGTATTTGATCGGATCCATCTTCGAAATCAGCATGGTTGTATGATTCAGTATGTATTGTCTCAGACGTTTGGCAGCCCAAGCAAGTGCACAACACGTTTTTTCGAGCATAGAGTATCGAGACTCACAATCCGTGAATTTTTTACTCAAATAATAAATCGCATGCTCTTTCCGTCCAGTCTCGTCATGTTGACCGAGAACACAACCCATACTGTTCTCAAGAACCGTCAAATACATAATCAATGGTCTCCCGGCTACCGGGGGCATCAGAATTGGAGGTTCCTGCAAATACTCTTTTATTCTTTCAAATGCCCTTTGGAAATTCTCATTCCAGACCACCGCTTGATCTTTTTTCAACAACTTGAATAATGGTTCGCACGTGGCAGTTAGGTGAGATATGAACCGGGCAATGTAGTTCAACCTCCCCAAAAAACCACGAACTTCTTTCTCGGTTTTCGGTGCTGGCATTTCTTGTATAGCTTTTATCTTTGCAGGATCAACCTCTATTCCTTTTTCGCTAACAATGAACCCCAGTAGCTTACCAGATCTCACCCAGAAGGTGCACTTGTTAGGATTCAGCCTCAGCCTGAATTTCCTAAGCCTCTTGAATAATTTAAGAAGATTGACCAGATGCTCTTCCTCCGTCTGGGATTTGGCAATCATATCGTCAATATAGACTTCGATCTCTCAATGCATCATGTCATGAAAGAGTGTTGTCATAGCTCGCTGATATGTTGCCCTGGTGTTCTTCAAACCAAAGGGCATCACTTTGTAGCAGAACGTTCCCCACGGGGTAATAAAAGTCGTTTTCTCCATATCCTCTAGCGCCATCCTTATCTGATTATAGCCCGAAAAGCCGTCCATGAAGGAAAATACTGAGAATTGAGTTGTATTATCAACCAACACATCAATGTGAGGAAGAGGGAAATCATCCTTTGGGCTCGCCTTGTTCAGATCTCTGCAATCAACGCACATCCGCACCTTATCGTCTTTCTTCGATACAGGTACTATATTGGCGACCCAAGAAGGGTAAGTTGTAACAGCAAGAAAACAAGCGTCCCACTGTTTCAGCACTTCCTCTTTAATTTTCACAGCCATATCTGGTCGAGTTCTTTTGAGCTTCTGTTTGATCGGCGGACATTCCTCTCGCATTGGCAAACGATGAACCACCATATCAGTATCCAGCCCGGGCATATCTTCGTAAGACCAAGCAAAGATATCACTATACTCTCGAAGCATCTCGATAAGCCTTTGCTTGATATCACTTTGTAGTGCGGCCCCTATCCGAACATCCCTGACACATTCCCCGGACCCCAAGTTAATGACTTCAATTTCCTCCTGATGAGTCATTATCCTCAACAATCTCTTCTTCGGCTTGAAAGATCGGGTGCTTAAAGTCGAAGCGAGTCATAGGAAGTTCTTGGTCTGTGTCATCTGAAATTATGCGAGTCCTGCGAGAAAAAATGGTCAAACGCTTCAAATGATATGCAAACAAAGCACATAACCACGTTGCCATTTTATTGCTAAAAAATAAAACAGAAAGACAAGGATCACAACATTTGTATGAGGAAAAACGCCTTTATTCAATGATTAAACAAAACATACACATAAGCAAACAGGCCCTGAAATAAAATCACTATGCCCCGGGTAGGACATAGGATTGTAAAATAATTGGTAAACAAAGCATTACTGTTTCGTTGTCACTCGGATAACATCCTGGATTGACCAGTTGCATAAGCTCTGCCCTGGTACGCTGGGTCTGATCCAAGCATCCATATCGTAATCACTGTCTCCGTCTTCAGCATTGGACACAACATTGATTCTCTCGTAGCTGACTCCTCCAGGAGTAAACACAACCGGCCCTCTGAACCTCGGCGCGCTTCGTGGGGAAGAAGACGATGATGGGCGGTACCCCAACCCAAATTTGTCCTGCTTGACAGAAATATCCAGGACTTGACCCCACCTCTTGGTCTCTCCGATCTGCACCACTGCATGGGCTTCCTTATACGAAGACATGGCCACCTCCGGCCCTTTGCTGCTCACAGGAGCTTCATCCTTAATCTTCACTCCTTCGAAGGTTTGGCACAGCGTCTCGTGGATTTCTCCGTCCACTTCGACGTATTTGAAGAATGATAAATGACTGACCAGAATGTCCTCTTCACCACACACAGTAACAATACTGCCATCAACCATATATTTCAGCTTTTGGTGAAGCGTGGATGTCACAGCCCCGGCGGAATGGATCCACGGTCTTCCAAGTAGACAGCTGCACGCTAGTTGAATGTCCATAATATAGAACACGGTGTCAAATACTTCTGGACCCACTTGAATTGCAATATCAACGCCCCAAATACAGACCTCCTAGTTCCATCAAACGCTCTTACTACCAGATCACTGGGCATGCAAATTACTCCTCGAGTATCCAATTTCAACAGTGCCTTCTTAGGAAACACATTTAGGGATGACCCGGTATCAACCAGAACATGGGACATGACGGTGCCCCTGCACTCAACTGAAATATGCAAAGCATTATTGTGGTCGCGACCTCTAGGTGTCAAGTCAAAATCAGTAAATCCCAAGTCGTGCCCCGCATTCACATGGGCCATTACCCCCTCAAGTTGATTAACAGAAATCTCCTGGGGTACGAAAGACGTCTCAAGCACTTTCAACAGAGCGTTCCGGTGAGCTTCAGAACACAACAATAAAGACAAAATTGAGATTTTTGAAGGAGTTTGCTGTAAATGATCAACGATCTTGTAATCACTCTTTCGAATTAGCCTCAAAAACTCATCCACGTCTTTATTCAATGGTTCTTTCTCCTTCTCCAGGGAAGGTCCACCCTCATTCACCTTGCTCTTACCCTTCGCAATTCTTTCTGCTTCTACTTCTGGCGAAGTAAAGATTCTTCCACTACGGGTCATACCGCCCGCTCCTACCAGATTATCAACTGATTCCACCGGCAGATCATCCAGATTAATTCTCTCACCGTTACAATACACTTTTGCTCTATAACTCCAAGGGACGGCCTTGGTGCTCTCATACGAAATGGGTTTTTCTTTAGTGATGGTGATAGTCGGCCGCTTGGCAGGCGCCGATATCGTGACAAATTTGAATGGTATCGTGACAGTGGCAATCTCACCCCGCTCTTCAACCATTGCCTCGACAGGCTTTTCTTTGGCAGCAGTGCGATCAAATTGTAACGTACCCTCATCAATCAGACTCTGAATTCCGCTTTTCAAAATATCGCAACCCTCGAGACGAGTTGAACAATCTACATAGCCCTCATCACATCCGGGGTAAACTCCCCCTTTCAACAAATGACTTTTCACGTAACCCAGAGGTGTGTTTAGTTCCTCCACATTCAAAACCAGTTCTAACTCTGCATCTGTCAGAATAGCGTTCGCTCCTGCTGCCCCATGCTTTGGCATTGGTTGTTGTACAATATTGGGTCCTTCCATACCAAAGTTTATAGCAGTGCTATCAAGTAAATCCTGCACCTTGTGTTTGAAAGCCTGACAATTTTCAATATTATGACCGGGCGCCCCAGAATGAAATTCACAGTGCTCATTGGCGTCATACCTGTTGCACCCTAAAATTTGACCAACCGATTCTCCTATCTGACTCGTGGTTTAAATTCATATTCGCGTATCAGATGCATGACATGTGTGCACAGACAAAGGATATCAGGGTTACAGCTTGGTTTTCATCTATCAGATATTTCAGGGCCGGTCTAGATCGTCAGGGTTTTATCTTCGGGAAATTGTGCGCTCCTCGGTGTTTGCAGCTCACATGGTAGTTTTCGGGATATTCTGATGCCAGGGGTTTATTGTTTGATTCGATCTGGTCTCGCGCGCTCTTTTATGGTGGTCATTTGCATTTGTCTGCATTTTTTAGGGTTTAATAGCCTTTTGCGTATTTTTAATAGGCTTTTTAGATTTTTTAGGATTTGAATAGATTTGTTAACATTTTTTAAATAGTTTAAATCTTTTTCTAGAGCTTTATAGATTTTTTTTAGAATTTAAATAGGTTTTTAATATTTTTTAATAGTTTTTAAATGTTTAGAATAAAATAGAAAGAATATAGTTTTTCTTTTATTAATAATAGCTTTTAATGATTTTAAATAAATGGTAGATTTTTAATAGGATTTTAATAGAGATTTTATAGAAATTAATAGAGTTTTATTAATTTTAGATTTAATTAGGGTTTAATTAGGTTAATTAGGATTTAATCTTTTTTAGATTTTAATTGATCATTTTTAGATTTAATCAGGATTTAATTAGGTTAACTGAATTTGTTAGATTAGTTAGGATAGATTAATCTTCAGTTAATTGTAGTGTTAATTAGTAGTTAATTAGGTTTAAGTTTGGATTAGTGTTAATTAGGTATTTTTTTGGTTTATTCAAATTTTTTTTGGGGTTATTGGTAACAGTCTCGTGGGTCAGATTGTGCATTTGGAAGCCCAAGTCCTTTTCAGTCCAGTTTTTGTGTGTGCGGTTTTTGGTCCAGAAAATTGAGTGACACTTGTCACTATATAGTCGTGCCACACGTTGCACTCAGGGGCGACCACCACACAACTCTGAATTCCCACTAGCTGCCACGTATCACCCCATCATCACAATTCTCTCTCTCAGCAGCCACACGTGGCGTCGTGCATGCACCGTATCACCCCCTCTCCCGTGCCACTTGTCACCGCGCCACTCCCTCACTGAGAACCCACCGCCGGGCATGCAGACGCCCTGAGCACCCTACCGTCGGCCACCCTAACAGTCTCCGGCCGCCGTCCCTCACCGGAAACTGCAAACTTGCAGAAAATCCCCAGAAAAACCTCGTTCTCCTCCTTCTTCCTCCGTCCATATTCATCCATAGTTCGCCGGAAAACGCATCCGTCGCCGGAAACTTCATACGAGTTTCCAGAATCTCATAGACTTTCATCAATATTCCCCAGAAACTTCAAGATTTCTTCAACCGTGTTCATGCAGTCATCAAGATCTTCTCCAGAAAATTCAGAGTTTCGTTATCTGTGTTCATCATCTCCCAATTCTTTCCCAGAAAAACGTCAAGACCTTCAATCTCCATCGACCTTCATCAACTCCCAGAACGTTCAAGAACGCTCATCCGCAATCAAGATTGTCCAGATCGTCTTCAAACAGCGCCCAGATTGTTGATCTTCAAGCGATTTCTCAAGATCCTCCAGAATTTCTTCAAATTCTTCAACGAACTTCAAGAACTCACGACGTCGTTCATACTTCAAGCCAGGTGCGTCATTCTTCGACTCTTGTTCACGTTTTTCCGTTGACTGTTGAATATAGGGTTTCATCGTGGTTCGTTTAGCATTTAGGTTGAGTTTGGATCTTGAGCGGAGGTTTGGTGAGGTTTAGATTAGGTTTGAGTGGATTTGAGCGAGGAGATAGTGTTTTGTTTGAGATTCATGAAGGTTTGTTAGAGAGTTCTGGAGAGGAGTTGCAGAGAGGATGGAGGTTGGGGATGAACGGCTAGGGTTTGCCTTAGGTGAACAGTAGCCAGACTTTGTTAGAGAAGAAGATTGTTTTGTTCATTGGCTAGTTGGGTTAGGGTTACGGATTGGGTCCAAGGCCCAAATCCGTTTTGCTGAAGCGCACTCCCTCGTTTACTCATTCCCCTCCCCCTGCGTGAGAGACAGAATGAATTGGATTGGGCCTTAGGTCCCACTGCTATCCACGCCCCCCTAGCGTGGGCCCAGTGGAAAATAACCAGAGAATTGCTTTTGCTGCACCCCCCGTTTGTGTTTTTTCTTTTTTATTTTGTTAATTTATTTGTTTGTTCATGTTAGAAATAAATGCATTAAAAATAGTAGATTTGATCAAATAATTCCATTCTTTTTTCTGTAGGTTCGTAATTCAATGTAGAATTTTATAAAAACAAAAACATTAGTTTAATCATGCATTTTCATTTTAATTGCATTTTTTACATGTTTATTGATTTTGAAGTGTATTTTGTGGATATGTCTGCCTTGTTGATTTTCGTTCTCTCATCTGGTAATGGATTTTGCTCTGGTTTTTTAGTATGTTACACTAGACTAATGCATGTTCCCCATAGGATTTTAGTGGATTTTTTAGAGGTTGATTGATATTGTTTTAGGGTTAGAGAATAGAGACCTCATAACTTGCTGGTTAACCCTTGACCCTTCATATGTTAGGAATTGTTTAGTAGCCTTAGAAGTTGACTTAGGCTTTGAGATTTGATCTTGGGATCACAGAGCCATGTAGGTTTCCCCTAGATTTTTGATAGATTTTTATAGGGTGTTCTGTTATTTTTGTTTGAGCCTGAGAATAGGAGAAGTCATGATAGGCTTCTGACTTTGAAGTCCGAACTGTGGTTGAACTTCAGAGTTAGTTTCCTTTAGGTTGAGGGTCTGTGGTTTCTACTTGAAGATGGAGGCTGGATGAAGTCTTGATGGAGCTCGCAAGGATGCATGGATTGAGGTCCTAGTCTAGGAGCTTGCTCTCTTTCTGTGAGGTTCGAGATCCTGAAGTTTGAAGGAAATTTATGGTACTTTCCTGAGGAAGGCACTATGAATGACTTTCATTCTTTCTTCTCACCTCTTTCTTAAGTATCCAATGATGTTGGAGCCTTCATGTGAGTTTAATTTCTCCTGAGGAGGAATGTAAACTTATCACAGTTGTTGAGCCACATGGGATACGATTCCTAAGTGGAAGCCTCCTAGTACTTTCCTGAGGAAGGTCCTATGGGTCTGCTCACTTAGTTCCTCTAGTTCATCTAGGATTTCTTAAGTATCCAATGATGTTGGAGCCTTCATGTGAGTTTAGTTTCTCCTAAGGAGGAACGTAAACTGATCACAGTTGTTGAGCCACATAGGATACGATTCCTAAGTGGAAGCCTCCTAGTACTTTCCTGAGGAAGGTCCTATGGGTCTGCTCACTTAGTTCCTCTAGTTCATCTAGGATTTCTTAAGTATCCGATGATGCCGGAGCCTTCATGTGAGTTTAGTTTCTCCTGAGGAGGAATGTAAACTGATCACAGTTGTCGAGCCGCATAGGATATGATTCCTGAGTGGTAACCTCCTGGTACTTTCCTGAGGAAGGCACTATGAGTCTGTCTTCTTAGCTCCCTTTCTTTGGTAAGCTTGTTTTGAAGCTTGAAGACTGGGATTGACTTCTCTTGTGTAGGGTTTTGCTTAGAGTTTTGTTTAGGGTTTTGCATAGAGTTTTGTTCAGGGGTAAGTCAGGGTTTTGTTTCAGGTTTGTTTAGGGGTCCTGCTCAGGGTTTTTGTTTAAGTTTTAGATTGGGGCTTGTCAGGCTGGTTTGCCTTCTCTTTGTGTTGTTTGACCTGTGTGGTGTTGTGCTGCATTAGACTTAGGGGTTCATCTAGATATTTCTGAGGTATGTGCATCTTAGAAGTAGGCTTTGTGTGCATGAGAAGTTGAGGTGGTCATCCTTCTGCTTGTTTGTTATTGAGTGGCTTTGCTTGCTGGTATTTGGTAGAGCTGAGCTCCCTTACCTCTGTGGTTTGCGGCCTTTGTGCCTTGCTTGTTTGGTTGTTGCATTCATGCATATTTCCAGTATTTCTTTACTTTGCAGTATTTCCTGTTTCCTGTTTAGTCTTGTTGCCATGATCCCTTAGGAGCTCTAACTTCTCCGCTGCGGAGGAGTTATGATAGACATTAGGATGGTCAACCAGGCATGATAACATTAGGTAGATTCCCCTTTTCAGCCATAGTTTTAGGGTGTCTTTTTCTTTTCTCAATAGGAGCTTTTGAGTAGCTTGTGTCGTAGTCAGCCGAACTACAGCTGCTCTGATTCCTCGTACCAGACGAGGATATGTAGGCATAGGATGCGATATCCTAGCGAGCACATTAACCACTAACCTTTTGTTCTCTCGCTGTTGTGCGATCGAGACTTTCCCGCTGACAACTAATTGTTACCCCTTTTCTCTTGCCCGAGTGCATTTGAGACTAGACCGTAATTGTAGGTTCCCATACCATTAAAACCAGTTAGTTTCTCACTGCTGTAAGAGAACCCCCTGATTAGCCGTAGTCAGTCGAACTACGTTTGCTCTGATTTTCCATGCAGTGTGGAAGTACGTAGGCACAGGACGCGATGTCCTGGCGAGCAACCTTTCCCCCGTCTAGACGTAGGTAGTCGAACTACGTTGACTCTGACTTTCCCATTGCACGAGGGAGTACGTAGGCCCAGAACACCGTATGTTCTGTCGAGTCCTGCCCTTTTCTTTTCTTTTCAGACCGACCATTAGCGTAGATAGATAAACACACCCTTTTCCTTATAAACACCAAGCGTGGATCCCGTCGAGTACGACGGACGTGAGGGGTGCTAATACCTTCCCCTTGCGTAACCGACTCCCGAATCCAGGTTTTGGTTGCGATGACCATACCTTTCCCGTCTTTGCGAGGTTTACTTCGAGCGTTTCCTTTCCCTCCTGTGGGATAAATAACGCACGGTGGCGACTCTCCTGTCAGCCGGCGCCGATTTTCGCAGTAGCGACAACTGGCGACTCTGCTGGGGACTTATAGCATCTAGGGACTTTTCCCATCCCTTATGCTGGGACCGTTTCCCATCCCCTACGCGAGTCAATCCTAACGCTTGGGTGTTTATCTGTTGGATGTTGTGCATATGTGTTTTACCTTTCTGCACTTTACTTTTCCGTACCTTTACCTTTCCGCATTTACTTCCAGTATTATATTATTGTGATTATTGCTGGGGGAGGGGGATGTTACTATGAGTGAGAAGCCGGACCTGGGCTTGAGTATGCACCTAGATATAGTTGTGGAGAGTAGTAGACGAACCTATCTGCTGAGCAGGCACAGTTCCCTACGAAATCTGCGCTCAGACGAGGTTCTCGCAGAGGTGCTCCTTTCCGGTCCTGAGGATCTGAGGGGAGTCCAGACGTGAGGATTGTCGACTCTGGGGACCGATCATTTGGAAGTCAGCTAAGGGAGGCCTCTTCATGATTTGATGATGCCACTCCTTCTGGGAATCGTATCGTCACTCATGAAAGTCTGTGACGCTGATGACCGCATAGGATGTCGTACCTTTGTCCGTGGATTAGGTCCATCATACCTGTGAGGGGGATTGGGTTATTGCAGGAAAACTGGCCTTCAGAAACCATGATTCAGTATTTATCAGACGGTGTTCTTGATTCATCTCCAGGTGTGTTGTTCAGATCGGATGGGTTTCTTATCTGAGGTTGATACTATTATCAGATGGTTTTCTCGTCAGATACAGAGGTTCAGATGGATTTCTTACCAGGGGATTGGTATTTTGAGTATCAGATGATAGGTAGTGTCATGAAGTTCTGGTGGCTGTGGTGGTTTTCTGTTCTTGATATCATAGAGATGTTCCTCTTCGGGCTACAGCATAGCCCCTGTGTTCACAGATTGCATTATTTATCATACTGCATCATTGCATTACCATTCGCATTCAACTAACGTGTGTGTATTGCAGGTACATATTTTCCCTCCCAGTTCTGGTGTTTGTTTCCTAGCAAGACATGGAAGCCATGAAGAGAGTGTTGCCCTACAAATTCCTGTCTCCAGATATCAGTCTGTTGTCAGAGTTGATTACTGTTGCTAAAAAGAGGGTGATGGGAGATTTCAGGAAGACATATGGGAGGATCCTGACCTATGTTTACCAGCCCTCGGCCTATGAGATCAGCGGCATTTACACCCTGTTACAGTTTTATGATGCGGAGCTCAGGTGTTTCGTATTTCCTGATTTTGTCTTGGCTCCTACCCTGGAGGAGTATTCTGCACTCTTGGATATACCTATTCGCGAGCAGATGCCTTTCTATCGTACGGACGCTAAGCCTAATCTGGCTGAGCTTTCTGCCATCCTGTACTTAAGAGAGTCTGAGCTGACAGGGAAGATGATCAGAAGAGGAGATGTGTGGGGATTTCCGTTGGATGTCTTGGTGGAGAAGGCTCGGGAGTATGCCAAGAAGGGTGGCTGGGTTGTTTTCGACGCCATCCTTGCTGTGTGCGTTTATGGCATCGTATTGTTCCCAAACATCCCTGATTTTGTTGATGCAGATGCCTTCTATATTTTGGCTGCAAAGAACCCAGTTCCTACCTTGCTGGGAGATATCCACCATTCCACTCACTACTAAAATGAAAAGCGGCGAGGAAGGAATGTCTCTTGTTGTGTACCTCTCCTGTGCAGGTGGTTCACCAGTCATATGCCGAAGTCAGGGCCTTTTGTCACTTCTATCGATTCTTTAGGATGGCCGGAGCGCCTGATGGGGTTGACTTCTGAGAACGTGGTATGGGTCAACGAGGAGGTGTTCGGAGTTGAGGTCATATACAAATGCGAAGGATTCCCGAATGTTCCATTAATAGGAAGGAAGGGGTGTGTCAATTACAACCCTTCCTTATTAATCAGGCAATTTGGGTATGTACCTCAGGAAGCGCCGAAGCCCGAGGAGATACAGGAATCTCTGTATCTCACTGGGGCAATAGGGAAAGAGATGTTGACCAAGCTTGAGAAGGCATGGAAGAACCTGCATAAGAGAGGGAAGCCTTCAGGTAGCAGAGGGGATACTCGAGTTCCTGGCCCGTATGTGGAATGGATTCGTGAACGAGCTACGAAATTCCTTATGCCTTATCCAGCGGTTCAGCCATTGCATCCTTCTCCGGTGGAGGAGCCCACCACTATAGACATACAGGTATACAAGCAGCTGATGGCGGAGAAAGAAGAGCTAGCAAAGGCTAACGAGGCTTTAGAGAAGGAGAATGCCCAGCTTCGTCATGAAAAGAATGAAACAGGATATTTTTCCAAGCAACAGGCCGAAACTCTGAAACATCTGAAGACTACTTTATTGGAGTTGACTGAAACCAAGAAGCGTTTGGAGTTAGATGTAGACTCAGTTAGCAGTGTATTGGATACTAAGAAACAAGAGCTGGAAAGGGCCTACACGAAGCTAGCTAAGTTCAGAGAGCACTGGGATCTCACTATGGCCAAACACAAAGAACGGGAAGAAGAGCTAAAGACACAGGTTGCTCAGTTAGAAGAACATGTCAAAGTGAAGACTGAAGAACTTGAAGAAGAAGCATGTCGTCGATACGAGGCCGAACGCCAGCTGATTGATGCCATGAAGAATTTGGAAGATTGTCAGCGCAGAGCAGACGTCAAGAGGCCCAAACCTGGGGATGGTGCCCAGGATAAGGCTTGGGAAGATTTTGTCAGAGATATCCAAGGAACGGTCAGAAAGAGGGATCAGTTGATAGAAGGCTTGATTTATCGACCGGATCACGCAGAGACGAAGAAGCTGGTTGAGGATTTCCGCGACCGTACTCGCACTTGATTTCTCTCTTGTATTCTGTTGTGTTGAGATCACCACCAGGCATGTTGGTCGGGATCCTCCTTTATAACCTCCGTTGTATGGAACATAGTTGTGTAATGTCCTGACGAGACCGTTATTCCAATAAATATATGAGGGTTTTCTAAATATTGTCTTTATGGTTTATTTCGTCTTGCTACCACTGACACTGGAATTGGAGGGGAAATATCCCCAATGCACACATGCACGTTAACATTTTTTGTATTTCTGTATGCATAAATCATATTGCATAGCATTTCTCTAGCTAGCCAGAGCACTTATCCAGCCTTTGTTTCCACCAGAGGGTGATTCTCGGGGGATTGTTCGAGGCAAGAGTAGAGTGTTGAAGACGACCAAGGGGCCGAAGCAGATTTCAGAACCAAGCAGGGTAGTCAGTTACAGGTAATTGGTAGCTGTGTCTGAAGGCAATTTCTAGGCTCCTAACACGTTGACAGGGTTTACCATGACGTCCCACCCTCAGTATGATTCTATGGAAGACTTCCCGCAAGCGAACAACCTTACGGCAGACCAAGTTGTACAGCCTACGGATGAGAACCAAGATCGACATGAGCAGTTTGTTGCCCGAAATGAACGTCCTCCTCCTGCTAACAATCAAGGTGTTGCTTTCCCTGTGATGAATTACCGAAGAGATATTCCAATGGCCGGGATGGTAGATCCAAGAGCTCTTGAAAACGATAGAAGACTCCGAGCGTTGGAAGAAGGAATGAAAGCCTTGAAAGTGAAAGATGCTGTTAACCTGGATGCTGTAGACATGTGTTTGGTTCCTGATCTGGTGTTGCCTTACAAGTTCAAAGTGCCGACATTTGAGAAGTACACGGGAGATAGCTGTCCGAAGATGCATTTGATGATGTTCTGCCGAAGAATGACTGCGTTTGTGCGAGATGACAAGTTGATGATCCATTGCTTTCAGTATAGTCTGACTGGGGCATCCTTGAGGTGGTATGTGCAATTAGGGAGTAATCAGATTCGATCATGGGTGGATTTAGCCAGAGCTTTCATGAAGCAGTACGATTACAACCTGGATTTGGCTCCTAGTCTCATACATCTGCAAGAATTATCCCGGGCGGAGAATGAATCGTTCAGAGGGTATGTGCAAAGATGGAAAGAATTAGGTGCTAGTGTTCAACCACCGCTTCAGGAAAGAGAAATGGTTGACATCTTCTTGGGTACTCTGAAAGGCCATTATTTTGACAAATTGTTTGGTTGTACAAGCTTTGTGGGCCTGATGAGAATGGGTGAGCTTGTTGAGAGAGGACTCAAGAGTGGAAAGCTTCGAGATGTTCCTTATATCCCAGTTGACAAGAATGAGTCAGTTGTCAGTTCTCAAGAAGAATGGGAAGAAGGAAATGACGTCGTCTCAAAATCTCTAGCATCTCAGGATCGGTTTTCAGATACTTCAAGTTAACGGTCATCCTGTCGTCGATCGTGTCAGCACGCCCCACGAAGACCAAGGAAGCCGGAAAGGCAGTTTACTCAGCTACCGGTGTCGTACAGTCAGTTGTTGCCAGATCTGATCAGAAGTGGATTGATAGTGCCGAAAGAGACTAATCCAGTGATTCCACCGTATCCTCCAGGTTTTGATGCCAGCGCCCGCTGTGAGTACCATGTTGGGGCACAGGGGCATTCAACAAATGATTGTAAGGTGCTTAGAAGCCAGATTCAGGATCTGTTAGACTCTAACCGGATTTTCATCGCGCCCCAGGGTCTTGTTCAGATTAGAGATTCTCCGTCATCCAGTTGTGTGGGTTCGTCAGTTAATGTCATGAAAGACTCCGCGGGAAGTGTGTGTTCTGAAGATTGTCAATCAGAGAGTTCAGTTGAATACGGGAGAAGTTTCTAGAGGTTTCTGTGCCGGGGGTCGCATCTGTTTTCTCTGCCTAATCCGTTTAGCTTTTGTGCTAGTGTTTGCTGACCACCACCAGGATTGTTGGCTGGGGTCATTGTATTCGTACTCATTTGTGCTTACGTGCTGCTTTTGTTGGTTGTACATGTGTGGGAGATGTTCGTCTGTGTGCTCATAGCTTGAGTTTCTATTTGCCTTGTCTTGAATATGTGTTTGCTTTCTGCATTGCATTATCATTTAACAGGTACATCAGAATCGTGGGTCTTATTTCCTCATCGTCCAGTTTGTTGCAGGAGTTCCTTCAGAGATATGGAACAGAATCAGGTTGAATTGATTGAAGTTCGAAGCCAGCTGGGGCAGATGATGAGAGACATGCAAGAGATGCGTCTGGAGCAGAAGATCCTCAAAGAGGAAAACAGTCAGTTGAAGACCCAAATGAGCTTGATCATGGAAGTAGTCAAGAATGTGCTTAGGAAAGAGGATGATCAGCTATTTGAAGCCGCAGTGAAGAAGCTCGTGCCATCTGTGCCTGTGGAACCTGAGCAACAGCAACAGAGGGTGCATCCGGCTCAACGGAGGATTCAGGAGGGGAAGCCAAATAGAATATTTGAGGCGCCGCCTACAACATATGCTGAGCTCTTGCAGACTTTATTGAGGTTTAATCTGGTTGAGAAGAGAACGTTGGACCCACCCACAGGAGCGCTTCCTCATGGGTACGATGCCAGTAAGCAATGTGAATTTCATTCTGGGGCACTCGGACACGACATCGAGGGTTGTCATGCTTTTAAGCACAATGTTCAAGACCTGATTGACTCGAAGGATATTGAATTCATGCCGAGCGGTGTAGCTGTACGTATAGCTCCTATCTCAGTTGATGCTAAGATGATGGATGTTTCTAAAGCTGCAGTGGGTCAGAAACGTATCCTGGATTCCATGGTGTCAGAATCTCCATGCCCACAACTGTTGCCTATTCCGGGGGCAGATCTGAGAAAGAAAATGGCTAAGCATAAGGAGGGCTTTAATCAGTACATTGGAAGTCAAGAAACCGATGTTGTATTTGCTACAAAGGTTGTTCAAGAGTCAACCCGATACCAGCAACAACAACAACGATCTCAACAGTGGAAGAGGCAGCAACATCCCAATCAGCGAAAAGCTCAAAATCAGAGGCCGTTGAGGGTATTTAGTGTGCCTCCGATGCCATATGCCGAACTTCTTCAGGTGTTGCTACGATTGCAGTTGGTTGAGAAGAGGAAGTTAGCCCCGCTGACAGGGACGCCTCCAGCAGGATATGATATTAAGGAGCGCTGTGATTTCCATTCAGGAGCACAGGGGCACAACATTGAAGATTGTCTGGCCTTCAAGCACAAAGTGCAGGACCTACTTGATAGTGCAGCAATCAGCTTCGGGCAGGAAGGGTCCAAAATCATCTGAATGAGGAGAAGGGGCTCTATAATTTGGTGGGGTCTCTAAAAGCAGATCAGGACATCATCAGGTTGCCTCTAATAACTGATTATGAAGATAGCTGGTTCAGCAGCAGGACAGATGTGAAAGCCCGGTTCTAGGAAGCTGGCATTTTCTGTGTTTTATCTTGTCATTTCTTTACGCTTGTAGTTTCTTTCCTGTTTAGATTGCAATCTTGTTTGTAAAACTTGTTGTTTTCATTCAATTGAGGATAATGAAATAAATATGCATGTTTTGATTAAATCCATTCGTGTTCACTAATTGTTTTTACAAATGTCCAGCGCCTGGTTAAGAGGAATTTGGGGAGGATGACGAAATGAACGACATGCAAATTCCGATATTGTATGCTTTTGAGATAAAACCTGCTGATGATGTACAGGCATTGTTTCAAATCCCTAAACACCGGAGATATAAGGAAGATAATCCCTTGTCAACCCCTTTGAGCCTAGTAGTAGGAGTTCTTTCTGTGAATGAAAAACCCTCAATCTTTAACCGGGGGCAGGGTAGGTGTTAGCTAATTTGGCCGAGCGTTCAAATTGCAAAAGGAGTGTCCGTTCGAGGATCAATCACACCTCTAGAGGTCGTGCCTAAAAAACCATAATGGTTAAATCAAGAGTGAGACAGTCACATTATTCTCCAATGAGTCAAGCAATCAGTGTCACATGACTCGTTCGAAAAAATAGAAAGCGAAGAAAAAAAAAAGAATCAAAAGCCCGCTAAGTCGAAAAGCAAACAAATGACTTAGGCAAAAATGAGGGCAGCCCGCTGGACTTGAAAAAATTAGAAGAAACTCAAGCAGAGTCAAGTCCAGGCAAAAGTTAGGGATATGAAAAGAAAAAAAAGATGAAAGGATGGAAAAATCCTCAAATGAAATACGAGTCGTGTGACCCTAGGTGTCAAAGACGAAAGGTGAGTGGCTGTCACTCCCAACAATCATAATTTCTCGGCCTCTGAGAGGTGAGTGCTAAGGTCGAATTAGCTGAACATAGGGTCGGAGAACATCAAGGAGAGCGGGTGGGTTAAAGTAAACATTGAGCCTTTATCCTTTCCTTCAAAACCGTGAACCTGACCACGTTACAACCTTCAAAAGTCCTAATTGAAGCAGGTCGTTTCGAAAGCATACTTCGGTAAAGGTCGCGTCGGTTCTGACTCCTAAAAGGGTTCCTTTTACCATGTTGGTACTGATGTTGATATTTTTGATGAATGTTTTGTGCATTTTGTGCCATAAACTGCTTTTTTCCTTTTCCCAGTGAACAGATTGGATGTCAAAGTTGTCATATGTGTTGCATTAATATGTCTTTTGCGCAGAACAACTTGTTTTACTTGCGAGTAAGCGCTTGACAGCAGGAAAATTTTCTACAATGGAAAGTATGGTCAGGATAGAATACCGAATGCCCGAATGTTCCGAGAGCAGGGGCAAGCTATTATTGTGATCCCCAGTCAAGTCAGCCTTTCGAAGTTAGTTATCCTGGGGCAATCAGGTTGAGATTTGGTAAATATGTTGTAGTCAGGGGCACTACTCTGAATCAGATAATCAGGGGCAAAGTCATTGCAATCAGGGGCAAGCCATTTTGAGAGCATAGAAGTTCTTTATTCGAGAAGCATTTGAGGTGAAGTATCTCTCCGAAGTTCAGAATGTTGGGGCATTTCATATCAGACCGTCAGGGTACAGATTTTCAGAATTCCTTTCGAGGACTATCCCCACAGAGGTCCCGCAGGCTGGGGCATATCAGAAGCGAAAGGATTGTTCTTCTCCGTATCAGCAGGGTTGTTCAGAGCTATTCGAGCAGATTCAGCCAATTTTCGAGAGCAAGACGAATGTCGGGAAGTCGTGTTACTATCCCTTGACTGTTCCATCAGAAAGCTGTGTGTTCAGGAAGAATGTTTTCCAGCGTCAGTTGTACCTGACCCATCACAGGTAGCTTAAAGGTCCAAGTCCATGTTAGCGGTCACTGTGAGGCCCATCCGTGTTGGCGCGTCAGTTTCCAAATCTAATCTTCGTCGGTACGCAGGAAGACTCCGTATATTTTCTCCAGCGAAGTCCAGTTTTTCTCATTGGCACGGGTGAGCTATCCCCAGAGAAGTCCAATCATACTTGGCACATCTGCTATTCCCTAGCAGAGTTATATTCCTCAGCAGGTGTTACTTCGCCGAGGTGCTCGTTTAAATTCCTAATTTCCCCAGCGGAGTTGATTTCACTCGTCCAGCATCTATTTTGTTGGAATGATTCTGTGATATTCGGGTTATCCCCAGTGGAGTTGGCTTCATCTTCGGCATTTATTTTGCTGAAGTGGTGTTCTGTACCCGACTTTCTCCAGCAGCTCGAGCCTGCATTAGCATGTTGCATGTCATCATACTTGCATTTCATTTTCAAAATGCGTAGCATTTCCATCCTGAATGGAGCATTACGTCATAGAAAGATTCAAGCATATGCATATGCATACGAAGCATAAGCCAGGGTTTCTATCAGCCTCATATGGCGCGTGAATTACTCTGTGATCAGTTCAGGGGCATGTATTCAGCAGTGTTCAGGTGATTCAGCAGTTTATTCGTATTCCAGATCATACGACGGTTATGCTTTGATCAATCAGTCATCTGGTATCGACAGGCTTTTCTTCCCGTCAATTCATATTGACGATGTGTCCCTCCAATAAGTGGATTTCTCCGTCTATCATTAGACGTCTTGAGTTCGAATGTGGTTTTCTTCCCGTCTATCAGTAGATGATGTGAAGCTTCGGGTGATTTTCCAATGGGGTTTCAAGATGGGTTTCTTTGAGTGGTTGTTCTTCCCGTCTAGCAGTAGACGATGTGAAGTTTCAGGTGATTTTTCAGCGGGTTTCTTATTATCAGATCATATGGATGGTGTGTTTCCCTAGCGAGTCTTCTCCGGCTATCTTCAGATATTGAGGGGGTTTCAAAGCGATCTTTCGGATAGCGGGTTTCTTTCTGTTTATTGGATGAGATGACATTTCACGAGGGTTCCTGATTGTCGATTCTTATTGACGACATGGCTAATTGAAGGTGGTTTTCTTCCCGTCGGTCCATACTGATGATGTGACCCCTTTAAGGATATTGTTCTTTCCATCAAGTCCCGTAGACGAAAGGATTCTGAAATTTGATGGATGGTGTCGAAATCGATTTGGGTGTCTTTCCGTCTATCCTTAGACGATGTGAGTATCGATTTGGGTGTCTTCCCGTCTATCCTTAGACGATGTGAGTATTCGATGGGTGTCTTTCCGTCTATCCTTAGACGATGTGAGTATTCGATGGGTGTCTTTCCGTCTATCCTTAGACGATGTGAGTATTGAATTTTGGGCGTCTTCCCGTCTATCCTTAGACGATGTGAGTATCGATCATGGTGTCTTGCCGTCTATCATTAGACGATGTGAGTATTCGATCAGTTTTTCTTCCCGTCTATCCTTAGATGATGTGAGTATCGATTAAGGGCGTCTTCCCGTCTATCCTTAGACGATGTGAGTATTCGATCAGTTTTTCTTCCCGTCTATCATTAGACGATGTGAGTATTGAATTTCAGGTTTTCTTCCCGTCTATCATTAGACGATGTGAGTATTGAATTTTCTCTTTGGAGATTATGGGTGTCTTCCCGTCTATCCTTAGACGATGTGAGTATTCGATCAGGGTGTCTTGCCGTCTATCATTAGACGATGTGAGTATGAAGCAGGGTGTCTTCCCGTCTATCCTTAGACGATGTGAGTATTCGATCAGGGTGTCTTGCCATCTATCATTAGACGATGTGAGTATGAAGCAGGGTGTCTTCCCGTCTATCCTTAGACGATGTGAGTATTGAATTTTGGGTGTTTTTCCGTCTATCCTTAGACGATGTGAGTATTGGTCTGTTTCTTCAGATTGAGGGTGTCTTTCCGTCTATCCTTAGACGACGTGAGTATATTTCTCTTCCTGTCAATCAGAAGACGATGTGGGAGGATCAGGTGTTTTGTTGCAACCCTAGGGTTTGTTATATAGGGTATCACAGGTAATTGGCATTCAAATCAGGAGTTCTTTATCAGATGATTGATCAGTTTTGTTGCTGTGACGGCTGGGCTCGTTTCAGGATTTTATTCCCCAAGCAGTTTTACAGTATATTCTACGGTTGGCAAATTTTTGGGTTTTATTGGTATTCAACCGTCTCGTACCTCCGAATGATTGAAGGTTGAGCGCTCTTCAACCCTTCAGGTCCAAGTTGCTTGAATAGGGGCAGCTGTTGCACCCTAAAATTTGACCAACCGATTCTCCTATCTGACTCGTGGTTTAAATTCATATTCGCCTATCAGATGCATGACATGTGTGCACAGACAAAGGATATCAGGGTTACAGCTTGGTTTTCATCTATCAGATATTTCAGGGCCGGTCTAGATCGTCAGGGTTAATGACTTTAATTTCCTCCTGATGAGGCAGAATAATTCTCTCTTCCTGTTTCAACAGTCGAGTCAGCTCTTCTAATAAGTCATTATCCTCAACAATCTCTTCTTCGGCTTGAAAGATCGGGTGCTCAAAGTCGAAGCGAGTCATAGGAAGTTCTTGGTCGGTGTCATCTGAAATTATGCGAGTCCTGCGAGAAAAAATGGTCAAACGCTTCAAATGATATGCAAACAAAGCACATAACCACGTTGCCGTTTTATTGCTAAAAAATAAAACAGAAAGACAAGGATCACAACATTTGTATGAGGAAAAACGCCTTTATTCAATGATTAAACAAAACATACACATAAGCAAACAGACCCTGAAATAAAATCACTATGCCCCGGGTAGGACATAGGATTGTAAAATAATTGGTAAACAAAGCATTACTGTTTCGTTGTCACTCGGATAACATCATGGATTGACCAGTTGCATAAGCTCTGCCCTGGTACACTGGGTCTGATCCAAGCATCCATATCGTAATCACTGTCTCCGTCTTCAGCATTGGACACAACATTGATTCTCTCGTAGCTGACTCCTCCAGGAGTAAACACAACCGGCCCTCTGAACCTCGGCGCGCTTCGTGGGGAAGAAGACGATGATGGGCGGTACCCCAACCCAAATTTGTCCTGCTTGACAGAAATATCCAGGACTTGACCCCACCTTTTGGTCTCTCCGATCTGCACCACTACATGGGCTTCCTTATACGAAGACATGGCCACCTCCGGCCCTTTGCTGCTCACAGGAGCTTCATCCTTAATCTTCACTCCTTTGAAGGTTTGGCATAGCGTCTCATGGATTTCTCCGTCCACTTCTACGTATTTGAAGAATGATAAATGACTGACCAGAATGTCCTCTTCACCACACACAGTAACAATACTGCCATCAACCATATATTTCAGCTTTTGGTGAAGCGTGGATGTCACAGCCCCGGCGGAATGGATCCACGGTCTTCCAAGTAGACAACTGCACGCTAGTTGAATGTCCATAATATAGAACACGGTGTCAAATACTTCTGGACCCACTTGAATTGCAATATCAACGCCCCAAATACAGACCTCCTAGTTCCATCAAACGCTCTTACTACCAGATCACTAGGCATGCAAATTACTCCTCGAGTATCCAATTTCAACAGTGCCTTCTTAGGAAACACATTTAGGGATGACCCGGTATCAACCAGAACATGGGACATGACGGTGCCCCTGCACTCAACTAAAATATGCAAAGCATTATTGTGGTAGCGACCTCTAGGTGTCAAGTCAAAATCAGTAAATCCCAAGTCGTGCCCCGCATTCACATGGGCCATTACCCCCTCAAGTTGATTAACAGAAATCTCCTGGGGTACGAAGGACGTCTCAAGCACTTTCAACAGGGCGTTCCGGTGAGCTTCAGAACACAACAATAAAGACAAAATTGAGATTTTTGAAGGAGTTTGCTGTAAATGATCAACGATCTTGTAATCACTCTTTCGAATTAGCCTCAAAAACTCATCCACGTCTTTATTCAATGGTTCTTTCTCCTTCTCCAGGGAAGGTCCACCCTCATTCACCTTGCTCTTACCCTTCGCAATTCTTTCTGCTTCTACTTCTGGCGAAGTAAAGATTCTTCCACTACGGGTCATACCGCCCGCTCCTACCAGATTATCAACTGATTCCACCAGCAGATCATCCAGATTAATTCTCTCACCGTTACAATACACTTCTGCTCTATAACTCCAAGGGACGGCCTTGGTGCTCTCATACGAAATGGGTTTTGCTTTAGTGATGGTGATAGTCGGCCGCTTGGCAGGCGCCGATATCGTGACAGATTTGAATGGTATCGTGACAGTGGCAATCTCACCCCGCTCTTCGACCATTGCCTCGACAGGCTTTTCTTCGGCAGCAATGCGATCAAATTGTAACGTACCCTCATCAATCAGACTCTGAATTCCGCTTTTCAAAATATCGCAACCCTCGAGACGAGTTGAACAATCTACATAGCCCTCATCACATCCGGGGTAAACTCCCCCTTTCAACAAATGACTTTTCACGTAACCCAGAGGTGTCTTTAGTTCCTCCACATTCACAACCAGTTCTAACTCTGCATCTGTCAGAATAGCGTTCGCTCCTGCTGCCCCATGCTTTGGCATTGGTTGTTGTACAATATTGGGTCCTTCCGTACCGAAGTTTATAGCAGTGCTATCAAGTAAATCCTGCACCTTGTGTTTGAAAGCCTGACAATTTTCAATATTATGACCGGGCGCCCCAGAATGAAATTCACAGTGCTCATTGGCGTCATACCTGTTGCACCCTAAAATTTGACCAACCGATTCTCCTATCTGACTCGTGGTTTAAATTCATATTCGCGTATCAGATGCGTGACATGTGTGCACAGACAAAGGATATCAGGGTTACAGCTTGGTTTTCATCTATCAGATATTTCAGGGCCGGTCTAGATCGTCAGGGTTTTATCTTCGGGAAATTGTGCGCACCTCGGTGTTTGCAGCTCACATGGTAGTTTTCGGGATATTCTGATGCCAGGGGTTTATTGTTTGATTCGATCTGGTCTCGCGCGCTCTTTTATGGTGGTCATTTGCATTTGTCTGCATTTTTTAGGGTTTAATAGCCTTTTGCGGATTTCTAATAGGCTTTTTAGATTTTTTAGGATTTGAATAGATTTGTTAACATTTTTTAAATAGTTTAAATCTTTTTCTAGAGCTTTATAGATTTTTTTTAGAATTTAAATAGGTTTTTAATATTTTTTAATAGTTTTTAAATGTTTAGAATAAAATAGAAAGAATATAGTTTTTCTTTTATTAATAATAGCTTTTAATGATTTTAAATAAATGGTAGATTTTTAATAGGATTTTAATAGAGATTTTATAGAAATTAATAGAGTTTTATTAATTTTAGATTTAATTAGGGTTTAATTAGGTTAATTAGGATTTAATCTTTTTTAGATTTTAATTGATCATTTTTAGATTTAATCAGGGTTTAATTAGGTTAACTGAATTTGTTAGATTAGTTAGGATAGATTAATCTTCAGTTAATTGTAGTGTTAATTAGTAGTTAATTAGGTTTAAGTTTGGATTAGTGTTAATTAGGTATTTTTTTGGTTTATTCAGATTTTTTTTTGGGGTTATTGGTAACAGTCTCGTGGGTCAGATTGTGCATTTGGAAGCCCAAGTCCTTTTCAGTCCAGTTTTTGTGTGTGCGGTTTTTGGTCCAGAAAATTGAGTGACACTTGTCACTATATAGCCGTGCCACACGTTGCACTCAGGGGCGACCACCACACAACTCTGAATTCCCGCCAGCTGCCACGTATCACCCCACCATCACAATTCTCTCTCTCAGCAGCCACACGTGGCGTCGTGCATGCATCGTATCACCCCCTCTCCCGTGCCACTTGTCACTGCGCCACTCCCTCACTGAGAACCCACCGCCGGGCATGCAGACGCCCTGATCACCCTACCGCCGGCCACCCTAACAGTCTTCGGCCGCCGTCCCTCACCGGAAACTGCAAACTTGCAGAAAATCCCCAGAAAAACCTCGTTTTCCTCCTTCTTCCTCCGTCCATATTCATCCATAGTTCGCCGGAAAACGCATCCGTTGCCGGAAACTTCATACGAGTTTCCAGAATCTCATAGACTTTCATCAATATTCCCCAGAAACTTCAAGATTTCTTCAACCGTGTTCATGCAGTCATCAAGATCTTCTCCAGAAAATTCAGAGTTTCGTTATCTGTGTTCATCATCTCCCAATTCTTTCCCAGAAAAACGTCAAGACCTTCAATCTCCATCGACCTTCATCAACTCCCAGAACGTTCAAGAACGCTCATCCGCGATCAAGATTGTCCAGATCGTCTTCAAACAGCGCCCAGATTGTTGATCTTCAAGCGATTTCTCAAGATCCTCCAGAATTTCTTCAAATTCTTCAACGAACTTCAAGAACTCACGGCGTCGTTCATACTTCAAGCCAGGTGCGTCATTCTTCGACCCTTGTTCACGTTTTTCCGTTGACTGTTGAATATAGGGTTTCATCGTGGTTCGTTTAGCATTTAGGTTGAGTTTGGATCTTGAGCGGAGGTTTGGTGAGGTTTAGATTAGGTTTGAGTGGATTTGAGCGAGGAGATAGTGTTTTGTTTGAGATTCGTGAAGGTTTGTTAGAGAGTTCTGGAGAGGAGTTGCAGAGAGGATGGAGGTTGGGGATGAACGGCTAGGGTTTGCCTTAGGTGAACAGTAGCCAGACTTTGTTAGAGAAGAAGATTGTTTTGTTCATTGGCTAGTTGGGTTAGGGTTACGGATTGGGTCCAAGGCCCAAATCCGTTTTGCTGAAGCGCACTCCCTCGTTTACTCATTCCCCTCCCCCTGCGTGAGAGACAGAATGAATTGGATTGGGCCTTAGGTCCCACTGCTATCCACGCCCCCCCTAGCGTGGGCCCAGTGAAAAATAACCAGAGAATTGCTTTTGCTGCACCCCCCGTTTGTGTTTTTTCTTTTTTATTTTGTTAATTTCTTTGTTTGTTCATGTTAGAAATAAATGCATTAAAAATAGTAGATTTGATCAATAAATTCCATTCTTTTTTCTGTAGGTTCGTAATTCAATGTAGAATTTTATAAAAACAAAAACATTAGTTTAATCATGCATTTTCATTTTAATTGCATTTTTTACATGTTTATTGATTTTGAAGTGTATTTTGTGGATATGTCTGCCTTGTTGATTTTCGTTCTCTCATCTGGTAATTGATTTTGCTCTGGTTTTTTAGTATGTTGCACTAGACTAATGCATGTTCCCCATAGGATTTTAGTGGATTTTTTAGAGGTTGATTGATATTGTTTTAGGGTTAGAGAATAGAGACCTCATAACTTGCTGGTTAACCCTTGACCCTTCATATGTTAGGAATTGTTTAGTAGCCTTAGAAGTTGACTTAGGCTTTGAGATTTGATCTTGGGATCACAGAGTCATGTAGGTTTCCCCTAGATTTTTGATAGATTTTTATAGGGTGTTCTGTTATTTTTGTTTGAGCCTGAGAATAGGAGAAGTCTTGATAGGCTTCTGACTTTGAAGTCCAACTGTGGTTGAACTTCAGAGTTAGTTTCCTTTAGGTTGAGGGTCTGTGGTTTCTACTTGAAGATGGAGGCTGGATGAAGTCTTGATGGAGCTCGCAAGGATGCATGGATTGAGGTCCTAGTCTAGGAGCTTGCTCTCTTTCTGTGAGGTTCGAGATCCTGAAGTTTGAAGGAAATTTATGGTACTTTCCTGAGGAAGGCACTATGAATGACTTTCATTCTTTCTTCTCACCTCTTTCTTAAGTATCCAATGATGTTGGAGCCTTCATGTGAGTTTAACTTCTCCTGAGGAGGAATGTAAACTGATCACAGTTGTTGAGCCACATGGGATACGATTCCTAAGTGGAAGCCTCCTAGTACTTTCCTGAGGAAGGTCCTATGGGTCTGCTCACTTAGTTCCTCTAGTTCATCTAGGATTTCTTAAGTATCCAATGATGTTGGAGCCTTCATGTGAGTTTAGTTTCTCCTGAGGAGGAACGTAAACTGATCACAGTTGTTGAGCCACATAGGATACGATTCCTAAGTGGAAGCCTCCTAGTACTTTCCTGAGGAAGGTCCTATGGGTTTGCTCACTTAGTTCCTCTAGTTCATCTAGGATTTCTTAAGTATCCGATGATGCTGGAGCCTTCATGTGAGTTTAGTTTCTCCTGAGGAGGAATGTAAACTGATCACAGTTAGCCGCATAGGATATGATTCCTGAGTGGTAACCTCCTGGTACTTTCCTGAGGAAGGCACTATGAGTCTGTCTGCTTAGCTCCCTTTCTTTGGTAAGCTTGTTTTGAAGCTTGAAGACTGGGATTGACTTCTCTTGTGTAGGGTTTTGCTTAGAGTTTTGTTTAGGGTTTTGCATAGAGTTTTGTTCAGGGGTAAGTCAGGGTTTTGTTTCAGGTTTGTTTAGGGGTCCTGCTCAGGGTTTTTGTTTAAGTTTTAGATTGGGGCTTGTCAGGCTGGTTTGCCTTCTCTTTGTGTTGTTTGACCTGTGTGGTGTTGTGCTGCATTAGACTTAGGGGTTCATCTAGATATTTCTGAGGTAGGTGCATCTTAGAAGTAGGCTTTGTGTGCATGAGAAGTTGAGGTGGTCCTCCTTCTGCTTGTTTGTTATTGAGTGGCTTTGCTTGCTGGTATTTGGTAGAGCTGAGCTCCCTTACCTTTGTGGTTTGCGGCCTTTGTGCCTTGCTTGTTTGGTTGTTGCATTCATGCATATTTCCAGTATTTCTTTACTTTGCAGTATTTCCTGTTTCCTGTTTAGTCCTGTTGCCATGATCCCTTAGGAGCTCTAACTTCTCCGCTGCGGAGGAGTTATGATAGACATTAGGATGGTCAACCAGGCATGATAACATTAGGTAGATTCCCCTTTTCAGCCATAGTTTTAGGGTGTCTTTTTCTTTTCTCAATAGGAGCTTTTGAGTAGCTTGTGTCGTAGTCAGCCGAACTACAGCTGCTCTGATTCCTCGTACCAGACGAGGATATGTAGGCATAGGATGCGATATCCTAGCGAGCACATTAACCACTAACCTTTTGTTCTCTCGCTGCTGTGCGATCGAGACTTTCCCGCTGACGACTAATTGTTACCCCTTTTCTCTTGCCCGAGTGCATTTGAGACTAGACCGTAATTGTAGGTTCCCAGACAATTAAAACCAGTTAGTTTCTCACTGCTGTGTGAGAACCCCCTGATTAGCCGTAGTCAGTCGAACTACGTTTGCTCTGATCTTCCATGCAGTGTGGAAGTACGTAGGCACAGGACGCGATGTCCTGGCGAGCAACCTTTCCCCCGTCTAGACATAGGTAGTCGAACTACGTTGACTCTGACTTTTCCATTGCACGAGGGAGTACGTAGGCCCAGAACACCGTATGTTCTGTCGAGTCCTGCCCTTTTCTTTTCTTTTCAGACCGACCATTAGCGTAGATAGATAAACACACCCTTTTCCTTATAAACACCAAGCGTGGATCCCGTCGAGTACGACGGACGTGAGGGGTGCTAATACCTTCCCCTTGCGTAACCGACTCCCGAATCCAGGTTTTGGTTGCGATGACCATACCTTTCCCGTCTTTGCGAGGTTTACTTCGAGCGTTTCCTTTCCCTCCTGTGGGATAAATAACGCACGGTGGCGACTCTCCTGTCAGCCGACGCCGATTTTCGCAGTAAGGACAATACCCATACAGAGGTGTGCCCGTCGGCGGGGCCAAGGTCCTTTTCTCAACCAATTGTAATTTCAATAAAGTCTGAAGAAGTTCAGCATATGATACTGGAGGTACATCAAATATCCTTTTCGGCTTTTGATTCTGAACTCTTTGTTGATTAGTATTCTGCTACCTCGTCTGCTGCTGAGGTTGTTGCTGCTGTTGTTGCGGTGCAGGGATTGTCACACTAGTAACTTGTTGCTGCATACGCCAGTTTTGACCCCTATTCTTCCTTCGAGCGTTGTACACTGAGTTAGTGTCTCCTTGTTTTTTACTACCAAAAGCCTTCTTACTACCTCTAGCTGAGGTTGATTCACCAGTCTGAATCTTACCAATCTTAATTCCATTCTCAACTTGCTCACCCATCAGAATCAAGTCAGAGAAATTGCTCATCAAACAGTTGAGAAGTTTGTTGTAATACAGCCCTGAAAACGTACCCATGAAGATATCTATCAACTCTCTCTCCACCATGGGTGGTTGTACCCTTGCAGACAACTCGCGCCATCTCTGGGCGTATTCTTTGAAACTTTCACCAGTCTTCTGAGATAGATTCTGCAATTGAACCCGATTTGGAGCAAGATCACTGTTATATTGGTAGTGTCTCACGAAAGCTTCTGCCAGTTCTTTCCAACTTCCAACTTGAGTAGGTTCCAGTCCCATGTAGCATTCCAATGACGGCCCGGACAGACTATCCTGAAAGAAGTGCATTAACATCTTTTCATCGTTGGAGTAAGCAGACATTCTTCTGTAATAAGATCGCACGTGCACTCTGGGACACGTGTCTCCCTTGTATTTGTCAAACGCAGGAGCCTTAAACTTGAGTGGCACCCTCAGCCCAGGAACCAATCCCACAGAATTCTGGTTGGCTATCCCTTTTATCTGCTCTTCTAGCATCTTGATCCTGCGATCATTTTCAGTAGGCCTCTCATAACCCATGCCTTGGCCAGAAAAAGCATCTTCTTGGCGGTCTTCACCCTAATAAGGACCCTCATTGTCGTACCCAGCGTACGCAGTGTTGCGACCATGACCATTCTGGAAAAACCTAGGGTCATACCTCAGATTAACGAGCTCTTGATTAGCAGCAGCTGTCCCAAAGCCAGTATTGTAGGCACCCATTCTGTAACCATTGTTACTTACAGTTCCAAAACCCTGATTACCAAATCCAGCATTGGCACCACCAGCGTTACCGAAGCCCATATTCACACCAGCAAAGCTTGTATTTCCATTAGCCATGTTCACACCGGTATTCCCAGCACCAACGTTGAAACCAGCATTACCATTGCCAACAACGTTCCATTGGTTTCCAAGTTACCGTTCCTATTACCAGCATTCCCATTACCAGCCACGAGAACATTCTCACCAGCGTCAAGACCGACCACTAGTATAGCATCACCAGCCTGAGGAGTTTCACCATGAGGACGATTAGCATCCGTACCCCCATGTAGTACACCGTTGCAATCAACTCGCGCAATCAGGGGCTGCACGAGAGTCTGGAGCTGTTCTTGGCCTTTAGCCACAGTCTCCATCACCTGCATAAACTGAGCCATGCGGTCACGCATCTCCTGCATCTCTGACTGCATCTGGTCAATGACTTTCTTACAGTTGCTTCTGGTTGAGTAACGGTGAGTTTGGTGTTCGGAAATCCTGGAACCTGCATCAACAGAGGGTTAGGGAACACAGTACAAGGCACCGGCTATGCAAATGATTTATGCAAACGCAAATGTGTGTCTGTGCGTTAGGGGGATTTTTCCCCGGTTCGAGTGCCATAGTGTCAGTGCTGATAGAAAGAAGTCTGGATCTAGTCATTGAAATAACATCTCATATATATATGGGCCAACAAGGAAGCAGTACAAAGTCAATGAATACATGGGATATCATTAGCATAACCTCAACCAACAAGCCTGGTGATGGTCAGCCTACAGCAGAAATTAGAAAGAATGCAAAAGGTTACAAAGATAATCAAGTGCGACAGCGGGCACGAAACTCCTCTAGCAACTCTTTTGTCTTCTGGTGGTCTGGACAAGTGAGTAACCCTTCGACGAGCAACTCTCTCTACCTAATAGTACACTTGAGACCTTCAACCGGATATTCCCACGCTCTCTGGCCAAAGCACTCCTCTAACTTCCGCTTCTTGGACTTGAACACCTGCTTGAGATTCTTCAGGTTAGCAAGGGCTTTGTTGAGCCTATCTTCGGTGGCATATCGGCGAGCAGTTTCCTCATCGAACCTTTCCTCACTAGCCTTCACCTGAGCCTTCAGTTTGGAGATCTGCTTTTTCAGTTTATCTTCCCTCTCTTTGTTGTTTGCTATAGTGGCATCCCACTGCTGATTGAACTTGGATATTCTTCTGTACGCTTCATCCAAGTGCTGCTTCTTGGTAGCCAGCACACCGCTGACAGATTTGAAATCCAGACCCAAACGCTCACGATCAGCTATCTGCTTAGTCAAATCCGTGCCCAACCTGTTCACCAACTCTGTCTACCTCTTGAAGGAACGGATAGCTTCGTTTCTCTCGCTTCTAACCTGTGCCAACTCCTTCTCCAATCCTTCATTGGCTTTTCTCAGCTCTTCTCTCTCAGCTAACACCTGATTTTACTGCTGAATAGGCACGGTAGTAGGCTCTTCTGCCACTGGAGGGCATTCTTGCTTAGCAGGTGGGAATGGCATCCCTATGGTCTCTGCTCGGCTCTTGACCCAGGTCACATACGGAGTGTAGGCTTGGCTATTACTTTTCCCTAACAATGGTTTCCCCCGTCTACTGATATCATTCCAAGCATGTTGAAGCTTAGATAACATGTCCCCCTCTAGAAGACCGGTGAGGTATAGAGATTCCTGCACCTCTTTATCCTTTGGCGGAGCTCTCAAAGCATAAGCAAACTGTCTGACAAGTATAGATGGATTATAATTGATACAGCCCTTTCTTCCTATCAAAGGCACATTCGGAAACCCACGGCAACTGAATATAACCTCAGTACCCAACATATCTCTATAAAACCACACGATACTCTCTGCTGATAGACTCATCAATCGCTCGGACCACTCAGCTGTGGCTGCAGATGAAGCAAAGAGACCCTTCTTGGGTAGGTGACTATCAAACCATCTATAGAACAAGGGCACACAGCATGATACATTCTTACCGCTTCTGTTCTCGTTCTTGTAATGGATAGAATGATACACATCGCCAATCAAGGTAGGGACCGGATTCCCTGATGCAAAGATATAAAAGGCATCTAAGTCCACAAAGTTAGGCATATTAGGAAACAAAATGATACCGTATATGCAGAGAGCAAGGATGGCGTTGAACACAATCCAACAACCGTCTTTGGCATATTGTTGGGCTTTCCTAACTAAGAACTGCAAAGAGAAACCAGGAACCCCATTCCAACTGGACAAGATCAACTCAGAGGCATCCAGATGAAGAGAAAGAGCTAGATTAGCCAGATTAGGTTCGGCCTCCATATGAACAAATGGCATCTGACTCTTGATAGGCACACCTAACAATACAACATACTCCTTTAATGTAGGTGCAAGAACGAAGTCCGGGAAAGTGAAGCATCTCAATGGAGGATCATAGAACTACAGCAAGGCGTACAACCCATTCAACTCAAACACAGAAGGTTTACGAACCAAACTGAGCAGCTTCCCGTAAGACTTTCTGAATTCACCTCTAACAGCATCATCTGCTAAAGCAATCAAACTGGACAATTGAGCAACCTCTGGAGTGGGGAGCTTATAGGCCACAGTCTTCCTCAGAGAACCCATAATAGCACAACAGCAGGCAAGAAAATACCGGAATCGGGGAATAGTGTACCTGCAACACAGACACTCGTTAATGATATGCAAATGAGTATGCAAAATGCAAAATGCAATGCAACAGAGGATCAAGATGGTTGCTGAGAAGATCAAAGCTCTGATCCAACATAATCACAATACTGCTCTGATAGCACAACCCTGAAGAGGACCAATAAATACACGCTGTCGAGAATAACCATATCTCTGATGATAAAAACCTCTGAACCCAACAACACTGATTCACTGACAAGAAAACCAGGTAGTCTGAAGGTTAAGGTTTCCTGCAATAAACCCAACCCCGCTCACAGGTATTGACCTAAATCACAGACAAGGTATGGCGTCCTATGCGGTCATCAGCGTCACAGACTTTCAAGAGCGACGATACGATACCCAGAAGGTGTGGCATCATCATCTCTTGAAGTGGCCTCACTTAGCTGAATCCCAATTGATCGGTCCCCAGAGTCGACAATCCTCCAAACCAACAACCCCTCAAGGCCCAAAGGGCCGAAAAAGAAGTCAACCGGGAGAACCTCGTCTGAGTGTGGATTTCATGAGACATTAGTGCCTGCAAAGCAAGCACGCGCCCACTAATTTCCATAACTAATGATAAGTACGCTCAAGCCTGGGTCTGGCTTCTCGCTCATCAGATCTCCTCCCCACAACAGTACAATAATAATATACTGAAAATAAAATGCGGAAAGTAAAGTGCAATAAAACCCAACAGGTAAACACACAAGCGCTAGGAATGACTCGCACAGGGAACCGTTGGGGTCCCCATCAGAGTCGCCAACTTTCGCTACTGCGAAAATAAGGTGCCGGCAATGACAGAAGAGTTGCCACCTTTCGTTATTTATCCCTCAGAACGGGGAAAAGAAACGATCGGAAAAACCTGACGAAAAGGTATAAGACAAGGTCATCGCAACCATTGTCTGGATTCGGGAGTCGGTTACACAAGGGGAAGGTATTAGCACACCTCACGTCCATCGTACTCGATGGGATCCACGCTTGTTGTTTTTATCTAACAGGTGGATTAAATCTATCTATGCTAAAAGGTCTGGTCTGAAAAGAACAGAAAATGACTCGGCAAAGTATTGCAGTTTATGCCTACGTATTCCCGTCTGGAACGAGAAATCAGAGTCAACGTAGTTCGCCTAACTACGGGTTATGGGGGAAGGTTGCTCGCCAAGATATTGCATCTTGTGCCTACGTACTTTCATACGGCATGAAAGATCAGAGCAAACGTAGTTCGGGCTACGGAGAACACAGAGTTGTTCAGCATCTTTTATCCAAGTAAAGTTAACAATCAGTTCCAGCAGTTGGTGTTTGCAGCTCGATCCTTGGAGACTTAGGCATTACCGTTTGCAGTAGAACTGAAAGTTAACAGAACTCTCCTTTAAGAAAAGGGTTTTCCTGATTAAGGAGTCCAAGAGGACAAAAAGGATTTGATGTTTGTTTTTTATTTATTTAAGTCTTTTATGGAAGAAGTGAATCGAGTTTTCGTTTGTAACTCGTGTTGCACTAAAGACTTGGACTTGAGAGTGAATGCGTCACATGTCACCCAAAGGGTACCACACTAAACACTCGAGTTATGTGAGGGAAACCCTCCCAAAACTCTATCTCAAGTAGCATAAGGCTCATAACCCACAGCACGTGTTAACCTTTATTAAGTGTTTTAACTTTATTTGGAGATGAGAAGAGAAACAGACTCTCTACAGGGGAACTGACTCGATCCTATAGTTATCATGCAATATTCGTCCTACGGTTGTGGTTAAAAGGGAAACTAACTAATGTTATCATGCATGGTTAGAATCCTAATGTCTGTCATAACTTCTCTTGAATAAGAGAAGTCAGAGTTCCTAGGGGAACATGGCAAGGGAAACAACAATAAACAGAAAAATTGTACAAGAAAGATTACTGTAAACAAATTGCTGTAAATAAAATGCATGCAATGCATCACACAAGCAGAAGGAGCCAAGCTCAACTTCTAAACAAGCAAGGCACAAAGGCCACAAACCACATAGGCAAGGGAGCTGAGCTCTACCAAATACCAGCAAGCAAAGCCACACAGTAAAAATACAAGCAGAGGGAGAAACTCAACCTCTAATGCAATACAAGCAAGGGGAGAAGCTCAACCCTTAGGATGCTCTTAGGCCTATGATCACCTACATGAAGGAAACCAACCATGTTTATTTGAAGGAAAAACTACTTCTAAAGCTCTCTCCTAAAATCCCTAATCTTATAAGCTACAGAAAAACTAACAAAAAGGAAAGAAAAGCTTCAAGCCAAGCTCCACCAGCCACTTCACAAAAGCTTCATCATGTCCATGATAGCCTCCAATAAGAACCATAAGCCCACCATGCAAGGAAAACCCACTTTGAGTCCATTCCAAACAATCACCAAAACTGAAGCACCAAATGAACAAGCAACTTGAATATTCTAACTAAAACATCAAAACACATCCTAAAAATCCAATTATTTTTCTATGGGAACATGCATTTGTTAATGATCTACAGTTCAAAAATCAGGACCTAATTCAATTTTTATGTCCTCTAATAAAATCCTAAGTTGAAAAGTATCAAGGGAAACCATTAATGGGGAAAGGCTCTAAATCCTATTTAAAATGATCTAAAAAATACTAACAAAAATCACACAATACCAACAACATGTATATAACCAACCTGTAAAATCTCAAGATCAAACTCCAAAATATGAGTGAGAAATAAAATGGACAAAGTCAGCACACAATTATTCCACCATTAAAAACATATTACACTAGAAAATATGCAATAAAATGGAAAATGCATGGAAAATTAAAATGAAAAGCATGATAAAATTATAAACATCTCAGTTTATATCTACAATTTTTTTCAGAATTTAATATCAACATTTACTATTTTTTCATGAATTAAATCTAACAAGTATAAAAACAGAAAAAATAAAGAAAAGAAATAAAAGAGTTAACATGAGATGGGTGTAGTCAGCAAGCAAATTTAAGTATTAAGGCGCCTGGGCCCAAGAATTGGGGTGTAAAAAGCATGGGCGCTAGGCCCGTTTGAGTGAGAAATTCAGCTTAAAAATCTCTTAATAACATCCAGGAGGGGGTGTAATAAGTTGGGATTTTAAGTGAAATTCATATTGGGCTTATCAATGGGAGGGGCGAATAGCAGCAACGCAACTAAAGCCCAAAACGAATTAATCAATTCCATTCAGCTTCACAAATAAATAAAAGAGGCAATGCAGGGGATCGAACCCACACGCCTTAGGTTCACGTGGCACTGAAAAGAAGCTCGTAATACTCATGAAACGACGTCGTATGGGGAATGGGTGACGTGGCGCGTGCGTAGCGCTCGGATCGTGAGACTGGGTCTTCCTTTCCATTCAATCTGACGGCTTCCGAGTCTTCTTCTCCAATTAAAATTTTCCACACTCACGAACAGGACCCGCGGACTCCATGGACGCGAATTTTCCGGCAAACTTTGAACAACCATAACTCTCTTAATACTCAACCAAACGCCACGATTCTTGAACCAAAGTTGTGTGAAATTTCACGAGGATTTCAAATATACTAATGAATCACGCTAAAAACTCAAGAATAAAAAAATCCAAATCTCAACCGAAAACGGATCAATTCCTATTTTGTCACTAAACCTCAATTTTTTTCTGTCCAGAAATCATCTACATCCTATTTGCAACCTAACCACATGAATCTAATCCACTAAAAACGCATGAATGGAGAGAAAATTCAAGAAATAAAAACCTGGTTTTAATCTCCGATTGTGGTGGTTTCAGACCTCAATTCTCCTTCAACAAGTGCAGAAAGCTTCAATGATTGATGGTGAACGATTCTTGATGATCAATTCTTGATGTAATCCTCTAAATCTCCAAAACCAAAAATTCACTTTCAAGCTTTTTCTTCAACTTGCTCCAATGGCTTCTTCCTCTCTTCATCTCCAATGAGTCACCAACCTCTATCCAATTTCGTTTTTGAATATTTATAGAACACATTAGAACCTTCTAGAGGCCTAATCCAAGCCCAATCCAAAAATCCAAAATCCAAACTTTTCTCCAAAAAATTCATTATGGAAAGCTCAAACTTGACTCAAAATCTTGCTTTGGAAGCTTCTAGCATCACACACAAAACCCCTTGAGTGAATTTAGCTTAGCTAGAGCCTTAACTTTGGCCTTATGAATAATTTCTTGTGATATTGCTTATTAGTGAAGAAACATGTCAAAACACCATGAATTATGGGTCAATTGCAAATTCTAAAATTGTCAATGTTTCTAAAACATCATTTCTGATCGAATTGAGTGGTCATTTGCCTTTGTTTGATCACATAACAATTTATTTGAATTTCCCACCAAATAATGCCTTTAATTTCTCTTCTTTCAAAACCACTTCAAGTCAACTCTTGCTATGGACCAAATCAATTCACCATGATCTCTTGGTTATCCTAAAAACCATATTTTGAGCAAGTTCCGTGTTGAACAAAACTCCATTTGAGATGTGCAAGTTGGAGATTTTGACCTATGATTGAAAATGGCCTATAATCTCACTTTCCCAAAATACCCCTAACTTGTAAACCTCATAACTTGAGTTCTACAAATCAGATGGGAGACTTCTAATACAATTTGGAAAGCTAAGATCATGAGGAACAACTTTCATGTTCACCAAAAGGTCATATGAAACCTCGTTCTAGGTAAAAAATAGCTTGGAAGTTAGATGATTTTCACAGACAAATTTCAGATGCACCCGAGGACCTGTAACTTGTTTGGACCATAACTTGAGTTCTATAAATCCAATGGAGGACTTCTAGTACTCAAATTAAAGCTAAGAGCATCCTCTTCAACATTCATGTGGAGGCCAAAGTCATATGAGACTTGTATCTTGACTTACATGGCTTGGAAGTTTGGCACTTAAACAGGGGATTTTACCCTAGGAACCCTGACTTAGCAACTCCAACCAAGCTTGATTCTTCTTAAATTGATCTTAAAACAACCTCTCATACGCCTCACCATATCCTTTCATGATCTCAATTACCTATAAGTAGGCTTTTATCTTCTTCAATTGCTCATTTTGGCCTAGGATTAACCAGATGAAACCCTAGTGACACCAACTTCCACTATGGCTTTTGTACTTGCTACAAGCATTTGACTGAGCTCTGTCTTGATCCTCTATAGACCCCATGAGCTCTATCCACACATCATATCCACATCTAAGGCTTCATAACCCTCTGATAGTCTTCAAATGGCTCCTCATGCTAGGAGATAAACCCCATACAAGCAGCTGAACCTCTTAATAACCCATACCCCTGACTGATGATTATGATGGCTTCTCAAACTTGCATAAGACCTCTGGCTAGGCTTCTTTTGACATATATCACACTTGATCCCCTGCTAAATGAAGGATGATATGCTATGCAAATGTTAGAACTATGCTAGAACAATGTTATGCTATGCAGTGAAACATAACCCAAGTGAGAAAAAGGTTGGGCAAATTTTGGGGTACAACAGGCATGATCGATGCCTCGAGCAAGGAAATAATCAAAGTTAAGTCGGAAATCCGACCATGGATGGAAACATTAAAGAAAACACAACCTGTCACGTTCTCTACCCTGCTCGCTTAGCGAGCTCCTAGCGAGTATTGGCTACTTGTTCGCCTAGCGAACAAGCTCGCGAAGGAAAACAGAAGCCTCTGACTTTGTTCGCTACCTCTCTCGCTCAGCGGACTCCTAACGAACCTTCGCTACCCCCATTCGCTACCAGCGAACACCATAACATGCATTTTGTCCAAGTCTGGAACCGTTCGCTACATATTCGCTACTGCTCGCTTAGCGAACGTTCCCGATCAGCTCGCCTAGCGAACATGCTAGCGAGTGTCTGCGAACTCAGAATTTCCCCACTGTTCTTCCACTCCAAAACTCTTGGATTCACCCGATTAAGTCCCAACTCATTCCAGCACTTAGCCTAACATCACCCGACATAAAATGCTACTACGTAATCTCACTTTCACCAACGAAAACTCGGGTTTATCGATTAAATCCGTATTATGCCCTAGAATGAAAAATGAGTAAAACTCTCCCCAATCCAAAACAAAACCAACAAGAACACACATAATCATACACATTGCAAGAGTAATAAAGTTTCACACCCTTACCCGATCAACCGAAAGCTTAGAAGTTGATTCTTGATGATTCTATGTTTTTCTCCTCTTCCTCCTTTTTTCTTCTTCTCTTTCTTTCTTTCTCTTCTTTTTCTTCCCTTTTGGTTTCTTTTCTCCATATTCTTTCTCTTTTCCACTTATACTCTTTCTATTCTATTTCTCTCAAAATAACTACTAATCAAGGATTATCTAAAACACCCTCTAATTAATTCCCAAAACTCTCCAAATAATAAAATACCACAACATACACACATAACATATTATCATATAATTCCACAATAAAATAACAATTAACCAAATAAATTAAAAGACTCAACAAAATAATGGGAAATTCAGAATCGGGGCGTTACAACTCTCCCCCACTTTAGAAATTTTCGTCCTAAAAAATATTACCTGATCCAAACAACTCTGGACGCGACTCTCGCATCTTACTTTCCAATTCCCAAGTCATATCGCCTTCTGCAGCACCTCCCCATGCTACTTTCACAAGCGCAATATCCTTGCCTCTTAAATTCTTAATATCATGGTCCAAAATTCTAATCGGCAAAGCTTCCACTGTAAGGTTATCTCTTACTTCAACCACGTCCATAGGGATAACATGTGACGGATCTGGAACATACTTCCGAAGTTGCGAAACATGAAACACATCATGCAAATTCGAAAGATTCGGAGGCAACACCACACGATAAGCCACAACACCAACTCGTGCAATAATCTGATACAGACCGATGAAACGAGAAGTCAATTTCCTTGACTTCAAAGCACGACCCACACCCGTAACCCGCGTAACTCTCAAAAACACATGGTCGCCCTCTTGAAATTCAAGAGCCTTCCTTCTCTTATCATGATAACTTTTCTGCCTACTCTGAGAAGCTCTCAACTTTTCTCGAATCAACCTTACCTTCTCCGTCGTCTGCTGTACCATCTCCGGTCCAACCACCGACCTCTCACCAGTCTCATGCTAACACAAAGGTGTTCGACATTTTCGACCATACAAAGCTTCAAATGGAGCCATACCAATACTCGAATGAAAACTGTTATTATAGGTGAATTCAATCAACGCTAAATAACTATCCCACGCACCACCTTGCTCTAGCACACAAACTCGTAACAAATCCTCCAATGATTGAATTGTCCTTTCGGTTTGACCATCTGTTTGCGGATGATAAGCCGAACTCAATCTCAACTGTGAACCCAAAGCCTTTTGCAAACTTTTCCAAAACCTTGAAGTAAACCTTGGATCTCTATCCGATACAATGCTCTTGGGAACTCCATGCAACTTCACAATCACCCGAACATAGATCTCAACTAACTTCTCCAAAGGATAACTAATATAAATCGGAATAAAGTGAGCAGATTTAGTAAGTCTATCAACAATCACCCAAATTGCATTGTGACCTCTTTGTGTATTCGGAAACCCCGTAATAAAATCCATCGAGATACCATCCTATTTCCACTTTGGGATATCCAACGGTTGCATTAATCCAATAGGTTTATGATGTTCCACTTTAGACTTCTGACAAGTCAAACATGCATACACAAACTGAGCCACATCTCTCTTCAACCCAGACCACCAAAAGATCTTCTTCAAGTCTTGGTACATCTTATTTTCTCCCGGATGAATATTCAAATTACTACGGTGTCCTTCCTCCAATATCATTCCTTTCAACTCCGCATCATCAGGAATACAAATACGACCACGAAACCTCAAAACACCAAAATCATCAACTTTGAAATCTTCATTCTCTTTTGTCATCAAGTCAACAAACTTCAAATCCAACTTTTGCCTTTCGCAAACGGTTGCAAGAAAATCATTCGTGATATGAAGCATACCAAGTCTCACGCTTCTCGGTGTCATATCACAAACCAAAGTCAAATCTCTGAAATTCTCCAATAATTCCCATTCCTTTACCATCATTGCGGACACATGCAAAGATTTTCGACTTAAGGCATCAGCCACCACATTTGCCTTACCCGGATGATAATTTAATCCAAAATCATAGTCCTTCAAAAGCTCTAGCCATCTTCTTTGCCTCATATTCAATTCCTTCTGATCAAATAAATACTTCAAACTCTTGTGGTCACTAAAAACTTCAAACCTTGCACCATAAAGATAATGCCTCCAAATTTTTAACACAAATACCACAGCCACTAATTCCAAATCATGAGTAGGGTAATTCTTTTCGTGCACTCTTAACTGCCCAGAAGCATAAGCCACAACCTTCCCATCTTGCATCAAAACACCACCCAAACCAGTCAAAGAAGCATCACAATATACCACAAAAGGTTCTGTAGGATTCGGCAAAATCAAGATCGGCGCTGTTGTCAATCTTCTCCTTAACTCCATAAAACTCTCCTCACAATCAACGTCCCAAATAAAAGCCTTTCCCTTACAAGTTAATTGCATTAACGGAAGTGCCAACTTCGAAAACCCTTCGATAAACCTCCGGTAATAACCTGCCAAGCCCAAGAAGCTTCGAATCTCCGTAACTGTTCTTGGAGTCTCCCATTGCATTACCGCATCAATCTTAGATGGATCAACACTAATACCATTATCTGAAATAACATGCCCAAGAAAGCTCACTTCTGACAACCAAAACTCGCACTTCGACAACTTGGCATACAATTGCTTCTCCCTCAAAATCTGTAACACAATTCTTAAATGTTCCTCATGCTCTTCTTGAGACTTAGAATAAATCAGAATGTCATCAATAAACACAACCACAAAATGATCCAACTGCTCATGAAAAATATGATTCATGTACTCCATAAACACACCTGGCGCATTAGAAACTCTGAATGGCATCACTAAATATTTGTAATGTCCATACCGTATCCTAAAAGCCGTCTTTTGAATATCTCCTTCCTTCACACGAATCTGGTGATAACCTGATCTTAAATCAATCTTGCTAAAAACTCGTGCTCCAACCAATTGGTCCATCAAATCATCAATTCTAGGAAGCGGATACTTATTCTTAATTGTCACTTTGTTCAACTGTCGATAATCAATACATAACCGCATACTTCCATCCTTTTTCTTTACTAACAACACCAGTGCACCCCAAGGAGAAACACTTGGTCTCACAAACCTCTTTTCTAACAAATCATTCAACTGCTTCATCAACTCTACCAATTCTGACGTTGACATACGATACAGTGCCATCGAAATTGGTCTAGTACCCGGGATTAGATCAATAGAAAATTTAACTTCCCTTTCTGGCGGTACATCCGTAATATCCTCGAGAAACACTTCTGGAAATTCACACACCACTGGAAACACGTCAAGTTCAACCTTGTCCTCTACCGACAACGATGCAAATAAACCAAACAACTGAGCCTCATCCGCCAAAAGTTTCTTCAACTCTTTAGTGGATAGAAAACTCTCACTTTCATCATCTTCCAAAGAAGGAAACCTCACCAACTTATGATAGCAATCTAAATGAACTCTATTAAATTGCAACCAATTCATACCAAAAATCACATCCAAGCCTTCCAATCGCAAACACACCAAATCCATAAGAAAGTTTTTACCATACATGGTCAAGGGACAACTTACGCACACCAAAGAAGTAGTTACCGACCCTGAAGCAGGATTCTCAATAACCATGCCACCACTCAAAGAAACCATGCGCAAACCCAAACGCTTAGCACATTCAAGAGAAATGAACGAATGAGTCGCTCCAGTATCAATAATAGCAACTAAAGGCATATTATTAATAAAGCACGCACCTTTAATCAAGCGATCCGCATTAGTAGTGTCTGAACCGGCTAATGCAAATACTTTTCCACCCGACTGAGCTTGCTTTGGTTTGGTACACTTGGTGCTAATATGACCAACTTCTCCACAGTTAAAACACTTTACCACATTCCTCTTACACTCAGAAGTGGTATGTCCAAAACTTCCACAATTAGCACACTTCTCCGTAGACTTCCCACACTCAAAAGATTTGTGGCCCATCACGCCACACTTGTAACATTTGACTGCACCCGAACTTCCACCTCCAAATTTCCTATCGAAGTTTCCCTTATACTTGCCCTTATCAACAGGCGTCACATAAGGTCCACTCCTTACTTGTTGCTTGCCTTTCTTATCACTCAAACTCTTGTAGTGAGTAGAACGAGCTCTACTATCCTCTTCAAAAATCCTACAACATTCGGTCAAGTTCGAAAATCTTCGTATCCTCTGGTAACCCACCGCTTGCTTTATCTCTGGACGCAAGCCATTCTCGTACTTAATGCACTTAGAGAACTCCGCCGTAACAGCTGCATAATGAGGATGAAACTGCACTAATTCCATAAACTTAGCCATGTAATCTACCATAGACATGTTGCCTTGCTTCAACTCAAGGAATTCCATTTCCTTTTTGCCCTTCACGCTCTCAGGATAGTACTTCCTCAAAAATTCAGTGCGGAACAAATCCCAAGTTATTTCTTCGTCATCCACCTCAAGAACTTGCCTCATACTGACCCACCAGTCATCAGCCTTTTCCCTCAACATATGAGTCCCAAGTCTCACCTTGTTTCCTTCAGCACAGTTCATAACTCTAAAGATTCTCTCAACCTCCTTCAACCCGATCTGAGCACCGTCAGGATCAAACCTTCTTTTGAATACAGGCGGTTGATTCTTCCTAAACTCATCATTCACCTTCACATTCGGTGCACCTTGCACCTCCCTTGCCATAGCCTCCAATGCCGCAGCCATAGCAATGTCATTACGACCAGCCATATTCTGAGGATTCCCAAAAATAACAAAAAGGTCAAACAATGGTTTAACTAGCACAACAAGAAGACAGACACAACTGACTCAACACTGGCTCTCAAATCACTTAATGTAACACCCCCTTTCCATACCCCCAATTAAAAAATCAAAATCATATAAGCAACTAATAAAAGTTTCATCAGAGTATAAATTAAAACATGATATAAAAGAGGTGCATCACATTATCATCGAAACAAAACATAAATAATACCTGCTCATAAAGATATGTAACAAAAGGGGTAAATCTCAACTAAAAACAAAGCATAGCGCTTAAAACCCACATATCAACATTTAGAATAAAGCGGAAACATCTAAACATTGAAATCACTTCATTAACATAAGCATCATATACATCATTCAGATTAATTCAATTCATCAGTTGAGTTTACAAAACATTCAGCAGCAGATACATACACAAATGCATCACAAAAGAATCAAACAATTCCTAACTACCCAGTGTTACATATCAGAGCCATCTGAACAAAAGAAATGAAGACTCGCTTCACAAAAGACCTCCAGCATCCTACTCTGCAATGCCTCATAGAGCATTATAAAACAACAGAAGGGTGAGAAACATTATCATAACAAACAATGCATAAAATTATATATATATATATATATATATATATATATATATCTCTCTCTCTCTCTCTCTCTCTCTCTCTCTATATATATATATATATATATATATATATATATATATATATATATATATATATATATATATATATATATATATATATATATATATATATATATATATATATATATATATATATATATATATATATATATATATATATATATATATATATATATATATATATATATATATATATATATATATATATATATATATATATATATATATATCATAAAACACAATTATAACATACACGCAATTCACATTTCTCACAACTTGTTACCATACATCATAATGTACACATACATAATCAATCACATTCACCAATTCATGCTTCACAATTCATAGCATTTCACTTAAACATTTACAATTATGTTCATTTCACCAAAACATCATATAAAGATGATAATGCAACTCATAGAGGCCGACTCACGACTCTATGCAGATGCAAATGCGGTACCGACTCGTTCAACAGGTTCAATTAACGAACTAAAATGGAACCATCGCTCGTTACCGAAATAACTCTCTGCCGAGCCTACAATGTTCACCCATCGCTCACACCCCACATGGGCACACGATGTTTCAGGATTGCTCACACCCCACACGGGCACACAATCCGGTTGCTCACACCCCACAAGGGCACACAACTGTTCTGCAGATTCTCCACGGAATCAAAACTAAACCATCGCTCACACCCTACAAGGGCACACGATCGTTTCTGCAGATCCTCCTAGGGATCAAAGTAACTAAACTATCGCTCAAACCCCACAAGGGCACACGAGGTTTCTGTAGATCCTACACGGGATCAGACACACAAGAATGCAATCATGATGCTACACATGCAACACGACTCAAATACACTCTTAGAATCCACACATGTTTACAAACATATTCATGCATTCTTCATATTATACAAGTATATACAAATATACGCATTCACATTAATATCGCCATGCATTCCCATTTAATCCAAACAAATGCATGAAATTGCCAAACGGCCACATCACACAATCTAGGATTCACGCCATACGGCTACCTACAACACAATATAACTCGGCATGATCGATGCCTCGAGCAAGGAAATAATCAAAGTTAAGTCGGAAATCCGACCACGGATGGAAAGATTAAAGAAAACACAACCTATCACGTTCGCTACCCTTCTCGCTTAGCGAGCTCCTAGAGAGTATTTGCTACTTGTTCGCCTAGCGAACAAGCTCGCGAAGGCAAACAGAAGCCTCTGACTTTGTTCGCTACCTCGCTCGCTCAGCGGAATCCTAGTGAACCTTTACTATCCCCATTTGCTACCAGCGAACACCAGAACATGCATTATGTCCAAGTCTGGGACCATTCGCTACCTATTCGCTACTGCTCGCTTAGCGAACGTTCGCGACCTTCTCGCCTAGCGAGTGTCTGCGAACTCAGCATTTCCCCACTGTTCTTCCACTCCAAAACTCTTGGATTCACCCGATTAAGTCCCAACTCATTCCAGCACTTAGCCTAACATCACCCGACATAAATGCTACTATGTAATCTCACATTCACCAACAAAAACTCGGGTTCTATCGATTAAATACGTATTATGCCCTGGAATGAAAAATGAGTAAAACTCTCCCCAATCCAAAACAAAACCAACAAGAACACACATAATCATACACATTGCAAGAATAATAAAGTTTCACAGCCTTACCCGATCAATCGAAAGCTTAGAAGTTGATTCTTGATGATTCTAGGTTTTTCTCCTCTTCCTCCTCTTTTTTCTTCTCTTCCTTTCTTTCTCTTCTTTTTCTTCCCTTTTGGTTTCTATTCTCCCTATTCTTTCTCTTTTCCACTTATACTCTTTCTATTCTATTTCTCTCAAAATAACTACTAATCAAAGATTATCTAAAACAACCTCTAATTAATTCCCAATACTCTCCAAATAATAAAATACCACAACATACACACATAACATATTATCATATAATTCCACAATAAAATAACAATTAACCAAATAAATTAAAAGACTCAACAAAATAATGGGAAATTCAGAATCGGGGCGTTACATTATCCATTTAAAGTCCATTCAATTTCAAATCCATATTCAATAATTATCCAATTTTTTTAATCCATTTTTTCATTTCAATTTCTAAATCCAATTCAACATCCACTTCTCCAAATCCAAATTTATCCAATTTCACAAAAATCCATTTCACGTCCATTCATTTTTAATTATCAATAATATACATATTCATTATTTTTTACATTTTATATATATTATTCATGTTTATAAATTACACAAAAAAATCATTACTACATTGCACAAAAATAAACAAAGCCCAAGTTACATTTTTTAAGTCCATGTTTACAAGTTACAACAAGGCCAACAAAAGTCTATCACATAAAAAAATCCATGCTAAGCCAATTCAATTACACCAAGACACAACTTCAGCTAGCCTTATCCTAAGCCACATATGCCAAACGCAAACCTTCACATGACAAGCCAAACCAAGTTTCCATGAAAACATTTCCAAGCTTGCTGCATACACAGTAGACCCCACATGAAACTTCTGCCAAAGCATGAGCTGATACATACACACATGAAGCCAAAAAAAATTGTACCATATCAAGACCTCTACACCACTATGGTACAAGACCTACAACTTTGACCAAGTTCTGTACCATCCGTACCAAACCTCAATCCTGTCAACACTTATGCAATGCTGCTATGAACCACAAAACAACCAAAACATTTGCACTTCACCTCAAAACAAAACAAAATGAGCCACACGACTTGTACAACAAAAAGGACATCACAGTGACACATGGGCGATTTTAAGGCCCGGCCAGGCTGGGCATGTGCCCAGGCTCTGCCCCAAAAAATTTCCTTCTTTTACAAAAAAATATGAAATTTGTGCGGTTATTAAGTGCTGTTATGGCGGTTAAAACCGCCACAATTTACGAAAATTGTAGAAAAACATGATAATTTTGAATAAAATTTCTCATGTCATAATATATATTGAATAAAAAGGCGGTTTTTTGTCGTTGATAATGGCAGTTTTGACCACCATAAATTAAACATTTTTCACAAATAAAACATGATTGTTTTTGACATTTTTTATGCAATTAAGCATACATTACATTAATTTTTTTGATATTATAATATTTAGATTCAACTACATTACAAAAAGTGCGAGAATTAAAATAAAGAATAAAGTTGCAATTTATGACCAAATTAATCAAAAACAAAAAAATGAATACTTAGGAAAAATAAAAGTTAACATAAAAGTAGCAGCTACTAAAATATAAAAAAAAGTATAGTGTTGTAAAAAAGAAGAAGAAAAGAATACATTTTATCCTCAAATAATATAAAAAAATATATTAGGTCCAATACTTCAATTTATGTTCACTTTATATAAATTATATGGTTCAATTTATGTTAACTAGAAATTTGTATTTTAAATTTAGTTTGTAGTTACAGTAGTTAGCAGATAAAACTCTGTTGTTAACTTGTTGCTAATTTCATGAATTATTATGAATCACATGAAATGATGTTACATGTTAGAATCAACCTCAAGTTGGATATGACTATGTTAGTTTTAAAATTCTGCCGAAACCAATTAAATTAAAAATATTTTATTTTGATTGATAATTGTTTATATATACAATATAAATTTATTATCTTTAAATTTTTTCCCAGACTTCAAAAAATTTCTGGCTTCGCCACTACAATGACACACAAAGCTCCAAACATAATCAACATTGAGAGGGACAAAACCAAAAAGACGGGGAAGAGATAGATAAAAGGGAAGGAGGGGAGGATTTGGAAAATGGAAGAAAGGATACAAACCTGTAAAGGAAAAGATCTCTTGACTCACCACCCTCTTCACCACCCTTCTTCATAATCCGAATGCACTCACAAAAAAGGAAAGACCACTCACTACAAAGGGATAACCACACACAACATACATCATTATATTTTCTTTGAAAATCCAACGATAGTTACACAAATAAAACCTTCATACATACCACTATTGTACAACACTATTTGTGCAGGCATTAGACATAACTCACTCTTCCATTTTAGAGCCATGACTCTCCATCATTCATACCATTCTCCAGAACTTGTTGTGACTATTTTGGCAAGTTGTCATTGTGGTTATTAGTGTTAATGAAGACAAAATGAAACCCATTCCAAATCATCACCCACAACATGAAACCCATCCCAAATCCAATCTTCAACACTCACCAAATTCTCAAAATCAAACCTGAATTACACCCAAAATCGAAAATAGAAGATGAGAGAGTAAATAACCTGAAACCATCATGAACCTGTAATCGAATAAACGTGAACAAGAATTTGAGACTGAGATGGAGCAATACAAACGCAAGTAGGTTGGGATGTTTGTCTTGATCTTCATGACTTCGTTTTAAAAAAATCTCTGTGATATGGTTGTTTGTGAGGTTTCTTTGAATTTTGTTGTGCAAAAGAATGAAGGTTGCATGTTTGGTTGTGTTGTTACTGATGGTTCTCTAAGCTTTCGTTTCCCTAGTTTGTTTCGCTGCACAGGTTTCTATTTGCTAGTTGATGTTTCTTTTCTTTGAAGATGGCCTTTGTTACTGAAGGTTGCTAGTTGATGTTTCTTTTCTTTCGCTGCACAATTCAAAACATGCTCACGTTGGACCCACTAACCTTTCCTATCTACACCCGTAAATCGTTCTTAACACCCTCCTTTTTTTTGTGTTTTGTTATTAACTTTATTAACTATCTTGTTTATTATTTTGTTGATAATTTTGTTGTTAATAATTTATTAATTGTTTTATTAAATATTTCTCTAGAGTTTTCACTAATTACCACTTAGGTTTTATTAATCGTTACTTAGTTTTTATTTAGTTTTGATCATACTTTTAAAAATTGTTTTATTTAAATTTTGATTAAATAATTTTAATAAAAAACTCAAAAAAAGTTTAATTTTGTAAATTAATCATTTTAATTTTGGTTTCAAGCTTAGATTGCTTATTTAGGATTCATTTTCGTTAACTTTAGATTTTATTTATGTTAATTATTTTCTTTAATTGATTTGACTCCTAGCTTTTGTGACTTGTGACTTACACGCCTTTGGCTTAATTTTGTGATTCTGATTCTTGTTTTGATTCGTATCTTGCTCCCATCTTGTGTATATCATTCATCTAATTTGTACACTTTCTGTTATGTCATTACATGTTTCTTTGCCTGGTTTTATTTTGTGACTGGTACACGATCCTCAATTTTTGTGTTAATTACCTGCGCCTTAATGTTGCACCCTAAAATTTGCCCAACCTTATTCGCTTGGTTTATGTTTCAATATCATTAGCATTTGCATAAAGAGTCATGTACATAGGTTACTCATCTGCATAGCATAAGCATAGCAAGTCATTCAACAGGGGTCCAACCATTACTATCATCTCCAGAGGCCTATCCAGAGGTTATTATCCTAATTCCATCTCATTCAAGTCATCAGAAAAGAATTTGAAAGCAGGGAGTTCAGTGGATCAAGCATTGAGTATATCTCCTAACTGGGGGTATCTGTGGGTCAACCAAAGAAATTGTGAGCTATGAGTTGAGCCTGGAGGGTATCGAGACATCTTGGAAGACTTAGAAAGTCATCTAGAGAGGAAAACAAGTCATTGAGATGAGCACAAGAGCTATAGTTGAAGACAGTCAACTAGGGTTTCATCTGGGTCAACCCTGGGTCAACCCTAGGTCAATTGATTGATTTGAGGGCATTAAGGGCTATTTAAGAGATGTGGGGTTCATCATTTGACATGGAGAATAAGGATATGTTGTTGTGCTAAGAAGAATTCAAGAGAAATCAAGGAGAAGAGGAGTTTCTAAATTAGGGTTTCTATGTAAAATCCCCTAGTTTAGGTAAAATTTCCAAGCAAAATAAGTCAAAATGAAAGCTTCAAATGGCTTCTTGGCCAACATGGAACTTGTAGAGGATATCAAGACCTTTAATTTGAGTGGTGGAAGACATCAAGGAGATTTATAGAACTCAAGTTATGGTCCTTGCAAGTTACAGGTCATCTGAGGTATCTGAAATTTTGTCTATAAAAGTGACTTGACTTCCAAGCAATTTTTACCCCTCAAGGAGATTTCAAATGAATTTCTGGTCAACATAAGAATTGTTACCTATTGTCTTAGCTTTCTAGAATGGTATAGTATGCCTTCATATGATGTGTGGAACTCAACTTATGGTCTTGGCAAGCAAAGGGTATTTTGGTCATTTGTGAATTACAGGTCATTTTAACCTATACCCAAAACTCATACAAGGAGGCCTCAAATGGAAAAACTTACAACATAAAACTTGCTCCAAATGACATTTTGAGTCTAGAAAAGTTACCATGAGAGATTGGAAAGGTTCATAGCACAAGGTTTCAAAATTGTTGAATTTAATGAAGAAAAATGGACTTAAAAATGGGATTTTTCATATCTTGGCCAAATGAAGCAAAATTATAGGTCATTTTGAATGGAAAGATCATTTTAAAGACATTGGCTAAAGTAGAATTTTGATTTTGGTTCAAGATTTAAGAGTTATCCATGGTTGCTTGAATTGAAAGTTACATAAACCAAATTGAAAGGGAAAAGTGCAAGGGAAACTTCTCCAAGTTTCTAGGAAGTTCTAATCCCATCTATATATTGACACAAGATAGTTCATGCAAGGGTTGGTGATCTCATTTTGTTCAAAACCTCAACTTTCATTCATTTTTTCATTCTTGGCATAAACTTCACAAACTCTCACAATCTCCCTCAATTCTCATTTTTGTTGATTGGATCTTCATCATCATCATTCAAACACCATGATTCACATCAAGAAAGGGATGAATTGATCAAGAATTGTACCATTCATCATCTTTTGCCAATTTGCATTTTCTATCCAAACTCCATTAAAACTTCATCTACCATTCCAATTTCTGTTATCATCATCATCCACCATCATCCTAGAGTATTTGGCAAAGAAAAGTGGAAGGAATTCGTGGCTGGAGAAGGAGATCCAAGTTGAAACTCCAACTTGCATGAAGAGTGGAATAGAGTGATTCACAAGGATTGAGCAAGAATCACTGCAAACAGAAGCACATACACTCATTGGAGATCACTTTCAGCAAGTATCAAGGCTTGAATTAGAGTCTAACCACCATTGCCATCATCACTTGCAAGGTATGCATAATCTTTCGAATCTCATTATTCAGGCTGTTGTAGATCATGTGGTTAGGATAGAATTACTTAGAAACCATAGGAGTTTAATTCTTGAAACTTAGGGAGAGTAATATGGAGTTTGGAGGCAGAGTGATGAAACTTGAATGAGCAAGAAAACCTAGTTTAGGGGATGATAATTATGGAAGATGAGCTCAGAATGATCAGTGCAACGTAGTGATTACATTAGGATGAAAATTGGCAAGGTTTGGTTGAGTTGATCACAGGTGCGAAGATTGGATCCCAACTGTTATCTCCATCGAATTGTTTGACTGCTTGAGTTTTAATGGAAACTATGGTTATAGCTGTGTAGAGGGAGAGAATTAGGGCAAAATTGCTTTTGGAATCGTGTGTTTTCATGGCGTGTGGAGAGAGCACGAAGAGATGGAAGTATCGTGCATGAGAAGGGTTTCTGAAACCCTAAATGGCTGGAGGTTGAAGAAGGGTCAGGAGCCACACGATTGAAGTCTGACCTTTGACTTGGAGGACTCATCCAACGGACACGATCAAATTTCAGTTTGGTGGGAAATTTTAAAAACTGAAACGCACCGTTTCATTTATTGGGGGGAATTGGGCTCAGACAGCTATTCGCACCCCCCAATTTGATGGGCCCAATGCGCTGAACTTGTTTTTCTTGCTTTCCACACCCCTTCCCATTTATTCCTTATATTTCTATTTTAATTTCTTTCATTTTTTTATGCATCTTCTAAAAATCATAATAAATAGAAAAATCATTATTTTTAATTCATTCTTTTTGCATTATTTTCTTTAGAGGGTCAAGAAAATTATAAAAAATAAAAATGGCATTTTATTTTTTATTTGATATTTTTCCCATATTTTTCAAATAAATAGCATTTTAAATAGTTTCATTTCATGCATGATTTTGTTATTTTTTGTTCTATTAAATGCTTCAATGTTTTTCACCCATTCTTTTTAGGTTGTTTAGTTTAGACATTCAACTTGTAGATACAATTTAGTTCCCATTTTTAGAAATTAATTTTAGGTGTTTAGTTTAGGTGTGAACAACATGAACAAACTAGGATTTTAGGTGATGACTTAGGAGAATCAATTCATTTCCCTTAGGACTTAGGGTTTGAATAGTTTAGCTATGGGACTATAGGGGCTATGGGTAGTTATTAGATCCCCTTAGAAAAAGTCAGGATTCCCCTACTGCTATCACTGTACTGTATATATCTGATTGACTGGTGTGGTATGCCCTCTGGGGGTTATTGCTTGTTTGTGTGGGTATTGGGATTGTCTGGGGATTTGGGAGAGCTGAAGACTTGAGGAGATGAAAGCCATTGAAGATCCAGAGATTGAAGATCAACTTCCAGAGTTGAAGAAGAGATTCTTGCTAGCAGATGCTGAGGAGACTAGGGTTTAGGAGCTAGGCAGAGCTCAAGATTAGAAAGCTTGTTTCTCAAACATGGATTGCCTTGTCTGCATCCATTCTTCTCTGTGATTCAAAGTCTCTCTAAGACACTCACCCCCTTCCTTTGGAAGGCTTGGTGATAGTGTCTAAGAGATAGAACTCTTGAGAGAAAATGTCTTTTGTGTTAGAAGCAGTCTGTTCACCACCTTTGGTAGTCAACTGATTGCTTAACACCCAATCCACTCTTGTGACTGATCCCTCATCCTGGAGGTTTGAGCTTGAAGAAAAGCCATTGCAGATAGAAGACTGATGATCAAAACCCTTACCTGAAGGCCATGAAGATGGAGATTGATGCTTGTTGAAGCCTGTAGCTGATGGGAGATTACTTGGAGCCAGAAGTTGATTCAAAGCTGCTGAAGCTGTTTATTATTGCTGTATTTCATTTCTTGATGTATTGATTGGTTTTCTTGACTGTATTGTTTGCTGTTTACCCTGTTGGGTTGAAAGTGAAGCCTGTTCACTTTTGCCTATTGTTTTCTAGGTTCGAGGTTGAGTGGGACTCCCTTGCCTCGCTTGTACTGTTGCATCCATGCATTTTACCGCTTTATTATATCTGATATTGTTTCTGTTTTTGCCTATCCCGTAGGATCTCTGTTTCTCTCTGTGCAAGAGAGAAGCATGATAGACGCTAGGTCCTAACCCATGCATGATAACATTAGGTTAGTTTTGATTCCCTTTTCCACCCTAGGTTTTTAGAGTTGCTGTTTCTCTTCTTACCTCAAAACAACAGAAAAATACCATAAAGATTTCGAACACAATAAAAGACACTTCTTCCGTAAAAGAATGTGAATTCATCAAGACCTCATTTTTGTCCGCCGGGACTGTTAATCAAGAATACCTTTTTCAGAAGGAATAAAATCAACCAAGACAAGCTTGTGTCGTACGTGGCCCGAACTACGTTTGCTCTGATCTTTCATGCCGTGTGAAAGTACGTAGGCATAGGATGCGATATCCTAGCGAGCAACCTTCCCCTCCTTTCCCGTAGGTAGGCGAACTACGTTGACTCTGATTTCTCGTTTCAGGCGAGAATACGTAGGCATAAAGTGCGATACTTTGCCGAGTCATTTTTATTTTCATTTTATTTTCTTTTTAACCCTTGACCTATAGTTTAGATAGAATAACAATCCATACCCGAAAACAAGCGTGGATCCCGTCGAGTACGACGGACGTGAGGGGTGCTAATACCTTCCCCTTGCGTAACCGACTCCCGAATCCAGGTTTTGGTTGCGATGACCATACCTTTCCCGTGTTGTGCGAGGTTTACTCTGAGCGTTTCCTTTCCCTCCCGTGGGATAAATAACGCACGGTGGCGACTCTTCTGTTCAGCCGGCGCCGATTTTCGCAGTAGCGACAGCTGGCGACTCTGCTGGGGATACAACGTCCCCTGGCTGCTAAGGACTGCGATAGTTCTTATGCATTTGGGATCCAACGTCCCTTTGAGAGAGTCAATCCTAACGCTTGTTTTCCCGTCGAGGATTTTGTATGGAGTTATTTTATATGTCTAACCTCGTATTTTCAGTTTTATATATTGATTATTGTTGTTGTATCTGGGGTGTGACGGGTGTTCTGATATTGAGAGATAAGCCGGACCTGGGCTTGAGTGCACCTAGAATTAGAGTAGAAATTAGTGGGCGCCCGCTTGCTTTGCTTGCTTTGGTGTCCCATGAAATCTACACTCAGACGAGGTTCCTCTGGTTGGCCTCCTTCCCCTTCCTTTGGTTGGCGTGGGTTGCTGGTTAGTTGGATTGTCGACTCTGAGGACCGATCATTTGGAAGTTGGCTAAGTGAGGCCTCTTCAGGGATTGATGATGCCACTCCTTCTGGGAATCGCATCATCAACCCTGAAAGTCTGTGACGCCGACGACCGCATAGGATGCCGTACCTTGTGCCAGTTATAGGGCCACCCACCTGTGAGGGGATTCAGGGTTATGCAGGTAACTAGACCTTCAGGCCACCGGTTTGTTTCTTGATCAGGACCCTGGAGATCTATGAAGGGTTCTAAGGTCTGTCAGAGACCAGGCGGAGATGTGTTCTAAGGTCTGTCAGAGACCAGGCGGAGATGTGTTCTAAGGTCTGTCAGAGACCAATTGGTGTGTTCCGAGGTCTGTCAGAGACTATTTGGAGATATGTTCTGAGGTCTGCCAGAGACCAGTGGGAGATATGATTTGAGGTCTGCCAGAGACCATTCAGGTTATGATTATGGGGTCTATCAGAGACCAGTATTGGAGCTTTGTTTGAGGTCTATCCGAGACCAGGTTTGGATGACTTCTGGAGGGTCTGGGACTTTCTTGATTGGGTTCAGACTATTCAGCTACAGCTTTGGTCCCTGTTGCATGTTACTTGCATTGCATTACTGCATATCCATTACCATTTGCATTTCACTAACGTGCGTCTGTGCTGCAGGTGCATTTGCATTTCCCTAGTTCTAGGGCCCAGACTTCTGAGTGTTTGATCATGACTAGCTTGAGGAGGACAGTTGCTTACAAATTGCCTACTCCTGATATTGTTCCTTTACTAGGGTTGATCTCTCTTGCTGATGAGGGTGTTCGTAGGAGTTTCCGGATGAGCTATGGTAGACTACTGAGATTGGTGTGTAAACCTACAGAGGTAGAGTTAGATGGGTTGTATGCTCTGATGCAGTTCTACGACCCTGCTTTGAGGTGCTTTACGTTCTCTGACTTTATTATGGGACCAACCCTGGAGGAATACGCTGAGTATGTTGAGCTGCCCGTGCAGAACCAGGTTCCATTCATTCATAGCCGGAGGATTTGGCAAAAGCCTTGCATATTGATGCTTCTGAACTTGTGACTACTGTTTCCCGTGGAGTTCCAGGCTTCTCACTCCAGTTCTTAGTTGGTAAAGCCCAGGAGTATGCTAAGAGCGGGTGCTGGGTTGCTTTCAATGCTGTGTTGGCTTTGTGCATTTATGGCATAGTTTTGTTTCCCAACATACCAGATTTTGTGGACTTCGATGCTTTCTACTTGTTTGCCGCTGGTAATCCTGTACCTACCTTACTCGGAGATCTCTACCACTCACTGCATTACAAGAATGAGAAGGGAAGAGGGAAGAATGTTCATCTTTGTGTACCCTTGCTGAGTATGTGGTTTGAGAGCCACCTTCCTAAGAGAAGATCTGCTGCAGAGACTACAGTTCCAGTTGGTTGGCCAGAGCGCCTGATGAGGCTATCGTCGGAAGACATGGAGTGGTTTGATCGAGACCTGTTGGGATCCGAGCTCATCTTCAGTTGTTCTGGGTACCCTAATGTGCCGCTGATAGGAAGAAAAGGGTGTATCAATTACAACCCTTCTCTATTCATTCGCCAGTTCGGATATGCACTGAAGAATCCACCCCAGGAGGAAGAAGTACAGGAATCTCTGTACTTCACAGGTAATTTGAAGGGAGAACTGCTAGCTGAGTTGCAACATGCCTGGACACGTATCAACCGCAAAGGGAAGCCACTGTTAGGTAAGAACGGTTGCCAGGCCTATGCACCTTACAGGGTTTGGATCCAGGAAAGAGCAAGTCAGTTATTGATGCCATTTCCAGCTGCACCCGTCATTGTTCCTATTCCGGCAGAAGAGCCAACTACTGTTTCTAGGGAAGCCTACGAGCAAGTTGTGAGAGAGAAAGAAGCCTTGATGAAGATCAACGAAGGGTTAGAGCAAGAGCTAGCTCAGGTACGCGGCGAGAAAAACAAGGCCGTATATGCTTTCCAACAACAGATCGAGCTGTTCAACAGGTTAGGGGCTGAGTTGACTGAGGAAAAGAAAAAGCGCGAACGTCTGGGGCAAGAGTTCAGAAGCTCCCATGACATGCTTGAATCCAAGAAGAAAGCGCTTGACATCGCTCACCGAGAGATCTCTTCTTGCAATAAGACTTGGAATGCCACGCTCACTAACAATAAGAAGAGGGAAGATAAGCTGAAGCAGCAAATTGCCGACCTCGAAGAGAAGCTGAAGGCTAGCATCAAGAAGTGTGAGGAAGAAGTGATGACCCGGTATAGTGTCCAGAATGCACTGAACAAGGCAATCAAATGCAGAGATGAAGCGGTGTCTCAAAAGCGAAAGCTAGAAGACTGCTTCGGAGAAGCGACATGGGAAGAAACTGCTGAAGACGTGCGCCGTGTTCTTAAGAAGAGAAACCAACTTGTTGAGGGGCTGCTTGATCGACCAAGTCATCCAGAGACCAAGAAGTTGATAGAAGAATACCAGACTTTTGGGAGGATTTGATCATTTCATGTAGTAACTTGTATGCTTTATTTGCATAGTGCTGACCATCACCAGGAGTGTTGGTTGAGGTCATGCCTTATTGTTATACTCTCAGCGACATTGTATTCTGGTTTTCTCAGCAATATATGAGGCTTTCTATGATTCAGCTCCGATATTCCTATTGTCAGCACTGTCACTGCACTGGCACCTTCACACTAGAACTGGGGGAATAAACTTCCCTAATGCACAGACACATTGCATTGCATTCATATTCATATTGCATTACAGGTAATCTTTGAATAGTGTCTCATTTCCTGCTCTGTACCAGGTACTTTCCAGGATTGCAGATCAACACCCGCACCGCTATTCTACCCGCACCAACTGTCGAAGAATCATGGACCAAATGCAGAACGAGATGCAAGATGTGCGCGAGAAGCTCGCTCTCTTTATGCAGACCATGGAAGCTATTGCAAAAGGGCAGGAGAATTTGCAGGCCATGGTCCAACCTCTGTTGGCCCGAAATGCTGGTCACGGTAATGAGGATCATCAGTCCGTACGGGTCGATACTGTTCATGGAGATGGTACTCCCACGCCAGTGGCTCCACCTGTAGTCAATATACCTGCTGCTAATGTCAACAACGCTACCGCTGCTGTGAATGGTAACGTCGGAGTTGGGAATGAGACTGCTGTCCATAACGTTGGGCTGGGTGATGTCAACTTGGGAGATAATATGGGAGGCAACGGCTTTGTTAATGCTGGATTCGGATTCAACAATCAGGGATTCGATAATGCTGGGAAATATGGCTTTAATGCTCAAGGCTTTGGGCAAGATGGTTATGGTGCGACCAATCAAGGTCACGGAGGTTTTGGAAATGGAAACGGCGCGGGGTTTATGGCTTTTGGGCCGGCTGGAGGAGTTCAAGGGTACGGCAACAGAGGCCGAGGTCCGGGGATGAATCAGGTCAGGGCTGGACGTAATATTGGATATGATGGGTATGGAGCTGGAAATGGTATGTGGCAGGAAGATCAGCAGGAGGACGCTTTCTCCGACGGAGGTTTCAAAGGGCCGATGGATGACTCCCAAAAGATCAGAATGCTGGAAGAGCAGATGAGGGGAGTCCTGAACCAAAGTGCTGTGGGCTTGGACATGGCAACAATGGGGCTGGTACCTGGCTTGAGGGTGCCGATTAAATTCAAAGCTCCTGCGTTTGATAAGTATAAGGGGGACACGTGTCCGAAAGTGCATGTACGAGCTTATTACAGAAAGATGTCTGCATACTCAACTGATGAAAGAATGCTAATGCATTTCTTTCAAGATAGTCTGTCGGGTCCTTCCCTAGAGTGGTATATGGGGTTGGAGCCAACCAATATCAAGACATGGAAGCAACTGGCGGAGGCGTTCGTAGCTCACTACAAGTATAACAGCGACTTGGCGCCCAATCGGGTCCAATTGGCGGGACTGTCGCAGAAGAAGGGGGAGAGCTTTAAAGAGTACGCGCAAAGGTGGCGCGATATGGCTGCCAGGGTCCGTCCTCCTGTAGAAGATAAGGAAATGAATGACATGTTTGTCGGCACATTCACGGGTTTGTTTCACGATATGCTGTTTCACACATCTCTGGCCAGTTTCTCAGACCTGATTTTGATGGGAGAAAAGATTGAGCGTAACATTAAGCAAGGAAAATTCCAGGTTGAGGAAGCGACTGCATCTGGAAGCAATAGGAAGGCTTTTGGTGGGCGCCGTCAGGGCGAGGCTAGCGCAGTATTTGGAGGCCGAGGCCGAGGCAGGGGACGAAACCAATATCGTCAGCCGCAGCAGGTGGCGAGTGTTACTATCCCGTATCAGCAACAACCACTTCACCAACAACAACCGTCTCCGCAGCAGCCAATGCAGCAGCAGCAGCCTCAGCAGGGGGCACAGCAGGCTCAGCGGAGATTCCAGGGCGGCAAACCGAGAAGAGTGTTTGAGAAGCCTCCCTCGACATATGCTGATTTACTGCAGACATTGTTGGGATTGAACCTGGTAGAGAAGAGAACTCTGGCACCGATAACGGGAGCTCCCCCGTTTGGTTACGATGCAAGCAGGCACTGTGAGTTTCATTCTGGGGCTCCAGGCCACGATATAGAGGGTTGCCATGCTTTTAAGCATGTTGTGCAAGATCTTTTGGACAATAAGACTATCAATTTCGAAACGGCAGGTCCGAATATAGTGCAGAAGCCCATGCCTAATCACGGGGCAAACGCCATTCTAACTGAGGAAGGGTTGAATCTGATTATGAATGTCGAAGATTTAAAGACGCCGCTGAGCGAGATAAAGAGCCGACTGTTGCAAGGGGGTGTTTATCCAGGGTGTAACGAGTATTGCTTAGAATGTTGGACCCTAGCTGGGGGGTGTGATGATTTGAAGAAAGGCATTCAGGCTGTAATTGATGAAGGTTCATTGCAGTTTGACCGAGCAGCAACTGAAGAGCCCGCAAGGGTAGTAGCAGATAATCGGAGTGATGTGGCCACGGTAACGATTCCTCGGAAGACGATCACTATTGCAGCACCAGCTCGGCGACCACCGATCACCATAACTAAGGCCGGGCCGATCCCGTACGAGAACACGAAAGCAGTCCCCTGGTCATATGGGTTGGAGGTGTACTGTGACGGGATAAAAATTGATGTTAATAAGCAGCCAGCCGAGACTGTGGAAAATGTTGTTAGTTCAGGAGGTATGACAAGAAGTGGTAGGATCTTTATATCACCGGAGGTGGAGGCCGAAAGACTAGCAAAAGGAAAAGGGAAAGCGGTTGAGAACGTCCCAGTGCAAGCAAGTGACAAAGAAGCGACATCGAAAGACGTAGAAGAGTTCATGCGCTTGATTCGAAAAAGTGATTATAAGATTGTGGAGCATCTGCAGCAGACGCCGTCCAAAATATCTATCCTGTCATTGCTCTTGTGTTCGGAAGCTCACAGAAATGCTTTGTTGAAGGTCTTGGATACTTCTTTTGTACCTCAAGACGTCTCTGTAAATCAGTTGGAAGGAGTGTTGGCACATGTGAATGCAGGCCACAGCTTGGGCTTTACCGACTTTGATTTGACCCCGAAAGGGAGAGATCATAATATGGCGCTGCACGTATCTGTTGAGTGTAGAGGATCAGTAATGTCGCACGTATTGGTCGACACCGGATCGTCTTTGAATGTGCTGCCCAAGAAGGCAATGATGAAGCTGGATGTTAGAGGAATCTTGTGCACGCCCAGCGACTTGGTAGTCAGAGCGTTTGACGGCACGCGGAGAACAGTCTTTGGATCGATCACATTGCCTCTACAGGTGGGGCCGGAGGTGTTTGCAACTGAGTTTTATATCATGGATATACAGCCTGCGTACAGCTGCTTGCTTGGAAGACCCTGGATTCATGGGGCGGGGGCAGTCACGTCCACCCTGCATCAGAAGTTGAAATATATGGTCGGAGACAGCGTAGTCACTGTATGCGGAGAAGAGGACATCCTGGTCAGCCATCTATCGTCATTTAAATATATGGAAGTCGACAGAGAGATCCACGAAACACCCTGCCAGGCATTTGAAGGTTTGCGTATCAAGGACAAAGGTCCCGGGCCGAGCAAAGTACCAGAGATAGCCGTCTCATCGTATAAAGAAGCTCAAGCTCTAGTGGAGGCAGGAGAAGCAAAGGGTTGGGGTAAAGTGCTGGACATTCCTGTGAAGATGGACCGGTTCGGGCTGGGATACCAACCGTCGTCATCAACTCCTTCCGTGGGGGCACCCCGTTTCAGAGGGCCAATCGCCATCTCTGCCTGTGGAGTGTGTCGTGAAACCGTCAATGCTGCTTCGGAGTTTGACGAAGGAGACAGCGACTGTGATATGGATGCCTGGATTCAGCCAAGCACGCCAGGACAGGGAATGTGCAACTGGTCTATTCAGGAGTTTGTTCCTGTGACTCTTAAACAGTAATGCTTTGCTTTATTAATTGTTGAATAATCTGATGTCTTGCCCGGGGCATCATGATTTGCTTAGGGCTGTGTTGTTATGAACATTGCGTGTTAATCATTAAATAAATGGCATTTTTTCATGTGCAAATACTGTAATCTCTGTCTTTCTTGTTTTGTATTTTTCAATAAAATGGCAGCGTGGGTTATTCGCTTTATACGCATTTTGAAGCACTTAACCATTCCTTTTGCAGGATAACATTTTCAGATGACATCCTTGAACCACCTATGACTCGTCCCGACTTCGAGCACCCGGTATTTCAGGCCGAAGAAGAGGTTGTCGAAGATAGCGACGTTCCTGAAGAACTGTCTTGGTTGGTGAAGCAAGAGGAAAGAGCCATTCTGCCTCACGATGAGGTCATCGAAATTATCAACATGGGGCCGGAAGGGGTTGAGAAGAATATTCGTATCGGAGCCGCACTGCAGGGCGATATCAAGCGAAGACTGGTTGAAATGCTTCGAGAGTATAATGATGTATTCGCTTGGTCGTATGAAGATATGCCAGGGCTCGATACAGATATGGTTATGCACCGCCTGCCACTGAAAGAAGATTGCCCGCCAGTCAAGCAAAAGCTTCGCAGAACTCGACCAGATATGGCAGTGAAGATCAAAGAGGAAGTTCAAAAACAGTGGGACGCTGGGTTCCTGGCTGTGACAAAGTATCCCTCCTGGGTTGCTAACATCGTACCAGTGCCAAAGAAAGATGGCAAGGTTCGAATGTGCGTGGATTATAGAGATTTGAATAGAGCAAGCCCAAAAGACGATTTTCCACTTCCTCATATTGACGTGTTAGTTGATAATACCGCTCAATACTCCGTATTCTCCTTCATGGATGGCTTTTCAGGCTATAATCAGATTAAAATGGCGCCAGAGGACATGGAGAAGACTACTTTCATAATGCCTTGGGGAACATTTTGCTATAAAGTGATGCCCTTTGGTTTGAAAAATGCTGGGGCAACATATCAGCGTGCGATGACGACTCTTTTCCATGATATGATGCATAAAGAGATCGAAGTTTATGTTGACGATATGATTGCCAAATCCCAGACGGAGGAAGAGCATCTGGTGAATCTGCTGAAGTTATTTAAAAGACTTAGGAAGTTCAGGCTGAGACTGAACCCTAACAAATGCACCTTCGGGGTGAGATCGGGTAAACTGCTGGGGTTTATCGTAAGCGAAAGAGGAATAGAGGTCGATCCTGCTAAAATAAAAGCAATTCAAGAAATGCCGACGCCTAAAACAGAGAAAGAGGTGCGCGGGTTTTTAGGGAGGTTGAACTACATCGCCCGGTTCATATCTCACCTAACGGCCACGTGTGAACCATTATTCAAGTTGTTGAAGAAAGATCAAGCTGTAACATGGAACGAAAATTTTCAAAAGGCGTTCGATAAAATAAAGCAATATTTGCAAGAGCCTCCTATTTTGATACCCCCAGTGGCAGGAAGACCCTTGATCATGTATTTGACGGTTCTTGAGGGAAGCATGGGTTGTGTTCTCGGTCAACACGACGAGACAGGGAGAAAAGAGCATGCAATCTATTACTTGAGTAAGAAATTTACAGACTGCGAATCTCGGTATTCAATGCTGGAGAAAACTTGTTGCGCGCTAGCCTGGGCCGCCAGGCGTTTGAGGCAGTACATGCTGAATCATACAACCATGCTCATCTCGAAGATGGATCCTATCAAATATGTATTTGAAAAGCAGGCGTTGTCAGGTAGAATTGCCCGTTGGCAGATGGTCTTGACTGAATATGACATTCAATACGTCTCGCAGAAGGCTATAAAGGGGAGTGTGCTGTCTGAGTATCTGGCGGAGCAGCCTATTGAAGAGTACCAATCGATGAGGTTTGATTTTCCTGACGAGGATATCATGTACCTAAAGATGAAAGATTGTGAGGAGCCGTTGCCAGACGAGGGACCAGAGTTGGGTTCCAAATGGAAGATGATATTTGACGGAGCTGTGAATGTTTACGGTAGCGGAATAGGGGCAATCATCACTACGCCACACGGGTCGCACATCCCGTTTACTGCCCGATTGACCTTTGCTGTTACCAATAATGAGGCCGAATACGAAGCTTGTATAATGGGGCTTGAAGAAGCCATTGATTTGCGAATCAAACATCTGGACGTATATGGAGACTCAGCTCTGGTGGTGAATCAGATCAAAGGGGAATGGGAGACACGTCAGCCCAATTTGATACATTACATGAATTATGCAAGGAGATTGTTACCTTTCTTCGACAAGGTTGAATTGCATCATGTACCGCGGGCAGAAAATCAAATGGCTGACGCCCTGGCCACTTTGTCTTCCATGTACAAAGTCAACTTCTGGAATGAGGCTCCCCGAATCATTATCTCTCGGCTTGACAGACCAGCTTATGTATTTGCTATTGATGAAGCATCTGATGACAAACCATGGTATTTCGATATCCTTAATTTCCTGAAGAATAAAGAGTATCCGGCTGGGGCATCCAGTCAAGATCAGAAGACTCTCAGGAGATTAGCAGGCAATTTCTATTTGAACCCGGATGGCGTCTTATACAGAAGAAACCACGATTTGTTGCTGTTGCGTTGTGTAGACGAAAGAGAGGCAAAGTTGCTCATGGAGGAAATACACGAGGGTACCTTTGGTACGCATGCTGGCGGGCATGCTATGACAAGAAAGCTGCTGCGGGCAGGCTATTTTTGGCTGACTATGGAAACTGATTGTTTCAAGTTTGCGAGGAAGTGCCACAAATGTCAAATCTATGCTGATAAGATCCATGTGCCTCCGAGTCCTCTAAATGTGATGTCATCGCCATGGCCATTCTCGATGTGGGGAATCGATATGATTGGAAAGATCGAACCTACAGCTTCTAACGGGCATCGATTCATTCTGGTAGCAATCGATTATTTCACCAAGTGGGTGGAAGCGGCGTCTTATGCAATGTAACGAAGCAAGTGGTGGCCAGATTCATCAAGAGAGATATCATTTGTCGATATGGGATTCCCGAGCGGATAATCACGGATAATGGTTCAAACCTGAACAACAAAATGATGAAGGAGCTCTGTCAGAATTTCAAGATCGAACATCACAACTCCTCCCCTTACCGACCCAAGATGAATGGCGCAGTTGAGGCGGCCAATAAGAATATCAAGAAGATCGTTCAGAAAATGGTGGTGACCTACAAGAATTGGCATGAGATGCTACCTTTTGCTCTGCACGGTTATCGTACGACGGTGCGCACATCAACCGGGTCAACCCCATTCTCGTTAGTATACGGAATGGAAGCGGTATTACCATTGGAAGTCGAGATCCCTTCTCTGAGGGTATTGTGAGACGTTCAGCTGGACGAGGCAAAATGGGTGAAAGACAGGTTGAATCAACTGAGTTTGATGGACGAGAAGAGGCTAGCTTCTCTAGCATATGGTCGTTTATACCAGAGCCGAATGAAGAAAGCATACGACAAGAAGATACATCCGCGAAGCTTTCAGACGGGCGACCTTGTGCTGAAAAGGATTCTCCCGCCGCAAGCAGATCACAGGGGCAAGTGGACCCCCAACTACGAAGGGCCATACGTTGTCAGGAAGGTCTTTTCAGGAGGAGCGTTGTTGTTGTCCACCATGGACGGAGAAGACTTTACGTCGCCTGTGAATTCGGACGCAGTTAAAAAATACTTTGCTTAAAATAGACCCGCTGGACAGAAAAAAGAGAGTCCAGGCAAAAATGGGGCATCCTGGCGAACCAAAAACAGAATGAAAGGTTCGGGCAAAAATTAGGGATAAAATTGAAAAAATGTACACCCGCGAAGTTGAAAACCTACACTGGGCGGCTTCGGCAAAAAAGGGTATCCCGGTGAACTGAAAACCCGTAAAGGGCGGTTCACGCAAAAGTCAGGGATTTGAAAAGCAAATGACTGCGGTCCGAATTTGATATTGCAATGAGCATCAGTGCGGGAGAATGCCTAAAGGATCGGTTATCTGATACAATCTCCACAGAAGTGTGAATACCGGGAAAGCATTAGAGTCGGATGAGTCATAGGAGGATCAATTCGTGGTGTTCATCTGCATCCCGTTGCCGACATGTGTACAAATTCAGTTTGTCAATATATTTATGCTTCTTGTGCATACTCGTATATTTGCTTTGTGTAGCTTCCTCTTTTCAGGAGTTACATTCCGTGTACAAACTCCGCCCATTCAGGGGCCCAATCAATAAAATACGTTATTCAGTACTTGACACTGTTCTTTACTGTTTTGTGCATGATTAACGCCTAAGTTTGATGAAATTAGCATGAGCATAACGTCACTGGCCCTTGCCAACAGTTGCTAAAGCTTTGAATTAATTGAAAATAACGTCACTAGCCTGAATCGATCTGGTTGCATAGGTTTGCTTTGTCTTGTTTGTGTTGTTGCAGGTTTCATAACCGCACGAGAAAGATGATCAAAAGATTGCAATAACGAAAGACTCGACCCTCACGCAGGTCATGCATGTTCCTTACTGAAGAAGGACAGAATTCCCCAGCTAGTCGTAATCTATCCAAAAGGACGTGCTCCCGCAGAGTCGTTTACCCTCAGCAGAATTGATGACTCCAAGATCGTAAGGCTGTATTCAGACAGTATGGTGTTCCCCGAGGGATTCCTTATCTCAAGCAGAGTTGGTTTAGCCTCCGAAGATTAATAGTTGTGAGCTGTATTCAGACAAGTTCACCTTTCCTCGCAGGGTCATTTACTCTCCCCCAGCGGATTCAATTGATTTTTCCCAAGAGAATCATCCTATCCCCAGCGGAATTCTCTTCTCAGCAAGTATTCCTCCCAGTGGAACTCGAAGATTAAGGCTCTCCCCGGCAGACTTGGTGTGGATCATGGCATTTATTTTGTCAAAATACCGTATGATATCCATTCACTTTCCCGCAGAAGTTCAATCATACCAGGCACATCTGCTATTCTCCAGCAGAGTTACATCCCCCAGCAGGATGTTACTTCAGTGAGGTGTTTGGTTTAAATCCCCATTCCCCGGCTGAGTCGACTTCACTCTTCCGGCATTTATTTTGCTGGAATAATTCTGTAGCACCTGGCTATCCCCAGCGGAGTTGGCATTATCTTCAGCATTTATTTTGTTGAAGCAGTTTCTGTACCCAGCAGTTCAAGTCTGCAGTTGCATTGGCATATAGGGTCGTACTTGCATCCACCAAATAAAAGTGTAGCATTTCCATGTCAAATGGAGCATTGCATCGCCGTTAAACATACGCATTTTTGAAACGTAAACTAGGTTGGCTAACCGTTTGTTCCAAGTATTGTTTCTCTTGCAGGTAGAGAGAGCCCTTGCTCAGGTGAATCAATAAACATTCAGAACCGCGACGTGAGATATCTCACGAAGGGTCAGCTTTGGCACTACTCCCCACAGAGTTGTCAAGATGAAGTTCTCTTTGTCTCCGAGCAGAGTTATTTATGAATTTCTTGTGTTTTCCCCGACAGAGTCAGCAGGATAAGTTTCTCCTTATCCCCAAGCAGAGCTATTGGTCATCAAAGGATTCATGAATCAAAATTTCAGAGGCTACCGCCGGTTATCAGAACAGGCGTCCGGAAGTATGATTTTCAAATATCCCCAGTAGAGCCAGCCTCAAAGTTGCTGTAACGTCAGTGATAAGAAATTTGCGAACCAATGGAAGGATGAGTCCTAACGTGGACAATTTTATTGACGGGTTTTCTGTGTGCTAGAGAAGATTGTTGGAATGTGGAGTCCTAACGTGGACATTTCTTCCCGGTGACGATATGTGTTAGTCCTAACGTGGACAGCTTCGAGTTCTCAGTATTAATTGAGTGTGGAGTCCTGACGTGGACAAAAGTGGGTTACTCTTCGTGTTGGTGTCCTGACGTGGACAATTTATTTCCAGCAGATAGCTTTATTCGTAATGGTGAAGTGGGTGTCCTGACGTGGACAATTTATTTCTAGCAGATAGCTTTATTCGTAATGGTGAAGTGGGTGTCCTGACGTGGACAAGTTTATAGTTCTTCGTGATGACAAGATACGAGAGTCCTGACGTGGACCAAATTTATCCTCCTTCGTGTTGTTGGCAAAGTGTGCGTCCTGACGTGGACGGGGTTTATTTCCCCAGCAAGTCAAAGACGCGCAAGTCCTAACATGGACAGGTTCTATTATTTCATCAGATGAAGATGTGAGTCCTTACGTGGACAAATCAAAATACATTTCCTTACGTGGAAAGATTGAGTCCTTACGTGGACATATCAAGACGGGAGTCCTTACATGGACAGATCGTATTGCGGTTTCCTTACGTGGAAAAGATGGTGATTCCTAACGTGGAATGGTGGGTCCTAACATGGACGATGTAGTCCTAACAGGGACAAGTTTGATTCCTTACGTGGAACTAAGATGTATTCTTTACGTAGAAAGAAATTGATTCCTTACGTGGAAAGGCGAGTCCTGACGTGGACGATGTACTAATGGCATGAAAAAGTTTAGTCCTGATGCGGACAGATTCAGATCAAGATCAATTCCTAACGTGGAAGAAGAAGATAGATTCCTTACGTGGAAAGCTTAGAGTCCTTACGTGGACAGATCAAGAATTTTATTCCTTACGTGGAAGAAGAAGAGTTTCCTTACGTGGAAAGAAGACGAATTCCTTACGTGGAAAGATTGGAGTCCTAACGTGGACAAACTAAGATAAGATTGTGTTTCCTTACGTGGAAAGAAATCAGAAATTGTATTCCTTACGTGGAAAGATTGGAGTCCTTACGGGGACAGATTGAGAAGGTATTCCTTACGTGGAAAGAAATTGTGTTCCTTATGTGGACGGAGATGCATTCCTTACGTGGAAAAGTTGAGTCCTTACGTGGACAAATCAAGACAATAGATGGTTTCCTTACGTGGAAAAGCGATATATTCCTTACGTGGAAAGGTGGGTCCCGACGTGGACATGTATTCCTAATGTGGAAGGGTGAGTCCTAACATGGACGAAATATTCATAACCCAGAGAGTTTAGTCCTGACGTGGACAGATCCAGACGAAGTCTTAGTCCTAACATGGACGGTGTTATTCCTTATGGGGACGGTGCTATGCCAAACGTGGAAAAGTTTACTCCTGATGTGGACGATTTATTTCTGACGAGAAGGCAGGCGAGCCATCCCCGACAAAGTTTGTTGAAGTTTTCCGAATTGACGAAGCGGGCGTCCTAATGTGGACAATGTTCTATCCCCAGCACGGTCGCACGAGATCAGTGGGTTACTGTAACAGTCAGATTCAGCTGATGAATGTCGTTCCCCAAGCAGTGGTGCAATTTATTTTTGCGGTTGGCAAATTTTTGGGTTCCTAGTATTCAACCGTCTCGTACCGCGAATGTCTGAAGGCTCCGGGCTCTTCACCCAATCGGGTCCAAGTCGCTTGAATAGGGGCATCTGTTGCACCCTAAAATTTGCCCAACCTTATTCGCTTGGTTTATGTTTCAATATCATTAGCATTTGCATAAAGAGTCATGTACATAGGTTACTCATCTGCATAGCATAAGCATAGCAAGTCATTCAACAGGGGTCCAACCATTACTATCATCTCCAGAGGCCTATCCAGAGGTTATTATCCTAATTCCATCTCATTCAAGTCATCAGAAAAGAATTTGAAAGCAGGGAGTTCAGTGGATCAAGCATTGAGTATATCTCCTAACTAGGGGTATCTGTGGGTCAACCAAAGATATTGTGAGCTATGAGTTGAGCCTGGAGGGTATCGAGACATCTTGGAAGACTTAGAAAGTCATCTGGAGAGGAAAACAAGTCATTGAGATGAGCACAAGAGCTATAGTTGAAGACAGTCAACTAGGGTTTCATCTGGGTCAACCCTGGGTCAACCCTAGGTCAATTGATTAATTTGAGGGCATTAAGGGCTATTGAAGAGATGTGGGGTTCATCATTTGACATGGAGAATAAGGATATGTTGTTGTGCTAAGAAGAATTCAAGAGAAATCAAGGAGAAGAGGAGTTTCTAAATTAGGGTTTCTATGTAAAATCCCCTAGTTTAGGTCAAATTTCCAAGCAAAATAAGTAAAAATGCAAGCTTCAAATGGCTTCTTGGCCAACATGGAACTTGTAGAGGATCTCAAGACCTTTAATTTGATTGGTGGAAGACATCAAGGAGATTTATAGAACTCAAGTTATGGTCCTTGCAAGTTACAGGTCATCTGAGGTATCTGAAATTTTGTCTGTAAAAGTGACTTGACTTCCAAGCAATTTTTACCCCTCAAGGAGATTTCAAATGAATTTCTGGTCAACATAAGAATTGTTCCTTATTGTCTTAGCTTTCTAGAATGGTATAGTATGCCTTCATATGATGTGTGGAACTCAACTTATGGTCTTGGCAAGCAAAGGGTATTTTGGTCATTTGTGAATTACAGGTCATTTTAACCTATACCCAAAACTCATACAAGGATGCCTCAAATGGAAAAAATTACAACATCAAACTTGCTCCAAATGACATTTTGAGTCTAGAAAAGTAACCATGAGAGATTGGAAAGGTTCATAGCACAAGGTTTCAAAATTGTTGAATTTAATGAAGAAAAATGGACTTAAAAATGGGATTTTTCATATCTTGGCCAAATGAAGCAAAATTATAGGTCATTTTGAATGGAAAGATCATTTTAAAGACATTGGCTAAAGTAGAATTTTGAGTTTGGTTCAAGATTTAAGAGTTATCCATGGTTGCTTGAATTGAAAGTTACATAAACCAAATTGAAAGGGAAAAGTGCAAGGGAAACTTCTCCAAGTTTCTAGGAAGTTCTAATCCCATCTATATATTGACACAAGATAGTTCATGCAAGGGTTGGTGATCTCATTTTGTTCAAAACCTCAATTTTCATTCATTTTTTCATTCTTGGCATAAACTTCACAAACTCTCACAATCTCCCTCAATTCTCATTTTTGTTGATTGGATCTTCATCATCCTCATTCAAACACCATGATTCACATCAAGAAAGGGATGAATTGATCAAGAATTGTACCATTCATCATCTTTTGCCAATTTGCATTTTCTATCCAAACTCCATTAAAACTTCATCTACCATTCCAATTTCTGTTATCATCATCATCCACCATCATCCTAGAGTATTTGGCAAAGAAAAGTGGAAGGAATTCGTGGCTGGAGAAGGAGATCCAAGTTGAAACTCCAACTTGCATGAAGAGTGGAATAGAGTGATTCACAAGGATTGAGCAAGAATCACTGCAAACAGAAGCACATACACTCATTGGAGATCACTTTCAGCAAGTATCAAGGCTTGAATTGGAGTCTAACCACCATTGCCATCATCACTTGCAAGGTATGCATAATCTTTCGAATCTCATTATTCAGGCTGTTGTAGATCATGTGGTTAGGATAGAATTACTTAGAAACCATAGGAGTTTAATTCTTGAAACTTAGGGAGAGTAATATGGAGTTTGGAGGCAGAGTGATGAAACTTGAATGAGCAAGAAAACCTAGTTTAGGGGATGATAATTATGGAAGATGAGCTCAGAATGATCAGTGCAACGTAGTGATTACATTAGGATGAAAATTGGCAAGGTTTGGTTGAGTTGATCACAGGTGCGAAGATTGGATCCCAACTGTTATCTCCATCGAATTGTTTGACTGCTTGAGTTTTAATGGAAACTATGGTTATAGCTGTGTAGAGGGAGAGAATTAGGGCAAAATTGCTTTTGGAATAGTGTGTTTTCATGGCGTGTGGAGAGAGCACGAAGAGATGGAAGTATCGTGCATGAGAAGGGTTTCTGAAACCCTAAATGGCTGGAGGTTGAAGAAGGGTCAAGAGCCACACGATTGAAGTCTGACCTTTGACTTGGAGGACTCATCCAACGGACACGATCAAATTTCAGTTTGGTGGGAAATTTTAAAAACTGAAACGCACCGTTTCATTTATTGGGGGGAATTGGGCTCAGACAGCTATTCGCACCCCCCAATTTGATGGGCCCAATGCGCTGAACTTGTTTTTCTTGCTTTCCACACCCCTTCCCATTTATTCCTTATATTTCTATTTTAATTTCTTTCATTTTTTTATGCATCTTCTAAAAATCATAATAAATAGAAAAATCATTATTTTTAATTCATTCTTTTTGCATTATTTTCTTTAGAGGGTCAAGAAAATTATAAAAAATAAAAATGGCATTTTATTTTTTATTTGATATTTTTCCCATATTTTTCAAATAAATAGCATTTTAAATAGTTTCATTTCATGCATGATTTTGTTATTTTTTGTTCTATTAAATGCTTCAATGTTTTTCACCCATTCTTTTTAGGTTGTTTAGTTTAGACATTCAACTTGTAGATACAATTTAGTTCCCATTTTTAGAAATTAATTTTAGGTGTTTAGTTTAGGTGTGAACAACATGAACAAACTAGGGTTTTAGGTGATGACTTAGGAGAATCAATTCATTTCCCTTAGGACTTAGGGTTTGAATAGTTTAGCTATGGGACTATAGGGGCTATGGGTAGTTATTAGATCCCCTTAGAAAAAGTCAGGATTCCCCTACTGCTATCACTGTATTGTATATATCTGATTGACTGGTGTGGTATGCCCTCTGGGGGTTATTGCTTGTTTGTGTGGGTATTGGGATTGTCTGGGGATTTGGGAGAGCTGAAGACTTGAGGAGATGAAAGCCATTGAAGATCCAGAGATTGAAGATCAACTTCCAGAGTTGAAGAAGAGATTCTTGCTAGCAGATGCTGAGGAGACTAGGGTTTAGGAGCTAGGCAGAGCTCAAGATTAGAAAGCTTGTTTCTCAAACATGGATTGCCTTGTCTGCATCCATTCTTCTCTGTGATTCAGAGTCTCTCTAAGACACTCACCCCCTTCCTTTGGAAGGCTTGGTGATAGTGTCTAAGAGATAGAACTCTTGAGAGAAAATGTCTTTTGTGTTAGAAGCAGTCTGTTCACCACCTTTGGTAGTCAACTGATTGCTTAACACCCAATCCACTCTTGTGACTGATCCCTCATCCTGGAGGTTTGAGCTTGAAGAAAAGCCATTGCAGATAGAAGACTGATGATCAAAACCCTTACCTGAAGGCCATGAAGATGGAGATTGATGCTTGTTGAAGCCTGTAGCTGATGGGAGATTACTTGGAGCCAGAAGTTGATTCAAAGCTGCTGAAGCTGTTTATTATTGATGTATTTCATTTCTTGATGTATTGATTGGTTTTCTTGACTGTATTGTTTGCTGTTTACCCTGTTGGGTTGAAAGTGAAGCCTGTTCACTTTTGCCTATTGTTTTCTAGGTTCGAGGTTGAGTGGGACTCCCTTGCCTCGCTTGTACTGTTGCATCCATGCATTTTACCGCTTTATTATATCTGATATTGTTTCTGTTTTTGCCTATCCCGTAGGATCTTTGTTTCTCTCTGTGCAAGAGAGGAGCATGATAGACGCTAGATCCTAACCCATGCATGATAAAATTAGGTTAGTTTTGATTCCCTTTTCCACCCTAGGTTTTTAGAGTTGCTGTTTCTCTTCTTACCTCAAAACAACAGAAAAATACCATAAAGATTTCGAACACAATAAAAGACACTTCTTCCGTAAAAGAATGTGAATTCATCAAGATGTCATTTTTGTCCGCCGGGACTGTTAATCAAGAATACCTTTTTCAGAAGGAATAAAATCAACCAAGACAAGCTTGTGTCGTACGTGGCCCGAACTACGTTTGCTCTGATCTTTCATGCCGTGTGAAAGTACGTAGGCATAGGATGCGATATCCTAGCGAGCAACCTTCCCCTCCTTTCCCGTAGGTAGGCGAACTACGTTGACTCTGATTTCTCGTTCCAGGCGAGAATACGTAGGCATAAAGTGCGATACTTTGCCGAGTCATTTTTATTTTTATTTTATTTTATTTTTAACCCTTGACCTATAGTTTAGATAGAATAACAATCCATACCCGAAAACAAGCGTGGATCCCGTCGAGTACGACGGACGTGAGGGGTGCTAATACCTTCCCCTTGCGTAACCGACTCCCGAATCCAGGTTTTGGTTGCGATGACCATACCTTTCCCGTGTTGTGCGAGGTTTACTCTGAGCGTTTCCTTTCCCTCCCGTGGGATAAATAACGCACGGTGGCGACTCTTCTGTTCAGCCGGCGCCGATTTTTGCAGTAGCGACACTTAATTCCAAAGGAAAGGATCCCATAGTTGATTGCCATGTCATGTTGGATAGCCTTGTCCATCTTTTCCCCCGAGACCTTGTGAGAGTCTTGCCTGTTGTAACCTAATTTAGGTTTGGAATCGTTAACTCCACGTAAGTGTCACGATGATGAACATTTACTTCCCTTTGGAACCTTGACCGTTATCAAGAGTTCCTCATCCCTAGTTAGATGAACTGCGGAGGCTCTGATTCCTCATTCCTAGTCAGGATACGTAGGCACAAGATGCGATATCTTATCGAGCCCTCTAACTGCTAACAACTAACAATTAACTCCCTTATCTCACGCCGCCGTGCGATTAGACTAGTTTAGCTTTCCCTTTATCCTAGCCTTAGGATTGGAGTCGCTGCACTCCATGTAAGTGTCATGGTTGTTGCACCCCAAAATTTGCCCAACACTTCTTTACCTAGATTATGTTTCATTTCATTCACATTAGCATTATCATTTGCATTTCATTGACATGTATGCAGAAGATCAAGAGGTATGATTACCAATTAAGAGCTATACAAGACTATAAAGCCAGCTAAGAAGAATATTCAAGTGTTCAAGGGTTGATATCCTTGTTAGAGAAGTTAAATGATCCTCAAAGAGGGTGGTTGAAACCATGAGTGTGTGTCTCCTAACTTGAGAGTTGTGGGAAGCCATCTGATGATGTTGAAGCCATAAAGTTGGACTTGGGTCTTGAGAGAGCTCAGGAGAAGTGTTGAAGATCACTTTGAGGCCTAGACATGTCATTGTGCAAGATTAAGAAGCCTTAGCCATGAGTGGTGCAATTAGGGTTTAACTGGGTCAACCCTAAGTCAATTGAGGATTTGGAGGATGAGACCTAACTCAAGAGCCATGTGATCATGGATTGATACATTGAGATGTTATAAGGATGATTCCAAGGTTAACTCATCATGATTGAAGAGTTTGAGAAGTTTCAGGCTAGGATTTCTAAGACTTGACAGTGTAAAATCCCCTAGTTGGACCCCTGACTTCCAGGCCATTTAACTCAAGATATGATGTTCATCTCATCTTGACCCCAACATGACTGTTGTAGGGCATGATCTTAGCTTTAATTTGAGTACTAGAAGTCCTTGATAGGGTTTATATAACTCAAGTTATGAGCCAGACAAGTTACAGGTCATCTGAGGCATGTGAATTTGGAGCTTGAAAGTTACCCAACTTGCATGACACTTTTTCCCTAGAAGGATGATTCCTATGAACTTTTGGTCAACATGAATGTTGTTCCTTATTCTCTTAGCTTTCCATATAGTACTAGAAGTCCATGATTGGATTCATAGAACTCAAGTTATGGCTTTGACAAGTCAAGGGTATTTTGGGTATTTGGGCATTACATGTCATTTTGAATCATAGGTCAATTTCATCATCTTGCAAGCTGCAAATGGATTTTTGTTCAACATGAAAGTTGCTCAAAATGTTGTTTTTAGCTTAGACAAGTATCAAGAGTCCATTGATATGGATTATATCAAGCCTTGGTTGAAGAAAATTCACATAAAGACCATTTTAAGGAATTAAAATGAGGAAATTCAAAACAATTGCAAATAACATGTTTTCAAGTCAAATTTGTGGTCATTTTGAATGGAATTGATATTCTAAAGAGATTGGCATTGTCACATTTTTGATTTGAGGTTCATAACATGGCCATTTAGAAGATTGCTTCATGATGAAGAAACATATCAAACACACCCCTTGGATTGAAATCAAGGAGGGGAAACACTTCAATTACACTGCACAGCTGTTAAGTGAGCAATTTGGACTGAGTTTGAAGTATGAACAAGGCAAAAACGTGTACCACCATCATTGAATTTTTGGAAGGAAGTGAAAATCAAAAATCCATAATTGGGCTTGGTTTGGGCCTCCAAAGTGTTTGAACATAATATAAATAGTATATGGATCAGTTTGGGAAGCTTCTGGTGCCAAAATCTGTTGAGAAACCATTGGATCAAAGTGAAGAAAAAGCTTGAAAGTGAATTTTCCATTTTGAAGAATCAGAGGATTTCATCAAGAATTGATCATCAAGAATCGTTCACCATCAATCATTGATGATTTCTGCACGTGTTGGAAGAGAATTGAGGTCTGAAACCACCACAATCGAAGCTTAAAACCAGGTTTCTACTTCTTGAATTTTCTCTCCATTCATGCGTTTTTAATGGCTTAGAATCATGTGGTTAGGTTTCCCTTAGGATATAGATGGATTCTGGATAATTAATTTGAGGATTAGTGACAATTTAGGGATGACTCCGTTTTCGGTTGAGAGTGAGATTTCTTGATTCTTGCGTTTTTAGCACGATTGGTTAGTGTGGTTGAATTCCTCATGAAATTTCACACGAATTTGGTTCAAGAATCACTTAGAATGGTGAAGTATGGAGAGAGATAGGGATTCGCGTTTTTTTCTGGTGAAACTCCGACCATTCGCGGCCGGAAGCTGCGTTCCCACCCTCTGCAAATTTGAATTGGGGAAGACGTAATCTCCACCCTCCATTCGTAAGGAATATGAAGACTGGGTAGCCCAATATGGCGCTCTAGCTTGTGCCACGTCCCCCTCCCCTAATACACAGCCGTTTCAATTAAGTGAGTATCCCAGGCTTTTCAACGCTGCATAGACCAAGCGAGTGAGGGTTCGATCCTCGCGTGTGCATTTTTTGGTTAATTTGTGAATTAAATGGATTTGAATATTGATGTTGGGCTTGTGCTATTCGCGCCTCACCAGCAGGCCCATCCAGGAATTAACACTTAGAGCGCTTACTTAATGCACCCTCCCCAGGCGTTCTTTATTAGGAGAAGTTTTGTTTGCTGAGTTGAAACTCAATTGGGCCTAGCGCCCTTGTGCTTCCAGCACCCCCATTCCTGGGCCCAAGCGAAATAAGCCCTGTTGATCCTGCTAACTGAACCCCTCCCAGTCATGTCTCTTAATTCCTTTTCTTTTAATTTTTGTTTTCATGCTTGTGAGAATTAATTCATTAAAAAATAGTGAATGATGATGATAAATTCTGAAAAAAAATTGTGGATATATGTTGAGATGTTGAGATTTTATCATGATTTTCATTTTAATTTTTCATGCATTTTCCATTTTATTTCATATTTTCTAGTTTAATATGCTTTTAATGGTGGAACAATTGTGTGATGAGTTTGTCCATTTTATTTCTCACTCATGGTTATGAGTTTGATCTTGAGATTTTACATGCTGGTTATATACATGTTGATGATGTTGTGTGATTTTTATCATGATTTTTAGATGATTTTAAATAATGTTTTAGGATGGTTGTTTGGGAGTGTTCATGATTGAATCCCTTTGATGTACCGTTGAACTTTAGGCTTAGTTTGAACCTTTTTGACTTAGGTTTAACTTCTGATTTTTCTACCATGGAATGTTGGTACATGTAGGATGATATGATATTTTCCTTAGAATTTTTAGGAATGATTTTGAATTAGTTCCCCATTTTACAAATTTACTTCAATATAGGTGATTCTAACTTAGAGAACTTCAGGTGTTAATCTTGTAATTGGCTATTGGATGATTCTAAGTAGTGTATTCCTTCTTGATAGAATGGTAAGTAAGTAAATACCTCATTAAGGTTTAGGAAGATCCCTAGAGAGTGTTTTCTTTCTTCAAACAAACATGGCTTGCTTTGTGTGCATGCCATTCCCATCCTATGATTCAAAGCCCTCATGTGAAAGCCCATCTCTCCTTTGGAAGGATGTATGGCATGTCATAATGAGTAGAGCTTTTGAGGATGCCTTTCTCTGATGACCGGTCGAGTGTCAGGAGGGATTCCTTTGGTCTCCTTCCTGCTTCCCATCATCCAACCAATGTTCTTGATGATTACTCTCTTCTCTCTTGGTGGAGCCTATTGAAGCTTGAAGCTTGAAGATGGAGTTCTCCCATGAAGCTAGCTTGGGTATCAACACAAACTACAGACTGTTGGATTGTTGCTGTTGGAAGTTTGCTTGCAGTTGTTTGGATGTTTGCTGCTTATCTGCTTTGCTGTTGAGCTATTTTGTCTGCTACTCTTTCTGTTTGACTGTTGCTGATGTGACTTGCTATTGTTGCATTCCTTTATCTTTTCAATTATTCATACTTGGCTTGAGGTTGAGATGAGCTTGTGGAGGCTCCTGCCCCACACACACTTCCTCCCTCACTTGCATTGCATGCATTTTATCTACAGTTGTTTCCTGTACTATTTACTATTTACTGTTTACTGTTTAGCTGATGCTTTACCTGTTTATGTATATCCTTTGATATGATCCCCTAGGAATCTCACTTCCTTTGATAAGGAAGTGATGATTATGACTTTAGGTTGAAACATGTGCATGATAACTTCTAGGAGATCCCTGTTTCAAACCTCAACCATAGGATGAACCCTTGGCATGACAACTGTTAGGACTTGATAGTCCCCCCTTTAGTTGAGCCTGTTCTCTCCTCATCTCAAAACAAATTAAAATACAGTAATAAAGGTTAACTGACGTTGTACATTACGAGCCTTAAGATATTTGAGGAAGGGTTGTCGGAGAGTTTCTTTTTGACAGCTTGGATGTCTAGTATGGCACCCTTTGGGTGACATGCGACGCATTCACTCTCAGGTCATAGTCTCTAGTGCGATATTGGTTGCAAACACCCATAAAAAACAGTTCTTTCATAAAAGACAGAAAAGAAACTTCAAACCTTTTTGCCCAATGGGCCCATAATTCAAAGGAAGCTTTTCTGAAGAAAAGAGTGTCGTTAACTCCCAGTTCTACCGCAAACGGTAACGCCTAAGTCTCCATGGGTCGAGCTGCGTACACCAAACTGCTGGAACTGTTTCTTAACCCTACTCGAGAAACAGATGAATCTAAATTCCCGTAAGCCGTATTATCCCGAACTACGTAAGCTCTGATCTCTCATACCTGTTGAGAGTACGTAGGCACAATACTGATGTATTGGCGAGCCACCTTCCCCGTAACCCGTAGTTAGGCGAACTACGTTGACTCTGATTTCTCGTTCTCTGATGAGAATACGTAGGCATAAAGTGTGACGCTTTGCCGAGTCATTTTCTTTTCTTTTTATACCGGCCTTGATAGGTAGATAGTTAAATAAACCCGTCAGATAAACACAACAAGCATGGATCCCATCGAGTACGATGGACGTGAGGGGTGCTAATACCTTCCCCTTGCGTAACCGACTCCCGAATCCAGACATTGGTTGCGATGACCTTATCTTATACCTTTTCGTCAGGTTTTTCCGATCGTTTCCTTTCCCGTTCTGAGGGATAAATAACGAAAGGTGGCGACTCTTCTGTTTTGCTGGCACCTTATTTTCGCGGTAGCGACAATGGTTATGAACACTTACTCTCCCCTTAGAACCTTAATCGTTATCGAGAGTTCCTCAATCCTAGTAAGGTGAACTACGATTGATCTGATTCCATCCTAGTCAAGATACGTAGGCACGAGATGCGACGTCTTCGCGAGCATACTTAGTGTATATACGCTAGGTCTTTACCTTAGCACTTTTTATTTAGCAAGCAAACTTTAACATAATATAAATACTAATAAGAGGTTCCCGTAGAGTACTACAAATACTTAGGATGCTAACACCTTCCCTAGGTATAACCTACCCCCGAACCTTATATCTCTAGCTTTGTTGTTACATAGCACACTTACAATTTTCTTTCGATCTTTACCTTTTCCTTTGGATAAATCAAAGCTCAGTGGTGAACTTCATGATTTGTGATTCAACTTAATTCAATAGCTTGATATTCGATTCTTACTGTAACACACTTTGTGCCAGAGAATTATGTTTTTGCTACCGAGACTCCTGTGGTGAGTCAAGTTCCTACTGTTCAACTTGTGATGGTCACCGCTCCTCTAGTTATGCTCATATCAGTTCTTCCAATGACCTTGTAGAAGTATTCATACTTTAATACAAGTATAATTTATATATGGCTCCTGATCATGACTAGTTGCATGCTATGTCACAGAAAGATAAAGAATCATTCAAAGAGTATGCACATAGATGGTGTAAAATTAATGCTCAAATTACCCCTCCGATGGAGGAGAAGGAGATGAAAAAATGTTTTTCAAGACTTTGAGTCTGTTTTTTTATGAGATGATAGTTTCTAGTGAAATCAATTGGAGCACTAGTTTATCTAGTGGAATGAAGAAGTATGGAAATAGTTTCCAGAAAAAGAAAGAAGGGGATACCAATAAATAGTATGGAAATATAGTTTCCAGTATGGAAATAGTTTCAGAAGCTCGTTAAGAACAGTTTGTTGATTTTCTAATATGCCGAACCTAATGTGCAAGCCAATCCTCTTCCAGAGAACGGGGAATCCTCCATCAATATGGTAGATGTTTGTCTAAGAGAATATGTGATTTCTAATGTTAACTTGGTAAAGACTCATTTGGTTGATGTGTATGCCAAGTTATGCAAAGTTAGTTTATTCAAAAGTGTTCATTCAGATTATTAGTTGTGTGAGTAGAATCCTCAAGGGTGTGCATTGGTAAAGAAAGATATCCAGGGTTTGATGGACCAAGGTATCTTGTAAGTCAGTGCCAAGCGCAAAGAAGACGAGGTAGATGTTATTGTTCCTCAGTTTAATATTTCACGACCCGTTGAAATCACTTATTAGAGTAAGGGATGTTCTATGGATCCTGAAATTCTAGAAAGCATACGATGGATGTTATTTCCAAAGTTATAACATCCATTGTGACATCTGCTTCTTAACAGCTAATAATCAGTAATGATAAAGCAGTAAATAACACATCAATTGTTCACCCAGTTTAGTGTCAACAACACCTACATCTGGGGGCTACCAAGCCAGGGAGGAAATTCACTATTAGTAGAATCAATTCAAAGTCAAACAACCAGTTTTCACTTCTCACTTAATATATACCCAATGACAATTCAACCTAGAGACACTCTAGACCTGAGTATTCCTACTCACTCCCTCTCAATCACACCACAGTGATATTCAATTACAGTTTCAAAATAAAGAGGAAGTCACACTTCACACACACCTTGATCTTGCTTCAAAGCTTTGATCAAGGGACACACACACTCTTGCTTAAAATCTTTGAGTGAGACACAACTTAGAACCTACCTAACCAATGCAGCTGACAGTTGCTTGGTAAACAAGTATTTCTAAGACACAATACACACGTGAAGAACACATTTTCTTCACTTACAATACTCACGTGAAGAACAACCTTCTTCACTCACAATGACTCTTGGTCTGCACTCTCTGATCTTCTGTTAAGTGCTTGATTTTTAGGATTTCTCCTTCTGATATTTATAGTGCATACAATCCTTTGGGCCTTGGTGCATAAATTAGGTTTTATTTATAACAAACCCTACTCTTCAATTCTCTACACGCTTGCCCTTTAATCCAGGATCATTTATTTCACTTTAGGGCTTCTCAAATGTCTCATGTCTTTCAGCTTGAGCTCCTGATTTGATTCCTGATTTCTAGATACCATAAAAACTAACTTGCCCACTGGATGTCATACGGTCAGTGTCATGACATTCTGTATGACATTCAACTTAACTTATAGTTAACTTACCCTGCTCACACATCATTAAATATGTCCTAACATTCAGTATGACATACATGCAAACTCTAAAGTTTTTCCATAAAATGCAGCCAATCAAGAGCAGTTACAAACTCCCCTTTGGAAAATTTTTGGCTAAAACACCCTGTTAACATATCAGAGTTTACACACAGCAGAAGACTTATGATGTGTCCTGACCTGCAGGCTAGTTACTATCTCAAGCCTCTCTGAGTCCTCACAATTAGCTCTCACTATTATAACTCACCTTGTTAACCATCTGTTAGTTACTACAAATGTCACACTTTGCTGAGTAACACACTAGGTTACTCGCCCTCAACTGATGCATATCCTCTCAGCTGAGCACACAACCTGCAGTCACACATATTCATCCAGTCTACTCTGGATGTTATGACATTCAGGATGACATACACCCTGAAGCCCACACACACCTGTGCTCCTCCCCTTGAAGAGTTTCACAACACTCACTGCTACTATCATGCAGACACACACAACTCCTAACACCTTCTAGGATCACACATTGTTAGCAACATACACAATTAACCAAACAGTCCTAACAAATATTCCTATACAGCATAAGAGTTCACACACATAGCACATTACTAACAGCTAAATTGCTGTTATCACATATCTCCTCAGCAGCACCTGCATTCACATCTGCAAGCATGATTATTCATGTGCACACAATAGCACATATGCTAGCCCACCTGTTCTTCCATATTTCTATACACCTGCTACCTGTACCTGTTGTTCTCTATTATCTCTCTCCCCCTTTTTAGCCACAAATTTAGATCTAACTACTGACTTAGCACATATCAAAAGTTGTACCATTACAACAGTTACGGGTACATTAAACACATTGTCCATAGAGAGCATCACATTTACAAATTGTCTATCAATTCCTACAGAAAGCTAACTAATCAGCACAAAACAACAACAACAACACCTCTTCCTGCACTAACTCAGTGGTCACAGCAGGCTTAGTCATTAATCTTATTCTTCAGCTGAGCTGGACCTGTCCTCCTCAGATTCTTCAGAGCTTCCTTCTGCCTCATCAATATCTTCCTCTGAGCTTTCACCTGATTCGTTTGAGCCAGCTTCTTGACCATCATTCTCTCTTGTACCATCAGTATCAGTGAGCTCAGTATTCTCATCTTGCTCTAGAGACCTTAGCAGTTTTTCAAGGGTCAACTTCCTTGCATGTCTCTCTGATTACTGCCATTACTTTAGTTTTTCTGGCTTTGGGACCCCTTTGGGATGTCTTAGTGGATGTTACGGCAATGTCTGGAACATGGATTCCTTGAAATAACTTGTTATGGAAAGCTAAGGGAGTTTCTCTTTTTCTAGATACATCACTGGTCTTGAGGATATTTGGAAATTATGCTAACATAATTCCACAAATGAGTGAAGGAAATGATATGGGTCCTTTGATAGTATAGCTACCAACATGCTTCATGGTTTTATTGAAGATGTAAGTGCCATAATCCAGTTTGGTCCTGGTCCCAACAACATAGATAACTCTCCCCAGGGCAGTGGCCACTGATGATTTGTGATTAGTTGGCACCTAGTTTGCAGCCCTAATTTTATGCAGCATAACATATTTCACACTCAGTTTGCTGGCAGCAAGCTTCCCTTTTGATGGCCACTTTCTGACTTGATTTCAAGTGATAATTGGCACATTTTGTTGTCAGATATGCTTAACTCAGGCTGAGCCTTATTTGATCTTCCAAGGAATTTGTTGATGGTAGTGGGAGTGAAGATGACACCATTTCCTCTCACATAGACTTTCCCAAACTTAGTGGATTTTCTATCACCACATTCATCTGATAGATTTACTATGAATTCTTTGACCAGAATTTCATAGCATTGGGAGAACTGAGTTACATTTTTCATCAAACCTGCCTCACAGATAAGGGCCATGATCTCCTTGTTCTCAAGAGCAGTTTGTGCAAGCTCTCTTTCCAGGGCCAACCTCTTTTGATAAACATATTTCCATTTGATATCACACGACGGGTAGTGAAAAGATATGTTGTCAATTGGTACTTTAGGGATATTTGCAGCCAGTTTGCTGGTAGATGGTTTCTTCTTAGATTGGATGTCAGTGACCTCAACAGCAACATCAGAATCTATTTCTTGTTCTGAGCTAGATTCAACCTTTCTCCTTTTAGTGGTTACTTTGCTTCAACCTTTGGAGGGTCCAACTTGAGTCCTCTTTGTTCCAGCCTTCCTAGTGGGGATATCTTGCTCAGCAGTCTTCTCACCCGCCCTACATGTGGAGATGTCTTGCTCACCAAATTTCTCAGCAGCTTTCTTCTTGAGGGGGCTTTGGTCAGCCACCTTTTTCCCTTTTCTTGTCATCATCCTTTTGGCTATGCCTGAATTTATCTTTGCTATGAGGTCATCGTCAGAATATTCCTCCAGGTTTACCAACTCAATGTTTTTGGTGCCTTGAATATCATTACTCATTTTCTCAACACCTTTACCTTTTTTCTTCCCTTCTGATGTAGGTTCTTTCAAAGTTTTAACATTGTGAGGGACATCAGCTTGATCATCCTGGTTAGGATCAGTCTCCTTAGTGTTGGATGGTGTGGGTATGTTGAGTGCGCTAGCCACCATATCTACAATTTTAAGGTGTGTTCTTCTTGCTTCCTCTCCATTTTGGTCATCAGATGTAGCAGCATGAGGGACCTGACCTGCGACAAGATCTTTGGGTCTTTTTGCATGCAGCATTTTAGGTTCCTTCACCAATAATCCTTCTGGTGTCATCATTCGTAGTGGAGCAATTTCCAGCACCTCATTAGGGTTTGATTTAACATCGTTGTCGGTCATTCTTTTGGCCGAGGATGGTTTAGAATGCTACGACATACTTAGGGTTGTTGTTTGAGGAAGAAGAGATTTTCTGTGCTTGTTGGAAACAGTAACGAAGCTGAATAGTTTGTGATGGCACCAAGAGTAGAGGGGTTGTATCGTATAAGTGGAAATGGGGTATGATTGCCCAATAGGAGGGAACTTACCTTTTTGATTTATCATTAAATGATTTAAATTCAATATGTAATTCCCTTTTACTATTAATTGCTATAACTCATCATTTCTTGAGGACTTCAATATTAGAGAATTTTTAAATTGAGACTCCTTGACACTTCGTGAAACCATGTCAGCACTGACATAATCACCAGGTTTAGCATAACCCTCTTGCCATTTACATAAGTTACCCTTGAGCATGTCTCCCTTGAACTCATCAGAGCTTGTTTGGATGGTACTCTTGATGTCACATAACAAGGTCATGACATCTGGAGTGACATTGTTTTCTTTATGCAGGTAAGTTTCCATGGACTCCATCAGGTTCCAATATATCCTATCTAGCTTTCCCTGATGACCAATCTTTGGGTATCCCTTCTTGGCTTGCTTCCCCTCATGACTTTTCTTACATCCTGTCCTTTTCTCTGAAGCAGACTTTGTAGATCCAGTTGCTGATGTGTTGGACCTGGTCCTTTCCATCTTTAGTGGCTGTCTTTCTTTCTACATCCATAGTTGGTCCTTATTTTCCTTATTGACCAAGGCATTGAGGTTACTTCTAGGCTCCCATAGATAACAATTGTTCTTGGCTCTAGATCCCCTCATAACTTCCTTACTTTATTCACTGATGACAACACACTCATTTTTAGTAAATTTTACATTGAAGCCTTGGTCACAAAGCTGATTGATACTGATGAGATTAACAGTCAGTCCTTTCACCAACAAGACATCATCCAGTCTTGGAACACCAGGGTCATCTAGTTTTCCAGCACCTTTAATTTCTCCTCTAACTCCATCACCAAATGTTACATGACTAGATGAATGGGGTTTGAGTTTTATCAAGTGATCCTCAATTCCAGTCATATGTCTGGAGAAGCCACTGTCAAAGTGCCAATCCTCTTTGGGTGGCATTCTTGGGGAATTGTGAGCTACTAAAGCCATATTCTTGGCAACCCACTGTCATTGCTTGTTAGGTGCATTCTTCTTAGGTTTTGCTTGAGGTTTTCTTTTGACATGAGCTATCTGTTTAGATTTCCCTTGGTGACTAGGAAATCCATGCAGCCAGAAACACACAGATTTGATATGTCCAAATTTTCCATAGTGGTAACATCTATAACCTTGGAATGGTCTTTTGACTTGGTTCTAGTTTCTGTGTGGTGGATGTTGTGACATTGGTCGTGATATCCTTTTTAACTTCTGAATCTCAGGTTGTAATCTCTTGAGTTTCAGAACAGGATTCTGTCTATCAACAAATCCCACTCCAGACCTATTTACTGAATTTTGACCACTCTGCAGAACCTCTTCTAGAGTGTCAGTCCCAAGACTTATCATCCTTATGGATTTTGCCATCTGCTCCATTTTGGATTTCAACAAGTTGACCTCACTTTTGAGTGAGTCTATTGTTGCTAGTTGCTCTATCTTCTCAGCCTCTAGTTCCATTATGCACTTCTTCTGGTGCTCTCCTTGCTGATACAATATAATGCTTCAGATGGACAACTTCTTATATGATTCTGCTAGTTCATTATAAGTTAGCTCCTCTTCACTTGAGTCACCATCAGATACACATACACTGTTTAGAGCTTTGACATGTTTTGCAGACTCATCTTCTGATCCACTTTCAGACTCTCCATCAGACCAAGTGATAGTTAGGCCTTTTTCTTTCCTTTTGAGATAGGTGGGACATTCCTTTCTTATGTGGTCATATACCTCACACTCATGGCATTGAACTCCTTTGCTTTGATTGGAATTTTCCTCAGACTTATCCCTACTGCTGCCTTCAGATGGGCTGTTCTTGGTGTATGGTTTGGACTTATGATCAATTCTTTTGATCAGCTTGCTGAATTGTCTTCCAAGCAAGGCTATTGCTTCTGACATACTCTCCTTATTTTCACCATCTTCACCATCTAAATCACTTGCATTTTTTGAAACAAGAGCTATGCTTTTGTTCTTTTTCTCTACATGAGTTCAATGCATGCCCATCTCAAATGTTTGGAGAGAACCAATGAGTTCATCTACCTTTATGGTGCATATGTCTTGAGCTTCTTCAATGGCAGTGACCTTCATGGCAAACCTCTTAGGTAAGGACCTGAGAATCATCCTTACAAGCTTCTCTTCAGCCATCTTTTCTCCCAAGGCTCCTGAGGTGTTTGCAAGTTCAAGAACATTCATGTAAAACTCATTAATGGTCTCATCTTCCTTCATTCTCAAACCTTCAAATTTGGTGGTCAGCATTTGAAGTCTTGACATTTTGACCTTGGAAGTTCCCTCATGAGTAGTTCTGAGAGTGTCCCAAACATCCTTTGCTAGTTCACAATGGTGTACCAGTCTAAAGATGTTTTTGTCTATACCATTGAAGAGTGCATTCAATGCTTTAGAGTTCCTAAGAGCTAATGCCTCTTGCTCTTTGTTCCATTCCTCTTCAGGAATCAGCCCATCTACTCCATCCTTGTCAATCTTCACAGGATGTTTCCAGCCAGAGTTTGCAGCTCTCCAAGCCTTGCTGTCTATTGATTTTAGGTATGCAATCATCCTAGGTTTCCAATAATCATAATTAGAACCATCCATAATTGGAGGTCTATTAGTGAATCCTATATCTTTATCCATAGTACCAAAATTTATTTCCTTAGATCTCACCCAGAATAAACAGGTAGGGTGCCTGCTCTGATGCCAATTGAAATTCTGGCAAGCACACGATGGATGTTATTGCCAAACTTATAACATCCACTACGACATTTGCTTCTTAACAACTAATAATCAGTAATAATAAAGCAGTAAATAACACATCAATTGTTCACCCAGTTCAGTGTCAACACCTACATCTGGGGGCTACCAAGCCAGGGAGGAAATTCACTATTAGTAGAATCAATTCAAAGTCAAACAACCAGTTTGCACTTCTCACTTAATCTCTACCCAATGACAATTCAACCTAGAGACACTCTAGACCTGAGTATTCTCACTCACTCCCTCTCAATCACACCACAATGATATTCAATTACAGTTTCAAAATAAAGATGAAGTCACACTTCACACACACCTTGATCTTGCTTCAAAGCTTTGATCAAGGGACACACACACTCTTGCTTAAAAGCTTTGAGTGAGAAACAACTTAGAAACTACCTAACCAATGCAACTGATAGTTGCTTGGTAAACAAGTATTTCTAAGACACAATACACACGTAAAGAACACACTTTTTTCACTTACAATACTCACGTGAAGAACAACCTTCTTCACTCACAATGACTCTTGGTCTGCACTCTCTGATCTTCTGTTAAGTGCTTGATTTCTAGGATTTCTCCTTCTAATATTTATAGTGCATACAGTCCTTTGGGCCTTGGTGCATAAATTAGGTTTTATTCATAACAAACCATACTCTTCAATTCTCTGCACGCTTGCCCTTTAATTCAGGATCATCTGTTTCGCTTTAGGGCTTCTCAAATGTCTCCTGTCTTTTAGCTTGAGCTCCTGATTTGATTCCTGATTTCTAGGTTCCAGAAAAACTAACTTGCCCGCTGGATATCATACGGACAATGTCATGGAATTCTGTATGACATTCAGCTTAACTTATAGTTAACTTACCCTACTCACACATCATTAAGTATGTCCTAACATTCAATATGACATACATGCAAACTCTAAAGTTTTGCCACAAAATGCAGCCAATCAAGAGCACTTACAGATCCCTTGATAATTTGTTTGCATGGGTTGTTTCCATATGAATCCACTAGTTATTCCTTGGAAGTATAATGCTACTGTGGTGCAATATGGTGAGAAAAGGGATAGTTGAGTCAACAAGATCCATTGAGAATATAGCAAATGTCAGGGGCATGACTAGAAGTGGTCAATTTTTTACTCCAGCACCTCTCCGAAAGGTTAATTTTGCGTCAACAAGTAAGAAAGTGCATGGTAAAGACTCTATTGTAGTTAATTAAGAACCTGTGGTCGTTAGCCTGTCTGATGAATCTAAGAGGAATGATGATGCTGGAGAATTACTACGATTAATAAGAATGAGTGATTATAAAGTGGTAGATCAACTTCTTCAGACTCCGTCAAAAATTTCAGTGTTGTCTTAGAAATCTTTGATGAAAGTGTTAGACCAGACTTATGTGGATCATAATGTGACAGTTGATCAATTTGATGGTGTAGTGGGAAATATTACATCTTGTAATGTGTTGAGCTTCAGTGATGAAGAGATGCCGCCAGCGGGAAAGAAGTACAATCATGCTTTGCATAGATCTGTAAGGTGTCAAGAGGATACTTTGCCCAATGTCTTGGTTGATACTATTTCATCGCTCAATGTTATGCCAAAAGCAACTTTGTCTATGTTCGCTTACCAAGGTGCTCCTATGAGACACAATGGTGTTGTGGTAAAAGCTTTCAATGGTTCCAAGAGGACAATAATTGGTGAAGTTGATCTCACGATGATGATACATCCTCATGTTTTCCAAATCACTTTTCAAGTGATGGATATTTACCTAGGATACGATTGCTTATTGGGAAGACCATGGATACATGACGCTGGTGCAGTAACATCTACTCTACATCAGAAGCTCAAGTTTGTGAAGAATGGTAAGCTGGTCATTGTTTATGGCGAAGAAGCTTTGCTGGTTAGTCACCTTTCTTCTTTCAGATATAGAGATGCAGTTGATAAAGTTGTTGGAACTCAGTTCCAAGCCCTTGATATAGTCAACGTTGTTCAAAAGAGTGAGTCATCCATGACTTCAATGAAATATGTACAACAAGATGTGAAGAGCAGTCAATCAGAGCGGATAAAGTTGTGAAGCATATTCAAGAAGTGTTTTACAATGCTGGATTCATCCACCCTCGAGACCAAATTGTTGCTGCCATTAGTGAAGATGAATCTGATCCAGAATGGCGTTGCTTTGTGACACATGGAGAGACAAGCCAAAATTGGATTGTTGTCGATGTTCCTAGTGTCGTTCATTGTTCAAAGTAGTTTGTTGTGTTTTTTCAAATAATTCCTTTCACTCTGCCCAAGGTGAAAGTGACTCTGCTCGGGCACCTTTGTTTCAAATTTTAAGATCATTAATAAAAGTCATTTTGTTATCCAATATGTGTTTTTATTTTTTGCATTTTTTTGAAAAACAGTAACTAAAAAATTGTATAAAAAATGTTCTTTTATTGCATTTTGCTCTTGCATTTGTTTGTTTTTTGAATCAAAGCATAAATTATGTGCAGATTATTGATCAATAAACCCATTGAAAATAGTGAACCTGCGTCATCTCCCAACTTTGAATTCCATGTATTTGAAGCAGGAGAAGAGAGTGAGGAAGATAATGATATTCCAAAAGAAATTACTCAGTTGTTTGAGCACGAGGAGAAGACCATTCATCCGTACAAAGAGCCTGTCAAACTGATCAACTTGGGTTCTAAAGAGAATAAGAAAGAGGTCAAGATTGGGGCACTGCTTAGTGAAGATCTCAAGAAAAAGTTTATAGAGTTGTTGAAAGATTATGTTGACGTGTTTACTTGGTCGTATCAAGATATTCCAGGATTGGAGAGCATCGGTTACCGCTTAAACCAGAATGTCCGCCAGCCATAAAAAAAAAAGAAAAAAAGAAAAAAAGAAAGAAAAAAGAAAAATGAAAAGAAAATAAATGAAAAAAGGAAAAAATGAAATGAAAGAAAAATGATGAAAAAGCTTCAAACGGACATCGTTTCATTCTGGTAGCTATTGATTACTTCACAAAATAGGTCAAATCAGCGTCATACAACAATGTGACTAAATAGGTGGTGGTCCAGTTTATCAAGAATCAAATCATCTGTCGATACATCATTCCAAGCAATATTATTACTAATAATGGGTCAAATCTAAATAGCAAGATGATGAAAGAGCTCTGTGAAAGTTTCAAGATTGAACATCATAATTCTTTACCCTACAGACCCAAGATGACTGGGTTTGTTGAAGCGGCAAATAAAAATATAAAGAGAATCTTGTAGAAGATGGTTGTAACCTACAAATATTGGCATGAAATGCTTCCTTTTGCTTTGCATGAATACCGAACGTTCGTCCGCACTTCAACAAGGGCAACCCCTTTCTCTCTAATTTATGGCATGGAATCTGTGCTCCCCACGGAAGTTTAGATCCCATCAATGTGAGTCTTGATGGATGCCAAGTTGAGAGAAGCTGAATGGTATTAAAAAATATATGACCAGTTGAATTTGATTGAAGAAAAGAGAATGACAACCTTGTGTCATGGTTATTTGTAACAGAAGTGAATGAAGAATGCATTTGATAAGAAGGTACGTCCTCATGAATCCAAATAAGGAAACATCATACTCAAAAAGATCTTGCCTAATCACAATTATTCCTGTGGAAAGTGGACTCCCAATTATGAAGACCCATATGTTGTCAATAAAGCCTTCTCTGGAGGTGCATTGGTTCTTACAATAATGGATGGTGAGGAAGTCCCTCGTTCGGTGAACGTCGATGCAGTCAAGAAATACTTCATCTAAAAAAATCAAAATAACAACTCGCTAATTTGAAAACCCGAAAGGGAGGCTTAGGCAAAAATGAGCTTCAACCCGAAAGGGAGATCCAAAAAAAATTAGATACATAAATATAAATAATTCATCCCAGTAGATTGAAAACCCGAAAAAGCAATATAGGCAAAAGTTAGGGATTTCATGGCAAGTAACTGCACCAGGCAAGGCTTAATCACCTGAAGCAGCAATATTCATCGATTACGAAATCTCAATTTAATCTCTCTCAACGGAAGCTAGATTATAAGTATTCGAAGTTGTTAGGGACAATAGTGGTCATTATGTTTCAATTTAGCCTTTCCACTTACCATTTTCCAAACTTCGTAATGATCCAAGGAGTCACGTCTTTTACGGATTATCATTCTATCAATAAAGTCCTTATTTTTGCCAATCAATTTCAATTCTTATATTTAATTTGTTTTTTTTTTGCAAAATGTCATTTATTTTTTCTAATAATTTTTGAAACAAAGGTTTGATGATAAACATGTTTTGAAATTACAAAATGTTTTCCTTTGACTTTTGAACAAACTAAATGTTGACAGTTTTCCAAGATTGATCAAGTCTTGAAATGCAAAACTTAGCTTCCCCATGATGGTAGTTCATGGAAATTATTTGGTGCACATCCTTGGTTTAATAAATTTGCTCTCTCCAGCATATTTATTCCCAGATTTGTTGGTAGATACAGGATTCCCCCCAGCGGTGTCGGTGTTGCATTGGCGATTTTAGATTACTTCCGCAACGAAGCTAGAAAGAGTGTTATCTCCGATAGAGGATTGATGATTGACAGAGAGTTTTGTTTCAAGTTCCCAGCAAAATTATTAGCAGATTTGTTATGAGTTAATGGTACTTCCCCTAAGCAGTTTTGTAACCATAATGTTGTTTTGTTGGCAGATCGTTACCTCCTAAGAGTGTTTCCACTTTAAGAAGGATTGTTGATTCAAGTTTCCGTAGTTGATCTTTTATCCCCAACATAGAGATCCCTTTATTTTGGAAAATATTGCTTCCCTAATAGAAGACAAACTCTGTTGTAAGGTCTTCATCTACTTGAGATTTGGCCGAGCACCTAGTTGTGGTTTTGGTTCTCCTAGTTTGTTCATCATCCCTTTTTGTCAACATAAGCATGACATTCCAAGCATTTTTGCATTCATAAATCATCATTTGTATATAGCCAAATGCTGATTCATACTTATTTGCATTTTCTTGCTCCTGGTCATGTGTTCCCTAGTGAGTCCATCCTATGTTTCCCCAGTGAGCTTGTGCCTCGTGGAAGAATGATGTTTCAATTTCCTCTCTAGCTCATCTTGTCTAGGTGGAATAAATCACTAGCCGAGTTCACTCCTCGTTTGGTAGAGTCTCGCTTGACCTTTTCTCTCCAGTTTGTTCCTAGATTAAACTTTGTCCCATGCAGCATTTCTTTTGATATCCCCAAGATGGAATCATAAATGAAGAAGAAGGCATTGCTTTGAACCTTTTGAACCTTGTATTCCTCTGTAGAAGAATGTGTTCAATGAATGAAGATATTATCCTTAGTAGTTATTGCTCTAGTAATCTCTCTAAGATTTATTCCAATAAAAAGTGGTAGTCTCTTTATTTGAGAAGCTTGCTTGTTCCTGGCATATCGATTCTTATTTCTGCAGCAAGTGGCAATCTCCGACAAAGAAGCTTGTTGAGATTTAACAAATTAAACTTAACAACAGATTGTTTCCTCAACAGGTGGTTGTCTATTTATTTGAGAAGCCTATTGCGATCCCCAATCAAAGTTCAATCTCCAACAAGTGAAGACCGCTTCAGGTTGAAGACTAGAAGACAAAGAAAGCTTGTCTGTCACCCTTTCCAAGTGGAAGACTTGGTTAAAGAAGAAACTAAAACCATTTCTAGGCTGAAGATTAGAAGTCATGGGAGGTTTATCACCCTTTCTAAGTAGAAGACTTGGTTAAAGAAGAAATTAAGACCCGTTCCAGGTTGAAGACTGGAAGTCATGTGAGGTTTATCACCCTTTCCAAGTGGAAGACTTGGTTATAGAAAAAGCTGAACCCCGTTCCAGGTGGAAGGCCAGAAGTTATGAGAAGCTTGTTATTAATTAAAATTCTATTTCACCACCTTCATCTATGAGTTGGTAGTATATCGTCATCCATGAGTCGGTATTACTTGTTTCTTCATTGTTATCTATGAGTCGGTGTTATCATATTCACTACCTTCATCTATGAGTTGGTAGTATATTGTCGTCCATGATTCGGTATTACTTATTTCCTTACTGTCATCTATGAGTCGGTATCATCTTGTCACTACCTTCATCTATGAGCTGATAGTATACTGTCATCCATGAGTTGGTATTACCTATTTCTTTATTGTCATCTTTGAGTCGGTATTATCTTCTTTACTTCCTTCAAATATTGAGTTGGTAGTAATTCCCCCTTTCAACTGACTACTCAAGGCCTTTCCCTAGTAAGCTCAGTATTCTCTTTGCTAGTTGTCTCCTAAGTAGAGGTTTCCATTATCTCCTTTCATTCCTAGCGATACTTTGGGTTTTCCCCATCATAAGTCCTTGTGGCTTATTTTCACTCCCCAATGAGTTGTGTCTCTTTGGTAGACTCTCTTAAGGTTTTTCTCCAGTTGTATCCCTGATAGAGTTTGTTTTGCATAGTGTTTTTCCCGCAAAGTTTGTTCTCTTGTATTCATTCATATCATAAGCATTATGCAACATCTTAGAGCTAAAAATCAGGTCTTCTATATTTAAGTCTTTTTGATCTCGTCGGTACAATGATTTCTAGTCTTCATATCTCCGGATAAAAGAAACTTAAATATGGGAATCTGTCATTCCCTAATTTTTACCCATAAAATTCCATCTATCATATCCTTTGCATTTCATTCCAATCATAAACATGGTTTCTCCTAACTTTCACCTTCTTGGGTTTGACTTTTGTAGGAGATCACCAAGCAACCATTGTGTTTCTCTTTTCCTTTATGTTTGTTTGTGTTTACGAACCCTTATTTATAATACAAAAATATGTGCTTTTGCTTTCATTTTTCTTGTTGTCTAAGCTCAGTTTTTCGCAAGGATGAATCAAGGCTCATTCAAGGTTATCAGGTCAAGTATGGGTGGATATTCATTAATGGTTGAGATTTAAGTAAAGGTTGACCTAATCTTGGTCAAAAGAAAGAGGATTGCTTCATTCTCAAGTTATCTTTGTCATTGATCATTTTGAGAGCAAAGATGTGCTAAATTCAAGCGATTTATGTTTGAAGATCATCAAGCTAGGGTTTTATGCAAGTTTAGGTTTAGTTGGTGAACTCAAGTTACAAAGCATTCAAGTTGGTGCATTGGGCCTCATTGCAAGTCATGCTTATTTTGGTCCATGTGTGAAGGCATTGGTTCAAGAAGAACTCAACATAACTCCATTTATTCAAAATCAAAGTTCAATATGGGTTCGTTTTGGTTTCACTTCTCAAGTTTGACTTCTAATTTTAAGGCATGATTCATCTGGTTCATAATGCTTTCATCATTTTCAAGTTAATTTTGGAAGTTCAAGAATGATGTTATGGTTTTGGATTCAAATGCAAGCGACCTCCATTGTCATTTCCATCTATTTGCAAAATCATATGTGTGGGAAAGCATGAGGTGGTTTCATTTTAATCAAGAATTTCAAAATTCGATTATCATGGTAATTCAAACAAGACCTAAGGTGCCAATAACAATTCAGGGCCAAATGAAATTTGTAAGACAATTGCATTCAATATAAATCAAGAAAGTAGGGTACAAATAGTACATTTAAAGTCCATTACATTATTCAAGCCCATTACCAATAAAACCAAAAAAACAAGCACATGAAGCAAAATAAGGCCCATTTCAAGTTACTAGTTCAGCCCAAGGGACTTCCTTAAACAAAGCAAATGCAAGGAAAAAATCAAGCTACAACATGAGCATACACGGCCAAAATGAAACAAACGAAACACGAGCAACATGAAGGCAAAATGCAGGTGCATCATCACAATTCCAATTTCATGACAAATTTCAAAGTTGCAAATCCAAGTTTCCTTTCAATCTCTTTTACAAATTGAACCACATTCACACTATAATTCAAGCTTTGATTAGCCAAGAAAATTCTGCAAAAATATCACCTAAATCCTTCACGTTAAACCTTCCCTTCCACTACAAATTCAATTCACCACACAAACTCCTTCTACAAAACAAACAACATATAACAACAACAACATCACACATGATCGTGACTTTATGAGTATATCGGATTATCTAACTGCAAGTATACAGTCTATCATATAGTTTTAAAAGATATCGAACCCACAGGGACTAATAATCAATCTACTGTTATCTATTGATACCGTGTAAAGCTAAGGCTAATGATTTTTTTTTTGGATTTGGGGAAACTAAAACTAACATTAAAACTAAAAGAAGAATTAAGAAATATATCAGACAAGAGAGACCGGAATGTGGATTTCGTGCACCTTGGGAACTCTATAATTCATTGGCGTTAGTTTACAGTTAAATTGCTTTCAGTAGAAAATACTAGTTTAAACACTCCATCTCACACTCTCGCGCTATTGATTAAAGCTACACTCTCTGACCATGAGATTTTGCTCTCGCTCGCCCATTTTAATCAAAAAGTATTTTGAAAACTAAATAAGTCCTAATTGATACCTAAAGCGCTCTCGCTGTATTTAGGATAAATGCTCAATTTTCACTATCCGGTTCAATCCTCACACTCTCGCGCTATCGACTTGAACCTTTATTTGTTTTCACTCTTGTGCAAAACAATTTGAATTAAGATTGAAAATTAAAGCCAGAAGATAAATTTATGAAAAGTTAACGCCAATTTTATTATCGAGTCCCATCGGAATGATGATCCTCACATACCGGACCCAAAGATGTTTAGCCGAACATGTTTTGAAACTTAAACATAAAATCATGGCAATTAAAATTAAGGACAACATGATGAATACACTAAGAAAAGCGATAAACGGAAATATAAAAGCAATGATATAAAAACCTGTAAAAACTTGAATTAAATTCAAAATGCTTCGAGTGCAAGGAATGGAAACAAAATAACTTCAAATATGTCGGCAGGATTACGATCCAACAGTATAAATCAAAGCTTAAAACTAATGGTGTGATAACCTCTCAATGTAAGAGATTATCACTTTGAAAGTAAATATTTTCCTAAAACTAAATTGACAGAGCTTTCATGCTTAACCTTGGATGCTCAAAACTAAGAAAAAGTGCTCTTATGTAGTGGTCCAATGCTACATAACTACTTTGAAATGTGTAGAAACTGTTGAGAGAATGTAGGAAAGTGGATGAGAATGAGTCTAATTTGTTTTCCATGATCTGCTGATTATGAGCTTTCATGGCATTGCCATGAGTCCATGACGAACGCCATGGGCTTAAGTTACTTATGACGTGGATGAGGCGTATGGCGAACGCCATGAGGTGGTGGCGAACGCCATACACCAGAAATTTCCTTTTCTTGCTCTTTTTCCAGTTTTTTTTGCATGTACACTCTATATTCGATAAGTACTTGAAATGAAAATAAAATAAAACATAATGCCATGATAACATAATAAAAAGACACTAAATCACATGTGAATCGTGTCAGAGTATACAATACGTTTTCACGTTATCAAACTCCCCCACACATAAACCTTTGCTTGTCTTCAAGCAAACTGCTACACATATGAAATTTTTTTGTAAAACTTTGTAGCAGGTAATATCAAAACTCATGAAAAACAATTCACATGGATACTCGGTCTAGGCTACGAACTCCATTTTGGCTAACATTGTTTTGGTAGGTACTCTCTCGCACACTAAGGATGTCGTAGGAATATAATTCCATGGTTGTTCGGTCCTAAGCCTTCCTTTTATACAAACCAATATGAATCATGTCATTATGCCTAAGCCTAACTCATTCATACCACTTTTTTCCCTTTTCATTCTAGCACAATCACATTAAGCTCGTTATCCTTACACACTCATGGTAGGATAGCCTGTTAGTGTTCATGATCTCATTTTTTTCTCGCACATAAGCATAAGCATCAACAAATGAAAGAATTTGCACCATTGGACTAAGTGATCGGGTGATAATCACCTAACTTAGAAGGAACACTTCTTTTTATTCATATTTTTTTTCTTTTTAACTTTCTTTTTAAGCCTGAGATCGTACACTTAATTGCATCAGCTTCCTACTTAGTGTATGCTTAGGATGATGATGACTGCTCAATAAACTACTTAAGGACTAATAAAGGGTGAGAACTTAAGGCTATGGTATGACAAGTACTCAAATCGATCTCCATAATTAGGAGACTTAAGGTGTTAGAACGATATCGATCTTGTGGATTTTCCCAAGTCTCCACAATATATCCTAAACTTCATCTATAGCCTAAAACCTTCAAAAGGTGCACTGAATTTCAGAGTCAAAATTTTTGTTATGGCTCAAGAAAAGGAAACATTAATAAACAATGGAAACAACAAATAAGTGACTCGCCATCACATGTATATGACTCGAAAAAATACCAAAACAAATGAAATTCTAAAAACATAAACTAAATCAATAAAGGGAAATCTAACTAGAGAGCAGCAAAAATCAAGTGATAAAACTCCTCCCCCACAATTGAACTAAACATTGTCCTCAATGTTTTGATACAAGGTGAAAAAGAGTAAAAGAGCCTGAATGGTGAGCTTAGTAGCGGCCTCGGCCTCGTCCTCGTCCATATCCACCTCTACCCTGATGAGGATTTGGCACACCCACATGCTGCATGTACTCTAGCATATTTGTCATCCCCACATGCAATCCTAACATCTTCTTGATCAGGTCTGCCATGTTATGCTCTATGCATCCAGTGTAATCATGTTGATGCTCCTGTATCTAGTGAATAGTAGCCATCATGTCGTCATGCTACCTCTGTTTGTTTCTAAGCAGCTGGTTGCACTCGGTGTCTACATCATTCCGATGTTGCAGCTTGGTAAGGACATCATCAAGTTCGGTCTTAATCGTGGTATAGTCGTATGTCTCACAGGATTGATGTCTAGAGGAGGTACCTGCAAAAGAATTAGAAAATCCACGTGCAATATGTGTGGGTATATAAGGGTCAGTCGCATGGGTAGGAGCGTCTTGACCCATATGGTCGTACTCATCATTAGCGGAACCACCCTCAGTATCTTGCATGGGAATGTCATTGTGGACAGGATGACTGGGTTCTGGGGTGGTCAAGTCATAAAGCCAATTGTTCTGGCTTTGCACGTCAGTCCATGCAGAACAAGGTAAAATAACACTTTGAATAGCATGGTTATTAATCATTAAACCATACCTACCTTCTTTCCTAGCCTTAACCAGACACATGTTTCAGTAGGCCTCTAAATCAAGAAGGGGTGTATCGAGGGGCTCAAGGGCCGCAAGCTCTCTATCAAGGTCCAAAGCACAAGCTATTGATGTGATCAACCCTTCAATATGAATGCAGCCGGAGCCTCTAGTAACAACAGGCTGCATATGCGTCAGCATAAACGGAGTCGGGTTGACTTGTGCCCGTGTAAGTGCGTTATACATGAAAAGAGGTCCTTAGAACTCACCTTTCCATTATTCACATGGCCTAATAAAGTGTTTTCTAAAATACGGTGTAGGTAATGAATGCTCAGGTTGTGAATCGCAGTGGATTTGAGGCCTTCCCAATCAGTGGTGGCCTCACCAGTAATTTGTTCCCAAAAGCGGAACAATTCAATATACCAATCTCTATCCAAGGGTCCCTCGCATGCAAAACCATCCCCATGAGGGAAGTTCAGCAAGTCGGCGATGTGGTCATGGAAAAATTCATATTCTCTATCAAACATCTTAAACTTTAGTGTGCGTATAGTGTGTTGGCTCACCATCTGCATCTAGTAACTGAACGAGCTTAATAACCTAAGTGTTAGTCTAACATATGTGGGGTTACCTAAAGTGCATAAATGTGTCATTGCTAAGTTCCCTACCATCTAATTAACACTATCTAACAGTCCCAAACTACGTAGAGCAGATTCGCCGGCATTCCTTGTCAGATTTTCCGCACGTCAGAAAAGCTTGCCATACCTCTCTCTATTTCTCACAGTCTCCACCCTCTCTAAATGTGATACCCATAAAATATACCATTATCCTTGTTGCTCTTGCTACTATAGGAGGCATGCTGGAGAGTTTTTGGAAGTAAAAGTGAGTTTTGAAAAGGAATGTGTGAATTGGGGAAGAATGTGAGATAAATAGGGTAGTGAATGGGTGTTAATATATGGATTGATGTAATTTTGAAGGTTATGAGATAGTGAGAATGTGAGAAGTTGAAAGAGCGAGTGCATGCAATGGATTTGGAAGAGAGAATGTTAAAAATTGTGTAAAAATGGTTTAAAATCGTGTCTACCACTAGTATGTCAATGGTGATCGCCATTAGGTCTGTGGCGAACGCCATAGACTTTAAGTTACATTGTTTCAAAAGTTATGCCTATGGCGAACACCATTAGCCTTATGGCGAATGTCATAGGCTTTGGACACGTGAATTTTTAGATCATTGAGGTATTATATAATTTTAAAATAAAAAATAAAAAACAAAAAAAAAATAAATAACACAAAAAGAAATAAAAATAATAAAAATTAAAAAATAAACATTAAAGCAATAATAAAAATGAATAATTGGAAATAACTGAAAAATTGCATTACGGAAAATGATAAATTATGGGTTGCCTCCCACACAGCGCTATGTTTGACATCGTCAGCTCAACAAAAGAATTGAAAATTAACTGCTAATATCAACGAAAGCTGGGAAATGCTAATTTAGTAAGCGGGAAATCCTAAACTTAAAAAAGTAGTAAAAATACTTTCCTTCCCCCACACTTAAACGAAACAGTGTCCTCACTGTTCAAGTAAAGGTAAAGAATGCGGTAAGAATCAACAGTAGATCAACCACTTCAATGTGCATCATGCTTGAAAAGTATTCTCATGGAATGCACCTCTTGATAGATGTAGTCAAACTGTTCATTTTCCACATCCATAAAGCCATAAAAATATCGCCAAATGGTGGTAACATTATCCCTAAGGGTAGCAACTTCATATTGAAGGGTGTCTAATGTAGGAGTATGGTCTACTAGAGGTGTGGTTAAGGAAGCAGATGCAAGTGAAGGAACATCAGGAAGAGGATCAGAGCGGTACTCATAAGCTTGAGGGGTCTCAGGATGTGTAGGTGACTTGTTCTGACCTTCTAAGTCATATAGCCAATTATCCTTATTGTGCACACTGGTCCTCTCATGATGAGGCAGGGTGAAATGATGTACCACTTAGTTGTCTGTCAATAGTTCAAATACATTTGGCCCTAGGTTTCATAGAAAAAGATGGTTGAAACAAAAGACTACATTCATGGGTCAGATACCTCCTAAAGGAGCTAAGGTTGACAGTGGTGTTCTAAGACCAATGGCAACAACTATCATGGTAACGAGACCGCCTATTAGGATGGGTCCTTGGATGGCGTGTGTAATCCTATCCATGTTAGCAAACATAAAGGTCGCATCATTAATAAGCCTATATTGGAAAACACAAAAGATAATGAATAGTTCATCCCTATACACAACGATAATGTTTTCTTCTTTCCCAAAGAGTGTATAAGCTAGATTCATATGAAAGTACCTAATGGCTAGATTTTGTATACTATTGGAGTCCATGAAATTTTGTTCAGGGTGGTAATCTCCAGAAATGTTACCCTAAAAGTAGCCAAGCTCTATATCTATATAACCCCCCCTCTTGTACTTCTGTAAAAAAGTCGGGGCACTAGGAAATCCTAAGAGGTCAGCAATCTCACGGCGTGTGAAGTGGTAAGTATGCATAAACAACCTAAAAGTAGCTAGTCCTCTATTGAACCCCAACCCTTGGTTAGGATCATAGAAAAAGGAGCTCAAAAAATCAAGATTCAGCTTACGGTAAGCACAATATATTCTTCTCACAACAAAACTATCCCAGCCGATTTGGCTGAGCATAAAACGTACACTCTCCCTAAATCCTAGGGTGGTCATAGTCGGCCCATCTGGATACATAGTTAGTTCCATCTCCCACTGAAATAAGACTTCATAATTCCGCCTCTAGGTTGTGTTCTTGAAAGCAATCTCCATATAGTCTATGTTATCCATCTCTAAAGTTAGTAATAAAGTTAGCGTTTGCAGTGTTCTGAAAATAGACATGAGAAAAGTTAGTACTTATCAAAATATTTAATATATCTCTTATTATATTGGGGGGAAAATAAGAATCTAAAAATTTATGGGTTGCCTCCCACGAAGCGCTTCATTTAATGTCGGTAGCTCGACACTTTTTGAATAAAACTATTCTTGCGGAAGAGCAGACAACTCATCTAGTTTGAAATTGGTGTAGTAATCTCTGTTTTCTACATTATGATAATGTTTGAGTTGCTGCTTGTTTACAACAAATGTCTCCTTCGATTTACTCCTTATTTCAATGGCTCCATTTTGAAATACTTTGATAACCTCAAAAGGTCCAGACCATCTAAAATGAAGTTTACTTGGAAATAGTTTTAGTTAGGAGTTGAAGAGAAGGACTAGTTCTCCTTCATTGAACTCTCTTCTTGCTATGCATTTATCGTGCCACTTATTAGTTCTCTCTTTATAAATTTAGGAATTTTCATAGGTGTCTAACCTTAGTTCTTTTAGTTCATGGAGATCTAGAACTCTCTTTTCACCTGTGGCCGTATAGTTCATGTTAAGGGTCTTAATGACCTAATCAACTATATGTTTAAGTTCAACCAGCAGGTGGCATGATTTACCATAAACTAACTTAAATGGGGTGGTTCCTATTGGGGTTTTGTAGGCTGTTCTATAGGCCCATAAAGCCTCATTAAGTTTGGAAGACCAATCTTTCCTAGAAGTTGCAACAGTTTTCACTAATATTTTCTTAATTTTCTATTTGAAATATCAACTTGCCCACTCGTTTATAGGGTGTCTCTATTCAGTTTCGGACTCTGTATTTGAGTAACAGTCTTTCAAAGGTATTTGAAATGAAATGAGAGCCACAATCACTAGTGACGAGTCTTGACACACCAAACCTAGGAAAAATAGCATTCTTAAAGGATTTAATAATGACTCGTGCGTCGTTTATAGAAGAGGCTATAACCTCGATCCATTTGGATACGTAATCAACAACATATGTATGTATTTGTTACCGAAAGAAGATGGGAAAGGGCCAAAAAAGTCAATACCCCACACATCAAAAAATTCTAGTTCTAAGATACCCTTTTGAGGCATCTCGTCGCATCTAGAGATATTTCAAGAGGGTTGGCACCAGTCGCAATTGATAACCATGGTGTGGACATCTTTCCATAAGTTAGGCCAAAAGAGGCCAGATTGTAATATTCTTACGCAAGTCTTTGACGTGCTTGCATGCCCTCCATAGGGTGCAGCATGACAATGAGATATTATGTTGTCCACCTCCTCCTCGGGGACACAACAACGGGAGATCCCATTGGCGCCTCTCTTGAAAAGAAGGGGCTCATCCCAATAATAATGTTTTAAATCTTGGAAAAACTTTTTCTTCTATTGGTAAGTTAATTCAGGTGGAAGCATTCTGACTGCTAGATAGTTAACAGAGTCAGCATACCAAGGCACTACGGGTTTAGTAAAGACTGCTTCCATGACTTCTTTATTTTCTATGTTAAGATTAATTTGAGAACATTCAGTTGTGTTAGTTAAGTTATTTTCTAACTGGGCTATAAGTCGGTCACATGGGAAATAATCGTTGATGGGCACCTGTTCGACTTTTATATTCTCAAGTCTAGAGAATATTTTCAGTGCCCTTTTTATCTTTGATATCAAAATCAAATTCTTGTAGTAGCAAGATCCATCTCAAGAGTCTTAGCTTGACGTCCTTTTCACTTAATAGGTACCTAATAGCAACATGGTCAGTATAGACAATTATATTAGCTCCTACCAAGTATGAAAGAAATTTATCCAATGCAAACAGGGCGGTTAGAAGTTCCTTTTCTGTTGTGGCGTAGTTCATTTGAACTTCATCTAAGGTTTTGCTTGCATAGTAAATCACATGAAGCTTTTTTTCTTTTTGTTGTCCTAAGATTGCACCTACAACATAATCACTAGCGTCACACATTATCTCAAAGGGTCTGCTCTAATAAGGTGGCTGCATAATAGATGAAGAATTCAGAGCATGATTTAATAGTTGGAACACTTCTAAGCATTTCTCATCAAATATGAATTTAATGTCTTTCATTAACAGGCCAGTTAGTGGTTTAGATATTTTAGAGAAATCCTTAATGAATCATCGGTAAAAATCGGCGTGACCTAAGAAACTATGTATTTCTCTAACGGTTTTCATAAGTTGAAAGTTATATATAACTTCTATATTAGCTTTATCTACTTCTATCCCTTTGTCAAACACTATGTGCCCAAGTACTATTACTTTTGAACCATGAAATGGCATTTTTCCCAATTGAGTATGAGGTAAGGGAAATGATCTTTACGAGTGGCTTTATTTAATTTTCTATAGTCAATGCACATTCTCCATCCAGTTTCAATATGTTTCGCTACAAATTTTACCTTCTCATTTTTTATAATAGTAACACCTCCCTTTTGGGGTACGACATGCACTGGTTTAACCTAGTTACTATCGAATATTGGCTATATAATTCCTGCTTCTAATAGCTTTTGTACCTCTCTCTTGACTACGTCACTCATTATGGGGTTAATTTTCCTTTGGTGTTCTCTGGAGGTTTTTGAGTCCTCATCTAGCATAATGTGATGCATGCATAAAGAGGGACTAATTACTTTTAGGTATGAGACATTATAGCCTAGAGCAGTTGGGTATTTCATTAAGACATGTAATAATTTCTCAGTTTCTATCTGTTCAATGTTTGCGTTTACTATCACTGGGCGTTCAAGCTTTTCATCTAGGAATTCATACTTGAGATTTTTAGGTAGTGTTTTGAGTTCTATAGAAGGTTTCTTTGGGAAAGGCATATGATCTGGAGTAAGTGCAAGACATTCACTTAGATTGTCGTCCTCATATGGCTTTCACCATTCATCATCTTCAAATATAGGAGGTGTTAGAATCTTTAGTACTTCGGTATACTTAGGTGGTTCCATCTTCATTTCTCTCACGCATTCGTCAATGATGTCTAAGGAATAACAAGAATAGCCTATAGCTGGTGCCTTTAGGAATTGCGCCAAAATAAATTCAACTTTTTCTTCACCAACCTTAAAGGTTAGCTTTCCTTTCTTCACATCTATGATGGCGCCAACAGTGGCCAAAAAAGGTCTTCCTAAAATGATTGGAATGTTTGAATCCTCCTTTATGTCCATAATTATAAAGTCGGTGGGAATTTATAATTGATCTATTCGGACAAGAACATTCTCTATCATACCTACGGGAAATTTAACAAAATGGTCAGCTAGTTGGAGAGACATTCTCGTTGGTCTTGCTTCTTCTAATTTGAGTTTTTCGCAGATGGAGAGGTGCATTAAACTAACACTGGCTTCTAAGGTTCAAAGTACTTTGTCTATTACAAACTTTCCTATTACACATGGTATGGAAAAACTACCTAGGTCTTTTAACTTTGAAGGCATGTTATTTTGAATTATAGCGCCACACTCAGTAGTGAGCATCACTGTTTCATTATCCTCAAGCTTTTTATTATTAGATAGGATCTCCTTAAGGAACTTAGCATAGGAAGGCATTTGTGTAATGGCTTATGTGAATGGTATTGTAATGTTCAGCTGTTTCAGAAGCTCTAACAATTTATTAAGTTGTCCTTTGCTTTTAGACTTAGCAAGTCTTTGAGGATAAGGAATGGATGGTTTGTATGGTGGTGGAGGCACATATGGTTTTCTTTCTCTACTGCCTCTTTATCTTTGTCTTCATATCCGTTGTCAGTTGGTTTTTCTTGTTGGCCATTATTTGTTACCTTTTCAGCTTCTCTTCCATAATTTTGATACATGGGTGGATTTTGGATTCTAGGATCTACTGGATAATCTAATTCTGTCCCACTTTGGAATGTGATAACATTAGCATGACCTTTCGGGTTAGGTTGTGGTTGGCCATGAAATACTCCAGCTGGGGGTGGTGTTGCTGCTTGTTGTTGAGCCACTTGAGAAATTTGGGTTTCTAACATTTTGTTGTGGGTAGCCATTGCGTCAACCTTACTCGACAGTTGTTTCATTAGATCACTCATATGAAGGTGTTGGTTGGAAAACTCTTTGTTTTGTTGGGTTTAGGCTGCTATAAAGGTCTCCAATATTAGTTCGACATTTGACTTCCTAGGTGCTTGAAGAGTAGCGGGGGCTCCTTTTTGATAACCTAGAGGAACATCTAGTGATGTGGGATGGTTGTTACCCTATCCACTTGGCCCCATGCTCGTGACATCGAACCTTTGAACCCACCATGTTTGTGATTGTTGCATAATCGTTTGCATCATTTGGTCTTGCTTTCTGCATGTTTTTCAGAGTCTCATTCATTTCCCTTTGTCTTCGTAGAAGAGAAGCTGACACACCAGTATTATACTCATGTCAATTCAAGATGAAAGATGGAGACTATTGAACAAGAGCAAAGGGAACTCCATTAGGAAGTGAATTCATTGAGAGATGGAATATCAAACTATATGTGATATCAATTCAAGTCATGTGTGAAGTGTAATCTCAAACTATTTTGAAAAACTTGAAAAATTGACATTTCTTATGTGCAACTTAAGCCACTCATAATACATGACTCAAATTAATCCAAACATAGGAGAACAAGAAATCTTTTACGTCTTTGATTTGAATCACACTTTACACATGATTCGAATCATGCAAAATTGTGGCTCGAATAACAAGTTGTACATAACTCGAATCACATACCGCTTGACAGCCACTGCCTTATTTGATTCAAATCAGGTTCAACCCGTGACTCAAATCATGAACCTATGTGACTTGAATCACACCTTTAACTTGACTCAAATAGCAGGAAAATTGGTCACCTTTCTTTATGAGATATTGCTTCATACTACTTACTCATTTGACTAAAATCATAAAATGCTCTTGACTCAAATCTAACTAACTTTTTCCATCCATTTTGTGTTTAATCTCAAGCACATATAAATTCATTTTGTCATCTCATTTAAAAACAACTTTATGGAATTTAATAATCTATATTGTGACTTTTTGAAATCAACACCCTCTCATTTTTTGAAAGTTCAAAAACTCTTGCAAACAAAATTTGTAGTGTTATATTTGCAAAAGGCCTTGCCTAGGGTGATTCCTTAGGATCACCTCTAGGAGAAGGCGACGATATATGGTCACTCGAAGGGAGGCATCGCCTTTCCTTTAAGTCTTCTTCGCCGATGGAGGAAAAAAATGGGATAAGAAGTGTCTCAGATAAAGAGAAACTCAGGGTCGTTACTGACTCACGTCTCCCTTAGAAATAGGGATTCAACTATCCATCATTTTACTAAGTGGGCGGTGGCATTTTTCGAGGAAACCCTAGGTCATAAAGACCCTTATAAATACACTATCCCTCAAACAAAAAGACAAAATCTAGTTATACTCACTTTCCACTACTCAAATAGCACCATGCTCATTAGCATTGTAACACACACGACTAACCTAACCACCCTCCTACAACCTAGGAGCATCGACCACCAACAAGGCCTCTCACCTCACATGAGCTGGTCCATTAAACAACCTCAAAAACCACCACACATGGCTTCTCCTCGCCGTGATCATGCCGTCACTAACCAAACATGTTATATACCTATAATGGTATATGATTCTTCCTCCCCTTGCAGGGGTAACACACATACCTTTTACTTTTTTACTAGTACAATGACGCCCACCTTTGTTGAAAGTTATCTTGCACCTTCTTGGGTTGAACATTTTATAAGCATTTCTAGATTTTACAAAGATAATCTTACTTGTACTAGGTTTATCAAATTTGGAATATCCAATACCACTTATATCATTTGTATATCTTTGTTTGCTTAAAACACTTTCCAAACCAAGTTGGCTTTTTCATATTTCTTTATAACTTGATTCAATTCAAAAATCTGTTAGATTTTAAACTCACACACAAAAGGGAGGGGGTGAATTATGTGGGTTGGAAACACATGGTTTTAAAAAAAATTGCAAAATAAAACTAGAGTGTAAAACTATTTAAAAACTAAGCAGTGAGTAAATAAAATTTGAAAATAAAAAGAGTTAAGAGGTGTTACGGTGAGAATCATGATACCAAGCTATTGATTAACTTGAATCTTTAATTCTTAAATTACAACCGGACTTTAATTTATCCAAAGGAAAGGTCTAAAGAAAGAAAAACCCTTTTGCGCGATGTAACAACAACGCTAAGAGATTCGGGGATCGGGGGTTGGTTATGCCTAGGGTAGGTATTTCACATCCTAAACATCTGTAGTACTCTACAGGAACCTTTTGTTTGTTTGCATGCTAAGTTTGTAAATGTTTGCTAAGGTTTGGGGTTGGGTAAAGGGTGTAGGTAAAGACCTAAAGATAGTTTCTAAGCTTGCTCGCAAAGACATCGCGTCCTCTGCCTACGTATCCTTACTAGGATAGAATCAGAGCAATCGTAGTTCACCTCACAAGGGTTGAAGAACACTTGATTATGATCAAGGTTCAAAGGGGAACAAACATTACAATGCTTGTGTAGAGTTTAACAAAAACTCTCTAGATCTATGTTATAACACTCAAGAGGGGAGTAAGTAATCATTACCATGATTCTTACATAGAGTTTAAAAACTACATCCTAGGGTTCTAGTTGAAGAAACACTCCAAGAAAATGTAAATTTTTTAGACTTAAAGCAAAGTTTAATGGCTTATACTAAGGTTCAAGATGACTTTACAAAGTCAAGGGAGGGGTTAATGAGCTATCCATGACAGACGGGTCAATGGAGAGACTTTTCCTTTGGAAGGAGAGAGGGGAGGCAACTTGGATAAGAACTAAAGAGTTCCATCACTTGGGGAAGAAATACTTAACAAAGCAATAAACAATTAAGTAAGATGAATAAGATTACAATCAAGTAAGCATGCTTATCACAATAGGAAAAGATTGATAATACAAATGGTTACAACCGATGATCAAATATCTTAACAAAGATGAAATCATATCTTAACGAAGATTGAAGGCATAAAGGTAACAACCATGTAAATGAATCACAATTTGAAAGTAAACGTGTCATAAACTCAAGGTGTATCAAGTGCCACAACAATATGTATTGACGACAATTAAATATAAGCAAACATATCATAACAGTTTAAACTCAAATTTCTGAGGAAAATAATATGGGATCATGGTGACAACCAAGGGAGAACAAGCCCTAACATGTTTACTAACATATGGGAAATAATCACAAGCAAAATCTCACAAGACAATTCAAGCGTGGTTTAAAGGAATTCGACAATATGCGAGATAACGATCTTAACAAAGAATCAACATTTCACATAGAACAAAAGGTATCATAATCATGAACAATTTGAATTATTTTTACATCACATGAAATTAGACATCAAAATAAACATGTTGCAAAAGAATGAGTTAAAACAGATGAAAGATGAACAAGTTATGATTTTTGGAAGTTTGAAATGATTTATGATAACAAAACCACACAAATGAATGAAAAAGAAGGATAAAGGGGCCAAGCTGGGAGTTGAACCCAGGCCCTTGTGTTTACCAACACACAACAACAACCAACAAGCCACACGCGCGTGCTGTTTGTGAGAATGGAAGGAGTGAACAAAATAAATTCAATCGTAATTGAAAATAAAAACAACAAAAAGGGTTGATCCCAAGGATCGAACCCTGGTTTGGCAAGTGAAAGGCGCATGAGAGAGTAAGGTTTCTACCACTGGGGTGGCTATACATCCGTGTATTTAGCCACCCCCATAAATATATATGGCATATTTCCATGGATTTTCTGGGCAAGATGAAACAAGCTAAAAAAGCCAAAACGTGAAGGATCAAACTCTATCAATTCTTAATCATTTTTGATGAAATCTTAGTCAAACTTGATTGTTTTTTCATGAGCATTAAGATGGTGCAGTTGGAATTTTGAAATGAAGCTTTGAAAAGGAAACACGACAGAAGATGCAGGTTTGGCAATTGAGTTGCATTTTGAAAACCACATATCAAATATGAGTTCAAATCCAACAAGGGGCATTGTACACAAGTTAAACATGTCATAACAGAGGTGTAGCACATTTAAAACTCAAACATAACTCACAAGAATAGGAAATAGCACATGAGTTGCAAGTGTGGTGTGAAGTCAAGGCAAGCTGTGATGACAAACACATTGGCAATATGAGATGCAACTTGATGCAATCAGGAGTAATGGCAGAGGTGAACAAGATATAATCATGATCATGAATGAGTTTAAGCAAGGATAACAATCAAAGCAATGTTGGATGAAAGAACTGCACATGAATTGTAATGGTATGGTGAGATATTGCTGCTGTCCAGATTTTAACATAAAAGCAAGGCAAGGATGGAACTCATTTGATCATATCATAACTAATGCAAACATGAAGTAAAACATATATGATGCAATGTGAGAACAAAGAAGATTACAATCATAGTGTTCAACACAAATTCAAGGCACAACTGTCATGCTAAGTGAAAATTGGAGAAAGAAAGCAAGTTTCAAAGCTAGATCAAGAAACAAACATAATTGAAATGAGCAGGCCCTTCAAACATCCTCAAAGCATCATATAAGGTGTGTCCACACTTCAAAATTATTCACAAACATCATGGAATTGAAAGTCATAGGCCAGCTGCTCAAACACTCATAAAATGCAATATTTGAAACCATACAAGATTGGAACAATATTGAGATCAGAAAAATGCCACACACAAGTTTCAAATGAGTTTGTAAATGAGCCTAACACTTAAAATGGCCATGAAACGCACAGAAACAGAAAATGGCTATCAAGCCACAATTGTCAAACATGTGTGAGGGGTTGTCATGACAGAAAAGTAAGACATAAAACAAACTGATTGATTCATGCACATACAAGTCCTAATTACCAATAGAGATCTAATGCTAGATGAGCAGCCCTAAGACAATCAAACAAAAAAGAATGAAGTCTGTGCAATTGGTTTTCAAAGCTGTTTGATAGCAGATGGTACAAACTGGTCCAGCTATGAATCAATGGTCTCATGTTGACAAACATTACACACACACACACATCATAAATGTATAAAAGAATGAGTCACAACTCAGAAAGTGAGCATATTGCAAGCAGGAAAGAATTTGGTACATGGTCATGGTGTGTTTTAGCTTAAAAATGCAGTTTGAGGGTGAAATGCAAAAACAGGTAAACATTGATCAATCCAAACATCTACACACATTAGAATCATGAATACGAATGAGTTACAACTCAATGATTAAGCATAGACAAATAGGACAACATCTTGGTATGTTCATGGCATATTCTAATATGAAATTGCAATTGTGAGTGAAATGAGAAAGCAGGCAAGAACAGAGCAAACAATCAATGTGCACACATCATTATCATGAGGGTGGATGAATTTCAACTTACAAAATAAGCATAGGACAGTTGGAATGAAAATAGGCATATTGTTGTAAGAAATGTGAAAAAACTGTCTTGGCAAGTATTTAGCACAACAAGGCATTTTTAAGGCAATGAGTTCTTTGATGAAACAACTGTTATACACATGTCATATATATGCTAGAAGATGAGACTAAGTTCAGGAAATGGATCAAATCATCACCAAACAGAATGTATCATTTTGAAGCTCATGACATACAAAAACAACAACTTAAATATGCAGCAGGTACATTCATGACAGTTGGGAAGTTTTGATAGCACATACAAGTTTCAAATGAGCAAAACATTGATTCCATACACCTAAATAAAGTAGAAATTGATTGAAACAGAATGTGATATGTGTTTGGCATCATGATATCTTGAAAAATGCAAATGAAGCATGACAAAGTAGTTTGAACATTTAAGGAGATTTTGAACCTACAAACACCTCGTACAATCTCAAAACATAATGACAAATGAGTCCACTACATAAAAACAAACACCAACTGCTTTAAACCAGAATTGGTATACCTAGCCAAATTGACAGCAAAACCAACAATATCTCATGACAGGCCCTGATGGCTAAGTTTATGTTTCTCAAATTTCAACCAATCAAACATCATGAGCAAGATCATGTAAGCATTAAACAATGATTTAGAACAAATGAGATACAATCATGACAAGCACAAACAGTCCAATAGTAATGATAGAGTAGAATGACAAAAAAATAACATAAGTGTGAAACAAGTGCCACAATAGATTCAAACATTATCTAGGGCAAGGGGATTCTATGAACAACTTACAAGTTATCCAAATCTCACTAATGAATAAGGTTTGACAGTTCTAGGGCTAAACACACCACATTTCCATGTTGGATTCCTAAAACTACCACATAGACCAAAATCTTCACAAGCAAGTTATCCATGACATCAAAGTAAAAACTTGGTAACACATCATCAACATATCATTTACAAATGAAAATACATTGATAAAAGCAAGTAACATGACCATGAAACAAGAGTTCTTGACAAAGAACTAAAATGGGGCAGCAAGACTACATTTCCACCAAAACACCTCAAAATGGTAAAACATGATAATGTATGATCAATAAAGAGTTTGAATGTCACATACCTCTTGTAGACAAGTCTTGAGCCAGCTAAAAAGCTGAGAAACCCAGACACTTCTTCCTTAGCATAGAATTGAAGCTTGCTTCCTCTTAAAGCAACAAACCACTTTTCAAGACAGTTGGAGTTGTGTGATTTCTAGCTGTTTTTTAGAGCTTGGACAGTTGAGATATGATGTATAGGAGGTGTTGGGAGTGTTGGAATGGTGGGAAGTGCTTCAAGTGAAGATTTGGCTTTCAAAGTGCAAGAAAGTCAAACTACTAAGGTGTGAAGATTGACTTTTGTGAAAATGAGATTTTTGAGTGGTTTGAATTTATGGACACCTTCCACACAATGTTTATGGATTGTGTAAATGGTTTTGGGTGGCTTGGAAATGGTAGAATTGAGCTTGAGCAGAGTTTTGCTCAAGACAACTTTTTCGTGAAAAATGGAAGTTTTGAAAATTGAGATTCTTGAGGAAATGAAAGGGATTCGAGAACTATTGTTTCTCTTGGTTTTGGAGATTGCTCTGGTGTCTCTAACGTCAATGAAGAGGCCTATATTTATAGTGAAAACAAGAGTGAGGGCAGCTTGGTACTTTGCCACTTTTGGAGGGAGATTTATGAAGTTTTTCAAATGAATCTTGCAAAATATCTTCCTATCAGTTCCATGGTTCAAAGAAGATCAGAAAAATCAAGTGTAGATGGACATGAAGTGACTGAGGTGAGCTTAGAGTTTAGGGTGAGCAGCTGCAACAGTTTTGGAGTGAAACGTTTCTCTCTCCTTCTTACACATTTGAATATTTTAATATACAATGCTTGCAACTTGCCTCCCTCTCCAAACATCTCATTTTTCTGCATTTTCCTTCCTCCACACATCTAAATATCATATTGAATCATGATCCAAGGGTTGAGGATGTCTCAAGTTGTGAAATCTGATTTTTGAGAAGTGTTGGATTGTGGTTTCATGTGTTGACAGCCCTAACTTCCATGGTTCATAACTTTCTGCTCACACATGCTATTAAGGAGTTCTACCACAATTTAGAAAGCCCTTAAGTAGCTCTATAACTTTCATGTTTTGGAGATTTCCAAATTCTAGATGGAACTAGGTTGAAAAACCCTTCCAAGTTATTTCCCTTCTTAAAATGAATCTTGTCATAACTCCAAATCTATGCATTTTCTGATCATGGACCACTTTGAGGCTTTTGTAGGATTTGTCAAGAGCTTTCCAATGAGCTTTGAACCACTTCATTTGGATGTGTGGTTGAGGAGTTATGGTCTTGCCCCTTTCGAAACCCTAATTCCCGATTTTTGCAATTACTTCTTAACTCTTGATCCAATGGTCATGCAATTTTATGGGGAGATGTAATATGACATAAGGAGCATTTATGATTCACATCTTGAAGTAAAATTCCTTATTTTTGAAGAGTTGACTTTTCGGTCAACTGTTCGATCAATCGGTGACTAACGAGTCGACCGTTGGTGATCCGGGCATTCTGAGGACTTGAAACTCTTTGGATGGACTTTACTAAGCCATAGGAGCCTAATGGACCTTGATCCCACCATTGAAACACCTTTTGATTCAAAAGTCAAACTATAGTTGACTTTTCCTGATCGAAAACCCTAATCGGGTGTCTTGAATTGCACTGTTCTCAATTCCATGGTGACCACCTCAAATTGGATTCATACTTGATCCAATGTAGTATCCTTGATCTTTTTTGAAATTGAATCAATCCAAAATATTGATTGATAAAACCCTCAAATCCTCGATTTTGACGATACGGAATCCTAATTCATCTGCATCTTGACAAAGATAAACTGGAAATGGGTTAAGGTTAGTTAATCAAATGAATATGATCCTACAATGAAGATGAGGATCTAAGGGGTCAAAATTTGGGGTGCAACAGATGCCCCTATTTAAATATCTTCACTAGATGGTAATGAGAGATGACAATCCTCATAGAATCACAGTGAAAGGTATTTAAATATAGCAAACCAGAAATTTTGTCCCTTAGATCCGATGGTATGCAAAAGGACAAATGCGAATATGCCATGAATCTAAATGATGTTTTATGATGCTTGAATGCAAGACAGATGCAGACACACTAGCAAAGATAAAAGAACGATAATACAATGAGTAACCACTCACGAGGACCCAACACACTGGGGAAAGATTCCAAGCGAAGTAAGCAAGATAGTTCAGACCTGACTAAAGATGCTTTTTCAAGGAAATCTTTCACGCAGGGGACACAAATTCCACCAGGGAAGACACATCTTCATTGGGGAAAGGAGATACGAATCTCACTGGGGATAACCAGATGAGGAAGCCCACCGGGGAAGATGACAATTCTTCACTGGGGAAATGAAAGAAAAAAAATGCAAACCACATTGGGGAATGGACTCACTGGGAAGAACAAAATCACGAGGGAAGCAAAGCTTCACCGGGGAAAAGACGGAACGAAGGCACGACTCTCACTGGGGAAAACCGAATGAGCAAATTTCCTATAACGAAGAGTTCAAACGGGATCTTCAAGAAAAGGTTAGAAACAAGACCGGGCGTGCCGAGGAGGTTAGTATCCACTAATTCTCCGAGACTCGACTGGGAAAGCAAAAGCTTCAACTGGGGAGACTGGTGACGACTAGAATAACAAATAGCTTCAAACAATGCTAGTTTCCACTAGACTTACTGGGGAGGATGGTGACGACCAATCCAAAGTTCGGCTTCCAAAAAGTGCTAAATACCATTAGACTTCCTGGGGATATGGTGATAACCAAATCGAAGTTCCAATTACAATTGGGAATTCCAAATAATATTGATAAAACACAGGACTTCGGCTGGGGGAAGTTTGTAATAATCAACTTGTAACAGTTAGCTTTCAAGCAATGCCAGTAACTACTGGACTTAGAGGGGACTGGTGAAGACCAAATCAGGATATACCAATAACAATTGGTTCTGGATAATGCTAGTAACCACTAGACTCAACCGGAGAAATTGGTAACGACCGAGTCCAAGGAGACCAATGACCATTGGATTTTTAAAGAGTTTGGTGACGACCAGACCAAAGTGGTGATAACAATCTGATTTAAGCGATGCCAATAATCATTGGACTTAGGCCAACTGGTGACGACCAACTCAGATATACCAATAACAATTGGTTCAGGATACTGCTAGTGAAAACTAGATTTTCCAAACAATGCTAGTGACCACTAGACTTAGAAAGATTGGTAATAACCAAATCAAGAGGTATCAATAACAATTGGATCCGAAGGTAATACTAGTAACTACTAGACTCAGAAAGATCGATAATGACCAAATCAAAAAGGTACCAATAACGATTGGTTCCAGGCGATGCCAATAATTATTGGACTTTTAGGGAATTTTGGTGACGACCAACTCAAGTACCAATGACCATTGGTTTTAGAAGGCAATACTAGTAACCACTAGATTTTAGCGAAGATTGGTGAAAACCGAATCAAAAGGACTCCAATAATGATTGGTTGGCTTTATAACAGAATCAGTGACGACTGTGTTTAGAAAAATTGTTGGTGACGAACAAATCAAGACATCGAACATAATTGGTCTTGAACAGGTGCTAGTGACTACTAGTCTTCAAAGATTATTGGTGACGACCAAATCAAAGATGAATATTGGTAACAACCGCCCACTTGTTGTAAACTGGATATTGCTAGTCACCACTAGCTTCCTAAAGAAGATAGGAAAACCCCAGGATGTCAATCTTGAAGCGAAATTTATTGCAATAGATCAAAGATAAAGGTAACGACCAAAAGATCTCAAAGGCAACAGCCAGACAACAGAGACCAAAACCAAAATGCCAACAAATGCGTATGCTAGTATGATGTTGTATGTAAAATACAGACCGACCCGCAGGAACAAAGGAAAGCAAAACAAGGAAAACACATAGAGAGCTCGTCATGCTGAGTCTCAAAGCTTCAAGTCAGGCGACACTTCCTTTTTTTCCGCGTAGATAACGATATTTCCAATAGTATCCTTGTAATTCTGTAGAGGAGAAGTCTTGGCTTAAGAGCCGGAATTGCTGTCGGACGCATCTAGTTTGGTCAAGGGTGACAGCAAACCTTCACAACTTTGAGAACTACGTAACGTTATCAGATTACCTCTAGAACTCTTCAATTGTTTTGTAAAATTGTGTTTTCTTTTAAAACAAAATTTTAAAATTTTCAAAACACTTTGCTTTCAGGAAAATTCTTATTAACGAATAAATGAAATTGCATAACAAAAATAGAGGATCATAACAATGATTGGCCAAAATCTGATTTTATTGATAGACAAGAACTTTACAAAGGGCAAAGCCTCGGGAACTTTATATATTTGAAAAAATGGCAAACAGAAAAGGTTACAGAATCCCATAATAATCCAGTCCTTTTAACTGTTAGTTCACTTGCTTCGCTGCTTCTGACGAGAATGACAGACGTTGCTCTCTCTTCTTATACCTTGCACAAGACTCTGCCCCGGCGTTCGCCAGCTATTAGGCTTCCATCTCGTTGAAGTACTGGAATCTCCTTTATAGGTCTTCTGCTTTAGGCATAGTATTTTCTCACTGCATCTGAGTTGATGGGATACTTGAGTTGTTCGCCATCCATGGTCTCCAGAATTAGAGATCCTCCGGAGAAGACAGTTTTCACAACAAAGGGGCCATCGTAGTTGGGCATCCACTTGTCGCGCATATCCTTTTGAGTTGGTAGGATTTTTCTAAGCACAAGCTCTCCTTCCCTATACTCTTTGGGACGAACCTTCTTGTTGAACGCTCTTATCATTCTTTGTTGATAGATTTGACTGTGACACATGGCCGTCATTCTTTTCTCATCAATGAGATTCAATGATTCGAACCTTTCTTTTATCCATTCGTCATCATCAAGCTTTTCTACCGTCAAGATCTTGAGAGAAGGTATTTTGACTTCAATGGGTAGCACAAGGTCCATCCCATATACTAAGGAAAAGGGAGTTGCCCCTGTCGAAGTGCGCACTGATGTTCGGTATCCATGTAGCGCAAACGGTAACATCTCGTGCCAATCCTTGTAGGTTATGACCATCTTTTGTACTATTTTCTTGATATTTTTGTTTGCAGCCTCAACTGCGTCGTTCATCTTAGGTCTGTAAGGAGACGAATTGTGATGTTTGATCTTGAAATCAACACAGAGTTCCTTCATCGTTTTGTTGTTTAGGTTCGACCCATTGTCAGTAATGATCTGGTCAGGAATACCGTATCGACAGATGATTTCCTTTTTGATGAAGTGAGCAACCACTTGCTTTGTCACGTTCGCATACGACGCTGCTTCCACCCATTTGGTGAAGTAATCAATTGCGACAAGGATGAAGCGATGGCCATTGGAAGCTTTTGGCTCTATTTCCCCAATCATATCTATGCCCCACATTGCAAAAGGCCATGGTGATGTCATCATATTGAGAGGATGCGGAGGGATATGCACTTTGTCGGCATAGACTTGACATTTATGACACTTTCGAGCGAAGAGTATGCAATCCGTTTCCAAAGTTAACCAGAAGTATCCTGCCCTTAAGATTTTCTTAGCCATAGCATGGCCGTTGGTATGGGTGCCAAAGGTTCTCTCGTGTACTTCAGTCATTATGAGATTCGCCTCGTTTTCATCGACACATCGAAGTAGAACCATGTCGTGGTTTCTTTTGTACAAGGTACCATTGCTGATGAAGAATTTGGCTGACAATCTGCGTATAGCTCTTTTGTCAATTCTGGATGCATCAGCTGGATATTCTTGATTTTGAAGGAAATTTTTAATGTCGTGGAACCATGGTTTCTCATCAGTTTCTTCATCTATTGTCATGACATATGCAGGTACTGTCCTTCTTTCAATGTGGATCAGAGGCGCCTCGTTAACAAACTGGACCTTCCACATTGATGCCATCATGGCTAGTGCATCGGCAATGTGATTTTCTGCTCATGGTACATGCTTAAAGGTGATTTTATCGAAATATTCAGCCATCTCCAAGATATGAGTTTTGTAAGGGATCAATTTTTCATCCCTGGTTTCCCATTCTCCTTTAAGTTGGTAGATCACTAAAGCAGAATCATCGATTACTTCCAAGATTTTGATGCAAAGATCGATAGCAGCTTCCAACCCTAAGATGCAGGCTTCATACTCGGCGATGTTGTTCGCGCACGAGAAACAAAGTCGGGCTGTGACGACAGTATACCCTCCAGTTGGATTTTTCAAAACAGCTCCGACACCATGTCCATTCTTGTTTGACGCTCCATCAAAAATCATTTCCCAGCGGGATCCAGGCTCGGGACCTTCTTCCGGACCAGGCTCTGGTTTTGTGCGTTGAATATACATCACATCTTCATCAGGAAAATCGAACTTGAGTGGTTGATAATCCTTCATAGGATGCTCTGCGAGGTGTTCTGACAAGACACTTCCCTTGATAGATTTTTGAGCAACATACTGAATATCGTACTCTGATAAGAGCATATGCCATCTGGCTAATCTTCCTGTTTGAGCTGGCTTTACAAAGATGTACTTGATGGGGTCTATCTTAGAAATTAGCATTGTGGTATGACAGATCATGTACTGTCTCAGACGCTTGGCGGCCCATGCTAAGGCACAACAGGATTTTTCTAGGGGAGAGTAACAACTCTTGCAATCGGTGAACTTCTTGCTCAGATAGTAGATTGCATGTTCTTTCCTTCCTGACTCATCAGTCTGGCCTAAGACACAGCCCATTGAATCTTCTAGTACTGTCATATACATGAACAAAGGTCTTCCCGGCAAAGGGGGAATCAACACTGGAGGCTCTTGTAAATACTGTTTGATTTTCTCAAATGCGGCCTGACAGTTCTCGTTCCATACTTTCGTCTGATATTTTCGTAACAACTTGAAGATTAGCGTGCAAGTAGGAGTTTGATTGGAGATGAATCTGGAGATGTAATTCAGACGTCCGAGGAAGCCTCTGACTTGTTTCTCTGTTTTAGGAGCAGGCATCTCCTGGATTGCTTTAACTTTGTCGGGATCTACTTCAATTCCTCGTTGACTAACGATGAAACCAAGTAACTTGCTTGAGCGAACCCCAAAGGTGCATTTTGCTGGGTTTAACCTCAGTTGATACTTTCGGAGTCGCTCAAATAGCTTCAACAGATGATCCAAGTGGTCTTCTTCACTTTGGCATTTTGCGATCATATCATCCACGTATACTTCGATTTCTTTGTGCATCATATCTTGGAAGAGTGTGACCATGGCTCTCTGATATGTTGCCACTGCGTTCTTCAAACCGAAAGGCATGACCTTATAACAATAGGTGCCCCAGGGTGTGATGAAGGTTGTCTTCTCCATGTCGGTTGGATCCATTTTTATCTGATTATAACCAGAAAATCTGTCCATGAATGAGAATACTGCGAAGCTTGCTGTATTATCCACCAAAGCGTCGATATATGGTAAAGAGAAGTCGTCCTTCGGACTTGCTTTATCTAAATCCCTGTAATCGACGCACATCCTGACCTTGCCATCCTTCTTTGGGACTGGTACGATGTTTTCCACCCATTCTGGATATTTGGATACCGCTAAAAAGCCTGCATCAATTTGTTTCTTGACTTCGTCTCGGATTTTAAGAGCCATGTCTGGTCTTGACCTGCGAAGTTTTTGTTTGACCGGAGGACACTCTGGTTTCAGGGGGAGCTTGTGCATAACAATGTCAGTATCCAACCCTGGCATGTCTTGGTAAGACCAAGCAAATATATCGACATAATCTCTGAGGATTGCTATCAGCTTGCTTTTGATCTCGGGCCCTAATGATGCCCCAATATTGACTTCTCTTTTTTCTTCTTCTGATCCCAAGTCGATGACCTCAGTCTGCTCTTTGTATGGCTGAAGATAAACATCTTTGTATTCAACCATTCTCTTCAACTCTTCTGGGACTTCTAACTCTTCATCATTCTCTTCTTCAGCTTAAAAGACAGATGAACCACTAGTAGAAGGAGCCGAAGGATCATAGGATTCTGTGGTGGATGTAGGTATTCTGCATGTTTTATTTTTTGGGAACAATTAGACACACACATACAGACATGCAGATGAAGGGTTGTTTTTATTTTTTCAAAAAGATTGCCATTTTTCCTTTTAACAAAAAGAGTGAAAATGATGCGCAAAATAATAAACAAGAGTTTTAACAAAAACACTTTTCATTAATGATTTTCAAATTGCAAAGTGGCCCAATACAAAATAATTCGCAGGCCTTGGGCAAGACCAGGAATTTTAAAGAAAACACAAAGCTAACAAGCAGAGTGAGTTACTCTAAAGGTAAAAACACGGGAATTTCCACAGCCTCCCAGTTGTGCAAAGCTGCTCCTCCCCTAGTTATTAAATGATCCAGATTACCATCCTCATCTTCAGCAATAATGGCGTTGATTTGAACTCCGCCACTGGTGAATATTTCCTTCAAAGACTTCTTCTTCATGGTGCTTTCCTCTGACTCACCTTCTAGAGTTGGTTTGTAACCCAACCCCTGTCGATCATTTTTGGCTCGAGCGTTGACTTCAATGACCTCTCCTCATCCCAATGGGATTCCAGCTTTCAGTGCCACCTTGATACTCTGAACAGAGGTAAATGATGGCCCGCGAGTTATGTCTTATTCGTCAACTAGAACAACGTGAGCTATTTCTAGTGCTTGGAAGGCTGTCTCAAGGGAATCTTCGTCAGCCTCGATATACCGGAATGAGGATAGGTTTCTTACTATTAAATCATCTTCTCCATGAACAATGACCAATTGGTCATCCACAAAAAACTTCATTTTCTGGTGGAGAGTAGAAGTAACAGCGCCAGCTGCGTGGATCCATGGCCTTCCCAGTAAACAACTGTAGACCGGATTAATATCCATCACCTGAAAGGTGACTTCAAAGATTTGTGGTCCGATCAGGATAGGAAGATCAACCTCCCCTATCACGGCTCTCCTAGATCCATCAAATGCCTTCACTATGAGAGAAGTTGGCCTCATGGTAGCACCTTGATAAGCCAGCTTGGCTAGTGTCCTTTTTGGCATCACGTTGAGCGCCGATCCTGTGTCAACAAGAACTCTGGACATTGTATCTTCTTCACATTTGATCGACACATGTAGAGCACGATTGTGCTTACGTTTCTCAGCTGTCAGATAGTTGTCGTCAAAGCTTAGCGTGTTGCAGGCAGTGATATTTGCTACAATGGAGTCAAATTGCCCCACTGTAATATCTTCGTAAAGCCTTTGATGGTGTTTGATTTAGTTGGTCCACCACCCTATAATCACTTCGTCTGATGATTCTCAGGAACTCTTCTTCATCACTTTTGACGCTTTCTTTTCCTTTAACCAAAGGTTCTTTAGTGACAACTGCCTCTGGAACGGGTTTCTGAGAAACAACAGCTTTTGGAGCAGAAATTGTTGGTGGAGGAGCCACATTGTATGTTCGCGGTTGGTATATGCGACCACTTCGGGTCATCTTGCTCCCACCGGCAATGTTAGCTACATTTGCGGGCTTCCTTTCTTTGATGATTTCCTCGCACCATGAATGGTCCGGCTTCGGTGTTACAACCCTTGGGTGAGGTTTGGATCCTCCCCTTGGTTCAAACCTGGCCTGCCCCCTCCCGAATTTTGGGGGTGCATCGTCGCGGAATACGGGCCGGACGTTCTTGTGGTTGTTGTTGTTGTCATTATTTCTGAACACAGCTCTTTTGTTAGGCTCTTCTGGCATGTTAAACACAGGTTCAATGACTGCCACATCTTCCCCTTTCTTTCTGCGAGCAATTTCTATCATCCCTTATTCGATCATTGCTCGAATGTCTTTTTTCACAATGTCACAACCTTCAGGGTTCAGAATGCATTGTTCGCAGTTTTCGTGAGATGTCTTAAGTGCCCATGCTTGAGCGAGACATTTGTGTAGGTCCGTCAATGGCACCTTGATCTCATCGATAGTGGTGACTGTCTTATCCTCTGACCCTTCACCTTCTTCAGTAATGGCATTGACTCCACCATGATTTGGCAGAGGGTTGTTTTTCACGTTTGGATGATTATCTTCAAAGGACAGAATTCTTTTTTCAATCAATTCTCGAACGAGGTGCTGCAATGTGAAGCAACCTTCAAGGTCGTGGCCTGGAGTATTCTCATGAAATAAGCAGCGAGCGTTGGCATTCTAGTAGAACGGGAGTGGATTAGTTGGAGCACCTAATTTTCTTGTTTTTACCAACCCTCTTTCTATTAACATGGGGAACAGATTGGTGTAACTCATGGGAATAAGCTGTATTTTTGGCCTATTTGCCTGGTAATTCGCCCTTGGGGCCCTGTTTTGTGGCTGCTGACCTTGCGGTTGATGGTATTGTTGCTGATTGTTGGAGTGATATTGGTGATGATTGCCAGAATGATATTGGTGCTGATTACTGGATGCCCCATGCTGGGGACCCTGCTGTGATGACGGTTGAAAAACGGGAGTCACGGCTGCTATATATGATGATGGTTGGTACTGCTGGCGATGGCTTATGGAGTTTTGCGCCTTCTTCCCATATGTGACCGCACTTACATCCCCCTCTTTCTTTTTGTGAAAATTGTTGACCGGTTTCTTTGCTGAATCGGCGCTTGAATTGATATTCGGAGTAGCCACCTTTCCACTCTTTAAGCCTGCTTCAACTTTGACCCCCACTACCACAATATTAGAGAAGTTAGTTGTGACACTACTGATCAACCGTTCATAGAATTCTGGCCGAACTGTATCTACAAACCAGTCTGCCAGTTCCTTTTCAGTAAGGGGTGGTTCTACTTGAGCAGCGGTTCCGCGTCATCTTTGCGCGTACTCTTTAAAGGTTTCAGTATTCTTCTGTGTCATGCTGAGAAGCTGACGGCGGTCGGGAGCTAAGTCCATGTTGTACTTGTACTGCTGAATAAAGGCGTCTGAAAGATCTTGGAAGCCGTGGATCTTTGCTTGATCCAAGCTGAGATACCATTTAGCCGAAGCTCCTTTGAGACTGTCTTGGAAACAGTGTACCAACAGCTTGTCATTTTCAATATGCGGAGCCATTCGCCTGCAGTACATGATTAGGTGCACTTTAGGACAAGTAGTCCACTCATATTTGTCGAATACTGGCATCTTGAATTTCTGAGGAAATACCAAACTGGACACCAGGCATAGGTCCTTGGCATCAGACCCAAAGACATGGCTTCCTTCGATGGCCCTCATCCTCTTAGCCATAATGTCCATCTCTACCCTTAATTTTTCGTGTTTTTCATCTTCGGCTTCAGAACCGTCAGGTATGTCAAAGACTGGCTGTTGATTGCTGAAAACAGGTCGCACTGTAGTGGGTCCAGCCGCCTGAGTGAAAATAGGATTCCTGATTGTTGAATCAAACAGTGGATTAAGACTTGAAGATTGCATATTGTTGAATGGTGGCACAAAATCCCGAGACATGCCATAGGGGAATTCTGCAGTGGTAACTGGAGCTACTGTGACATTGGCCGCTGCCGTGACGACTTCGGAGATTACCGTAGACTGTGTGTCCATCTTTGCCTTGATTATATTGAGAACTTCCATAATCTGTTTGATGTCACCCTTGATTCCTTCAATGTCGTTGTCCATTTGATCGAACCTCTGTTCATTATCTGCCATCTTCTTTTAGGATATGGATCGAGTGTTGTATCTGTGAGTATTCAGTGTGACTCCTTCTCTTTTTTCTGAATAAGAACAAATGATGAGCTGTGGAACCCAGATGCAAGACCAATACAAGATGAAATGCGAATGCAAATGCAAATGCAGATGCACAAACCATTCAAGGAAAAACAAATTTTTGTTTACAAACAAAAAAGTTGGAACAACATGTAACGACATGCTTAAAAAGCGTTTTTTCATTGATAGCTGAAAGTCTATTACAATAGGTGGCTCTTGCTAAAAAGCAAGACCTTTCTTACAAGAAGTGAAAGTAAATGCAACATTAGGATTTCAATCCTTTTAGGGAAAGCAGGGAAATGGTGAAACAAAGATCATTCTAACAAGATGATCCTTCTCCTTCTTGGACTTCAACATGAGTTTGGTCCTGGCGGATAATTTCCCACAGGTCTTCGTTCTCTCGTTGCACTTTGATCAAAGCGTATTTCAGCTCTTCCCTAGTTGTGGGGACCTCAGGTTCCATAGTTATCTCATAATCATGAGTATAGAACATGGTCAAGGAAATTTCTTTCGACCATAGCAAGTACCCTCTGGAAGTTAAACAGCTTGCATTCTCCATTGGAGTTATGCCCAAGAGGTGAGGATCTCTTTGAGCGTATTGAGCACGGGCTTCTAGTTCAGGGTTGCGACCAGTTTCGCAGAAGCAAGGCCTCAGCAGTTCTGGTTCGGGTTCTGGTCCGGTGGGATACCCATATTGACACTGGGCGAGAATAGGATTGTAGGTGATAACCCCCTTCGTCCCAATGAGAGGCACATTGGGGAACTCTCCATAACTGGGGATCATGACTAGATCACCAAGGCTGGCGTCGTACCATGTGATGTCATAGTGCCTGAGAGTGATGAGTTTAGAAATCCATGCGCTTTTGGTGGGAAGCCTCCAAAGGATATGAGTCCTGGGCAGATGAGAGGTAAACCACCGGTCAAGTAGTGCGAGGCAGCATGAGAACTGCCCGAGATCGTACTAGATGAAGCGGTGGATGACTATGTAAGTATCAGCTAGTATCTCGTTTACCGGGTATTTGATGATGAAGAGACGGATCGCCTCCTCACTAATGAAGTCATAACGGCCTGGGAAGAGATACAACCCATATATCATAAATGCCAGAATTGCTTCAAAGATGCCCAGATTTCTATTTTCATAATGATATTCGGCCATCTCCATTAGAGGTCCTGCCTTCATTCCGTACCATCCTCCTTTCGCTTTCATTGGTGGTAAATCCTCTAGCTTGACATGTAGGGCTTTAGCCAAATCCCTTTTCTTCGGTTTTCCATAAGGAAGTTTGAAAGTTCATGGAATCTTTAAATAGTCGGTGTACTCCTCTATGATTGGGAGTAGCTGAAAGTCTGGAAATACGAAGCAGTGGTAGGTTGTAGAGTAAAACTTAACCAAAGCTTGCAGCATGGGCTCGTTGACATGAGCGCTTATTAGTGGCAGGAGGTCTCCATATTTGGCAATGAAAGCAGCGGGGTTTCTGAAAAGTCTTGCCAACATCCTAAGACGGCCCAATCTCAGATCTGGGAAAGGAAGCATGTCTCTTCTCACCATGTTGTTGTCTGCAAAAAGAAAAGTTTGAATTTCCTTGAATGGTTAGAAGAAATGCAAATGCAAATGCAAATGGTGTCATGGAACTCAGATATTTACGAACATCAGAAGTCGTCATTTCATTGATTAACAAAATGGATTACAAAATATTGTTTCCTCTTACAAGAGTTTTAAACATAAACAACAATTAAATGAGTCCTAACAAGGTTCTCCTAGTAGCCTTAAGTTGAGCTTCTCGATCTTCCTTTCCATCTGAGCCTTCTCAAAGATGAGTTTGTCCACAATTATCTTCCATGGAGTAGACTGAGGCTCATAAGGTTCTTCTTGTGCTTTCCTCTTCTTACAAGAGATTACTTCTTCGTCTTTCAACTGGAGTTGTCTCTAGAGCTCCGCATTTTCTTCGATGACTACTTGATACTTGTGCTTCCAAGCTTCTTCAGTTTGTTGTGCTTTGACTAAAGAAATCTTCAACTTTTCTTCTTCATACATGAAGACCAAAGGGCATTCTTCCTTCAAAGCCATAGGCTCTTGTTTAGGATAAGGCATCCTTAACGTGATGGCTATCTTTCGAACACATTGGAGGTAAGGTTCTAAAGAGACACAGTTGAGTCTTCCAAGATCCTTTTTTCCTTTCTTATGTAGATGCTTTCAAGCCTCTAGAATATTTCCTTTTAGCTCTTGATTGTCTTCTTCTTCTTTAAAGAAAATGTCTTCCACTTGAACACCATTGGGTTTGTCCTTTAGAAGGTATCCCAATTGTCGACGGGCGAGGATTGGATTATAACTGATTCCTCCATTAGCACTGAGGAGAGGTACATTACCAAAATCCCCACAATTGTCGATGATCATTGTCCCATCATAGTCACGACTATACTAATCAATATCGGAGTGGGTGAGAGCCATGATCTTTTGCGACCACCATCCTTTCTTTGGATCCCAAAAAGCGTTAGCTTTGGGTAAGTGTGAAGTGAACCATTTGTATAACAAAGGAGCGCAATAAGTAATCATCCCTCCATTGTGAAAGTTCCTCAGATGAACAGAATGGTATGTATCTGATAATAAGGTAGGCACAAGATTCTTCTTCAAGAAAATTTTAATGGCAATGAGGTCCACAAAATTCTCGAAGCTAGGGAACAAGAAGATGCCATAGATGAGCAAGGCAAGGATAGCCTCGAATGCATCCATGCTTAAATGATCCGCATAATACTTAGCTTTCTCAACCAAGAATTCTGCTTTTAACCCAAAAATTCCTCCTTTTGTAATCAGATTCTCCTTAATATCAACTAATCCCAAACGTGTGGCCTTGGAAATATCCTGTTATTTAGGGTCCTCCTCCACAATTGGAATAGGAGAATCTTCAAGAATGGGCAATCCAACCAACTGAGAATACTCTTCTAGTGTGGGCACTAGCTGATAATCAGGGAATGTGAAACAGTGGTAGAGCGGATCATAAAACTGGAGAAGAGTAGAAAGGAGTCCATTATCCATCTTTATCTTCAAGAGTAACAACAACTTCCCATACCTGGTTTGAAATCCTTCTGGATCTATCACCAAGGTGCTCAATCTTCTCAAGTCATCTAGGTTAAAACCCTTGTAAGTGTACTTCAAAGTTTTCTTTCTTTCACCGTTCATTACGACCTCTGATGTTTACAAACAAAAAAGTCTGAGTTCCATGAAACCATATGATGATATGATGTTATGAATGCAAAATGCACAAACACATACAAATGCATATGCACACAACACAAGCTTAGGTTTAAGGACGAGCGTGGGTCCAAGGTCTACCCATCCCCAAGGATTGTACTATGGATTGATTTGTACCTGCCGAACGGGTTCTACAGAGTTCCCAGAGTCATCAAACCATCTTTCGGATACTATCAATTTCCCAAATGACTTGGTAATCGATAATATTCTCAAGAGAATCTCGTCTGAGTGTAGTATCGCGTATCAACTATTTCGGAAATACTTCCTTATAGTCATCGCACTACATCCTAATAAGGCCAAAGTGGTGTAGAATGTATTCTAAAAGTCCACAGTGTCATGGGCTCCTTCGTCAAAAGTAGCATTGTTTTCACGAATACTCGATCAACAATACTAAACTTTCAAGAGGGCCTACACTGAGCGGTGGCTTCTCAAGATAGCTTGGTCGAGAATCAACTCCCTATAAGCCTTCTTGAATATACCACCATCCTATCACAATTGCACTCGAGTCCGGGTAAAGGACCGTCTCACCACTCAAAGCACCCAATACCCCACAATTAAACAAATATATTGACAAATATACATGTTAAGAAAATATTTACAAATATAGCATGCAATCTAAACAAAATAGGCTAAACCCTCAAATTAAGTAAAAATTCCCCAGTGAAGTCGCCATTTCTGTTGCGGTGAGAATAGTGATACCAAGCTATTGATTAACTTGAATCTTTAATTCTTAAATTACAACCGGACTTTAATTTACCCAAAGGAAAGGTCTAAAGAAAGAAAAACCCTTTTGCGCGATGTAACAACAACGCTAAGAGATTCGGGGATCGGGGGTTGGTTATGCCTAGAGTAGGTATTTCACATCCTAAACATCTGTAGTACTCTACAGGAACCTTTTGTTTGTTTTCATGCTAAGTTTGTAAATGTTTTCTAAGGTTTGAGGTTGGGTAAAGGGTGTAGGTAAAGACCTAAAGATAGTTTCTAAGCTTGCTCACAAAGACATCGTGTCCTCTGCCTACATATCCTTACTAGGATAGAATCAGAGCAATCGTAGTTCACCTCACAAGGATTGGAGAACACTTGATTATGATCAAGGTTCAAAGGGGAACAAACATTACAATGCTTGTGTAGAGTTTAACAAAAACTCTCTAGATCTATGTTATAACACTCAAGAGGGGAGTAAGTAATCATTACCATGATTCTTACATAGAGTTTACAAACTCTATCCTAGGGTTCTAGTTGAAGAAACACTCCTAGCAAATGTGGATTTTTTAGACTTAAAGCAAAGTTTAATGGCTTATACTAAGGTTCAAGATGACTTTACAAAGTCAAGGGAGGGGGTAATGAGCTATCCATGACACAATGGTCAATGGAGAGACTTTTCCTTTGGAAGGAGAGAGGGGAGGCAACTTGGATGAGAACTAAAGAGTTCCATCACTTGGGGAAGAAATACTTAACAAAGAAATAAACAACTAAGCAAGATGAATAAGATTAGAATCAAGTAAGCATGCTTATCACAATAGGCAAAGATTGATAATACATATGGTTACAACCGATGATCAAATATCGTAACAAAGATGAAATCATATCTTAACGAAGATTGAAGGCATAAAGGTAACAACCATGTAAACGAATCATAATTTGAAAGTAAACATGTCATAAACTCAAGGTGTATCAAGTGCCACAACAATATGTATTGACGACAATTAAATATAAGCAAACATATCATAACAGTTTAAACTCAAATTTAGGAGGAAAAGAATATGGGATCATGGTGACAACCAAGGGAGAATAAGCCCTAACATGTTAACTAACATATGGGAAATAATCACAAGAAAAATCTCACAAGACAATTCAAGCGTGGTTTAAAGGAATTCGACAATATGCGAGATAACGATCTTAACAAAAAATCAACATTTCACATAGAACAAAAGGTATCATAATCATGAACAATTTGAAATATTTTTACATCACATGAAATTAGACATCAAAATAAACATGTTGCAAAAGAATGAGTTAAAACAGATGAAAGATGAACAAGTTATGATTTTTGGGAGTTTGAAATGATTTATCATAACAAAACCACACAAATGAATAAAAAATAAGGATAAAGGGGCCAAGCTGGGAGTTGAACCCAGGCCCTTGTGTTTACCAACACACAACAACAACCAACAAGCCAGACGCGCGTGCTGTTAGTGAGAATGGAAGGAGTGAACAAAATAAATTCAATCATAATTGAAAATAAAAACAACAAAAAGGGTTGATCCCAAGGATCGAACCCTAGTTTGGCATGAGAGAGTAAGGTTTCTACCACTGGGGTGGCTATACATCCGTGTATTTATCCACCCCCATAAATATATATGGCATATTTCCATGGATTTTCTGGGCAAGATGAAACAAGCTAAAAAAGCCAAAACGTGAAGGATCAAACTCTATCAATTCTTAATCATTTTTGATGAAATCTTAGTCAAACTTGACTGTTTTTTCATGAGCATTAAGATGGTGCAGTTGGAATTTTGAAATGAAGCTTTGAAAAGGAAACACGACAGAAGATGCAAGTTTGGCAATTGAGTTGCATTTTGAAAACCACATATCAAATCTGAGTTCAAATCCAACAAGGGGCATTGTACACAAGTTAAACATGTCATAATAGAGGTGTAGCACATTTAAAACTCAAACATAACTCAGAAGAATAGGAAATAGCACATGAGGTACAAGTGTGGTGTGAAGTCAAGGCAAGCTGTGATGACAAACACATTGGCAATATGAGATGCAACTTGATGCAATCAGGAGTAATGGCAGAGGTGAACAAGATATAATCATGAACATGAATGAGTTTAAGCAAGGATAAAAATCAAAGCAATGTTGGATCAAAGAACTGCACGTGAATTGTAATGGTATGGTGAGATATTGTTGCTGTCCAGATTTTAACATAAAAGCAAGGCAAGGATGGAACTCACTTAATCATATCATAACTAATGCAAACATGAAGTAAAACATATATGATGCAATGTGAGAACAAAGAAGATTACAATCATAGTGTTCAACACAAATTCAAGGCACAACTGTCATGCTAAGTGAAAATTGGAGAAAGAAAGCAAGTTTGAAAGCTAGATCAAGAAACAAACATAATTGAAATGAGAAGGCCCTTCAAACATCCTCAAAGCATCATATAAGGTGTTTCCACACTTCAAAATTGTTCACAAACATCATGGAATTGAAAGTCATAGGTCAGCTGCTCAAACACTCATAAAATGCAATATTTGAAACCTTACAAGATTGGAACATCTTTGAGATCAGAAAAATGCCACACACAAGTTTCAAATGAGATTGTAAATGAGCCTAACACTTAAAATGGCCATGAAATGCACAGAAACAGAAAATGGCTATCAAGCCACAATTGTCAAACATGTGTGAGGGGCTGTCATGACAGAAAAGTAAGACATAAAACAAATTGATTGATTCATGCACATACAAGTCCTAATTACCACTAGAGATCTAATGCTAGATGAGCAGCCCTAAGACAATCAAACAAAAAAGAATGAAGTGTGTGCAATTGGTTTTCAAAGCTGTTTGACAGCAGATGGTACAAACCGGTCCAGCTATGAATCAATGGTCTCATGTTGACAAACATTACACACACACATCATAAATGTATAAAAGAATGAGTCACAACTCACAAAGTGAGCATATTGCAAGCAGGAAAGAATTTGGTACATGGTCATGGTGTGTTTTAGCTTAAAAATGCAGTTTGAGGGTGAAATGCGAAAGCAAGTAAACATTGATCAATCCAAACATCTACACACGTTAGAATCATGAATATGAATGAGTTACAAATAAGCATAGGACAGTTGGAATGAAAATAGGCATATTGTTGTAAGAAATGTGAAAAAATTGTCTTGGCAAGTATTTAGCACAACAAGGCATTTTTAAGGCAATGAGTTCTTTGATGAAACAACTGTTATACACATGTCATATATATGCTAGAAGATGAGACTAAGCTCAGGAAATGGATCAAATCATCACCAAACAGAATGTATCATTTTGAAGCTCATGACATACAAAAACAACAACTTAAATATGCAGCAGGTACATTCATGACAGTTGGGAAGTTTTGATAGCACCTACAAGTTTCAAATGAGCAAAACAATGATTCCATGCACCTAAATAAAGTAGAAATTGATTGAAACAGAATGTGATATGTGTTTGGCATCATGATACCTTGAAAAATGCAAATGAAGCATGACAAAGCAGTTTGAACATTTAAGGAGATTTTGAACCTACAAACACCTCATACAATCTCAAAACATAATGACAAATGAGTCCACTACATAAAAAGAAACACCAACTGCTTTAAACCAGAATTGGTATACCTAGCCAAATTGACAGCAAAACCAACAATATCTCATGACAGGCCCTGATGGCTAAGTTCATGTTTCTCAAATTTCAACCAATCAAACATCATGAGCAAGATCATGTAAGCATTAAACAATGATTTAGAACAAATGAGATACAATCATGACAAGCACAAACAGTCCAATAGTAATGATAGAGTAGAATGACACAAAAATAGCATAAGTGTGAAACAAGTGCCACAATAGATTCAAACATGATCTAGGGCAGGGGGATCCTATGAAAAACTTACAAGTTTTCCAAATCTCACTAATGAATAAGGTTTGACAGTTCTAGGGCTAAACACACCACATTTCCATGTTGGATTCCTAAAACTACCACATAGACCAAAATCTACCCAAGCAAGTTATACATGACATCAAAGTAAAAACTTGGTAACACATCATCAACATATCATTTACAAATGAAAATACATTGATAAAAGCAAGTAACATGACCATGAAACAAGAGTTCTTGACAAAGAACTAAAATGGGGCAGCAAGACTACATTTCCACCAAAACACCTCAAAATGGTAAAACATGATAATGTATGATCAATAAAGAGTTTGAATGTCACATACCTCTTGTAGACAAGTCTTGAGCAAGCTAAAAAGCTGAGAAACCCAGAGACTTCCTTCCTTAGCAAAGAATTGAAGCTTGCTTCCTCTTGAAGCAACAAACCACTTTTCAAGACAGTTGGAGTTGTGTGATTTCCAGATGGTTTTTTAGAGCTTGGACAGTTAAGATATGATGTATAGGAGGTGTTGGGAGTGTTGGAATGGTGGGACGTGCCTCAAGTGAAGATTTGGCTTTCAAAGTGCAAGAAAGTCAAACTACTAAGGTGTGAAGGTTGAATTTTGTGAAAATAATATTTTTGAGTGGTTTGAATGTATGGACACCTTCTACAAAATGTTTATGGATTTTGTAAATGGTTTTGGGTGGCTTGGAAATGGTAGAACTGAGCTTGAGCAGAGTTTTGCACAAGACAACTTTTTAGTGAAAAATGGAAGTTTTGAAAATTGAGATTCTTGAGGAAATGAAAGGGATTTGAGAGCTATTGTTTCTCTTGGTTTTAGAGATTGCTCTGGTGTCTCTAACATCAATGAAGAGGCCTCTATTTATAGTGAAAACAAGAGTGAGGGCAGCTTGGCACTTTGCCACTTTTGGAGGGAGATTTGTGAAATTTTTCAAATGAATCTTGCAAAATCTCTTCCTATCAGTTCCATGGTTCAAAGAAGATCAGAAAAATCAAGTGGAGATGGACATGAAGTGACTGAGGTGAGCTTAGAGTGTAGGGTGAGCAGCTGCAACAATTTTGGAGTGAAAAGTTTCTCTCTCCTTCTTACACATTTGAATATTTTAATATACAATGCTTGCAACTTGCCTCCCTCTCCAAACATCTCATTTTTATGCATTTTCCTTCCTCCACACATCTAAATATCATATTGAATCATGATACAAGGGTTGAGGATGTCTCAAGTTGTGAAATCTGATTTGTGAGAAGTGTTGGATTGTGGTTTCAAGTGTTGACAGCCATAACTTCCATGGTTCATAACTTTTTGCTCACACATGCTATTGAGGAGTTCTACCATAATTTAGAAATCCCTTAAGTAGCTATATAACTTTCAAGTTTTGGAGATTTCCAAATTCTAGATGGAACTAGGTTGAAAAACCCTTCCAAGTTGCTGAAAAAATCACTTAAAAAGGCTAAATAACTTAGAATTTTTCTAAGTTATTTCCCTTCTTAAAATGCATTTTCTGATCATGGACCACTTTGAGGCTTTTGTAGGATTTGTCAAGAGCTTTCCAATGAGCTTTGAACCACTTCCTTTGGATGTGTGGTTGAGGAGTTATGGTCTTGCCCCTTTTGAAACCCTAATTCCTGATTTTTGCAATTACTTCTTAACCCTTGATCCAATGGTCATGAAATTTTATGGGGAGATTTAATATGACATAAGGAGCATTTTTGAATCACATCTTGAAGTCAAATTCCTTATTGTTGAAGAGTTGACTTTTCGGTCAACCGTTCGATTAATCGGTGACTACCGAGTCGACCGTTGGTGATCCGGGCATTCTGAGGACTTGAAACTCTCTGGATGGACTTTACTAAGCCATAGGAGCCTAATGGACCTTGATCCCACCATTGAAACACCTTTTGAATCAAAATTCAAACTACAGTTGACTTTTCCTAATCAAAAACCCTAATCGGGTGTCTTCAATTGCATTGTTCTCAATTCCCGGGTGATCACCTCAAGTTGGATTCATACTTGATCCAATGTAGTATCCTTGATATTGTTTTAAATTGAATAAATCCAAAACATTGATTGATCAAACCCTCGAAGCCTCAATTTTGACGGTACGGAATCCTAATTCATCTGCATCTTGACAAAGATAAACTGGAAATGGGTTAAGGTTAGTTAATCAAATGAATATGATCCTACAATGAAGATGAGGATCTAAGGGGTCAAAATTTAGGGTGCAACAAGAGGAAAGAGTAAGACCAAGAGTTATAGGTTCAGTCAAAACAAAAGGATCTTTTCTTCTCCCCAAGAATTGATCTTCAGAGTTTCCATTAAACATTGAGAAATTTTAGTAGGAAAGACTCACAAACCCCCTTATATAAGTAAATGATTATTGATCTTCAATCACAATATACAAGATGATGGATGTGTGCATTTGCATATTTTCTTCATAGTCAACTTGAGAGTGAAGAAAAAAATCTTTCTTCTCAAATAAAGGATTGAAGCGGTTAGTCTTGCATTCACAAACGTGGACCTTGAAGCAGTTAGTTTTTAAGTTCCATAATATTTGAGCTCAATACCTTGGTTTTAACTAGGCTAACCAAAAACCCGTGAAATTTTAACACATGGTTGATCTCGAACCTGTGTAGCTTTTAAGTACCGGGATGAGCTTCAACCTATCTTGGTTTTAATATCGGGCTGACCAAGAACCTATGAGATCTTATCATAGGCTAATCTCCAGCCTAAACTAGGACTAACATTCCCAATCCCAAACAAAATATTTTTGTGGGTTTAGCTTTAACCTAAACAAATCCTTAATTGGATAGTATTCAACCAAGGTATACATAAAATGTTCCCTTAGTGAATTTTATAGTTCTACCCATTCCATAAATACAAAATGATCTCACTCACAAAAGCACTTAGGCTAAAAAAATAGTTAGAGAAAGTTAAATAAATGTTTAGAGAGAGAGAGAGAGGGAGATATGAAAGTGTCAAAACACAATTATGGATGCTTTGAAAGGAAAGACGGAACCTCTATTTGTAGGCCTAAGGTTTTCTCAGAAAGGAATTTGAAATGAATGCATTTTCCAGTTATCTAATTGATTAACACTTATTTCTAATCGATTAGAGGTTGAAAATAATTTTTTGTAAGTTCCATAAATGGAAGGAAAATATATCTAGTCGTTGTATATCATTAAAGTGTTGTCTGAATTGATAAGGGTGTAATTTTGAACTAATCTAATCGATTATACAAAGGGCCTAATCGATTTGATAAGCTAAAAATTCCCCTCTAGTTGTTTTAACAGCTCCCAAGTCATCAGTCACAACTTCAAGACATTTTTGAAGATGTTTTCTTTTGATAAAACAATCCAAAAAATGATTTGTGTGTGTGTGTGTGTGTGTGTGTGTGTGTGTGTGTGTGTGTGTGTGTGTGTGTGTGTGTGTGTGTGTGTTTGTGTGTGCGCTTTTAGCCATATACCTTTATGATAAAGTCCATTTGCCTTACAAAAGTTCGCTCATTACTAGAATAGGAGATCACCATGTATTGCTTCAAGTCTTGCCAGATATTACTCTTTATGTTGATACATGCTTGAGTGGCTTGAGATGAGGCTTTAGATTACTCTTTGTTTGTCATAACCGGATTATCAAGTTTCTCAAACCCTAAAGGTAGGTTTGCATCTTTATTCGTTTAATCATTCATGCTTGACTTATCGTAATATCTTAGTTGTCATATCAAAAGTTAATGCCCCTGTTAAAAGCATATCACCTGCAAAACAAGGTTTCACTTAATCTTTAAGGAAAGATAATTACATTCATTACTTTTTGAATTTTTAACTTTGTCTAATTTGACTTGCGGTAGTAGTTTTATTGTTTAGAGATGAAATTGTTTTCTTTTTTTTTGTACATTTTCTAGAAAGGGTTAAACATTCAACATGTAATTTAAGAAATGCATTTTGTAATTCATCATAAGAAAGTTTATTATTAGACTCAAAATCACTAACCACTTTATTTTCATCATCAGAATGATGTGAGGCCATCAAGAAGAAATTTTGTTGTTCTTCATAATTTGAATCTGAGGATAAAATTACTTTATTATCTTTCCATGAAATGTAGGCTTTCTTGGGTCTTATACATTTATTTCCTTTTAATCCATTCTTCTTTTGGAGAGATGGGCAATCAACCTTGATATGTCATTGTTTCCCACATTCAAAGTAAGTAAATCTTTACTTGCTCTTTGAAAATTTCTTACCTTGACCAAATTTCATAGTTTTATCCCTCTTTAAGAATTTTTCGAACTTCTGGACAAGTATATTTATATTTTCATCTTCATTTGAACCATAATCTTGAATACTTACTTTTCATTCTACTTTTAAGGAGACATTTTTATGTTTGTTTTCATGTTCTTCATGTTGTTCTAATGTACTAAGTTCTAATTTGTGTTCTTGTAATTTTCCAAACAATGCCACATATGTCATCTTGGATTAATTTTTCTTTTCTGAAATAGTCGTCACTCTGGGTTGTCATTTCCTTGTTAAGTAGCTACATACCTTTATATTTAATTAATTATTGGTGAAGATTTTTCCAAGAACGATTAAATGGTTTGGCAAATGAGTGAACCTCTTTTGCAAATCTAGTATCTTTTCTCTTGGTTGTAATCTAAACATCTCATATTCTTGAGAGAGATAGAGAGAGTGTGTGTTTGTGTTTAGTCTAAATCGTTTTACTTCTTCTGTTCCTGTGTGTGTGATCTCCAAGGTTCCTAATATTTATTTAGCGATTTTGCAATTAGACACCCTAAAGAATTCGTCCATCCCTAAGGAAGATGCTATTATATTTTTGGTTTTCTTATCATATAGAACTTTTTTGTTATTGCCATCATTCCATGTATCTTCAAGTTTTGGTTGATTTACCTCCCTAATAATTATACTAGGAATGTACTGACCATTCTGAGCAAATTTCAATGATTTTATCCCTTGTGATTCCAAGAACATTTGAATTCTAATCTTCCAAAAGTCATAACACCCACCCCTAACACTTGGTGGTCTTTTGACGATATTGCCTTCTCCTAAGAAAGGTTTTGCGAAAGCCATTTTAACCTGGATAAATGAGCATGTTACCTAACCCTTTTTCTAATTCCAAATGTAACTAAGAGATGTAATCTAAGATAAGAGAGTGGGGGTGAATTAGGATTGCAGACTTTTCTCATCTTTGCACAACTTTTCTTAATTTGTCATTTTATTGGAAGCAATTATTATATTGGTACTTAGGAAAAAGATTAAATAGAGAATTTTAATGTGTACAAAGATAAAGAACACAAGAGAATTGTACTAGTCCCCCTTATCAACTAATGGTACATCTAATCCATCTACTCTTTGGAGGATTATCCACTTTGTTTTTAGATCCTTGTACAAGTATTCACCAAGATCTCTTTTACAATATTCTAATAAATATAAACAAAAAGAAAGAACCCTACTTTCCTTTTACAATAACTTATCACCACAAACTTGATGACTAAATTACAACACATTTTTAAATGGATTTGAATAAGATTCTTCTTGGCTTCATTCCAAGTTGATTGAATTGATCTTTTATATATATATATATATATATATATATATATATATATATATATATATATATATATATATATATATATATATATATATATATATATATATATATATATATATATATATATATATATATATATATATATATATATATATATATATATATATATATATATATATATATATATATATATATATATATATATATATATATATATATATATATATATATATATATATATATATATATATATATATATATATATATATATATATATATATATATATATATGATATTTCGTAATCTAATGCCAATTGGCCATGATGGTAGCTTGATTTGAAAACGAGCTTCAACTTTAAATACTAGGAATATTTTAATGAATCTTTTGAATGATATGAAATTTATGCAAAAAGTTCCAAACATGAAATAGTATGAACACTTAGAAAAAATGTGTTTGAATTATATGAAAATGAATTTTGAAAGAGGTGAGTTTTTTTGTTGTTGATATATATAGCCTTATATACTTTCATAGGAACCTCAATGAGATGATGTTGGAATTTGAAATGGTTCCATGAAGCCTTGTAATATTTTACAAACGTTCTATTTTATGAAAAGGTGTCATTTTTGAACTCGGAATTGATTACAAGTAAGGATGTAATTGATTACACCTTTTGCAACGTTCATATTTTTCAAAAACTTATAACTCATTAACGATTATGATAGTGATGTAATTGATTGCGACTGAACCAAAATTGAAAATGCATTTTTTTATCGCCAGGCTTTATATGTTTGAATGTATTATGATTAGAAGGATTATGGTGAAGATTGATAGAATTTTCTGAGAAACTAAAATGATATAATATGATTTACAATGTATACTTGATCATGCTCAATCATCTTAATTCTTCACTTGAATATCAATGTCCAACCTTCTTGATTAACTTCATTATTGATCAACACTTATCATCTATCTCTTACATTATTTTTCTTTGATAGTCCTTGTCTTTATCACAACTAAATTAGATATGGGATTGATATCTTCTTCACAAAAGGTTGTGCTATCACGTACTTAAATTTTATTTTTTAAGAAATCAATAAAACCTTTCAATGCATTGGGGGACTGTTTGAAATAAATTAACATTTAGAGATCGAAAGCATGAAGGCTCGAAAGTTAGGAGGGCACCACCCAAAGATACATCAGGATCTCTTTTTCAAGCTTAGAGAGCTTAAGGTAGACCTTTCGTCTCTAAAAAACTATGTCATTCATAGGTAAACGTCCGGGGATACTAATTGTATTTCTCATATGATAGGGACATAGATTTTACACTCCAATCCTAAAAAGGATCACCAAGATTCACGGTCATCTTGTAAAAATCCATAAAATCAAGATCAAAATACACTACTACAAAAAGTATCTTTCGTAACGTCATTTCACCTTGGCCAAAGAATCCACCGTGGTAGAATCTATTCACTTAGGTGCTTTCCTTTTATTTTCATTTTTAAGCCGCTTTTTACCATGGTTGGAACTTCAAATGGTGGTGAGATGTGGCGCCTGGTCGTGAGTTTGAATCTTAGCACCTATAATCTTGTTTTTTTATTTATTTTTAAGCATCTTTTTACTACAGTTGGAACTTTCAATCGTGGTGAAAAGTTCTGCATGGTCCAGAGTTCGAATCCTAACACATACAATTTTGTTTTTTATTTGTTTTTAAGCCACTATTTACCATGGGAGAAACTTTCAACCGTGGTGAAAAGTGGCACATGGTTGTTGTGGTGAGAATATGATATCAAATTATTGATTAATTTGAATCACAATCTTGATTCACAACCGGTCTTTGATTTATCTGAAGGAAAGGTTAAAGAAAGGAAAAACCCATTTTGCATCGTAAACACAATGCGGGGAGAGATCTAAGGTTCGGGGGTTGGTTAAGCTTAGGGAAGGTATTAGCATCCTAAACTTCTGTAGTACTCTACAGGAACCTCTTGTTTATAATATGCTATTGGTATGGTTATCTGCTTAAAGGTAATGATAAGGGTTAAAGGTAAAGAGAAGGACCTAAGGGGTTAGTCCTAAGTATACTCGCCAAGATTCACATCTTGTGCCTACGTATCCGAGGTAGGGGATGGAATCAGAGTAATCGTAGTTCCCCATACAGAGGGACGAAGAGGAGCTTCTTGACTGTGGTCATGGTTCCAGGGGGAAATAAACGTTCATAAGGAAGCGCTTACGTGGAGTGCAGCGACTCCGATTTCTACGTTGTAAAGTTGAGTTGAAAAGGGATGAAGTAAGTATTCCACGGCGGGAACTTATATGGAGTGCGGCGACTCCTAATCCTAAGGCTAGGATAAAGGGATGGATATCCACGGCGGGACGCCTAAGCATGAGTACGACGACTCAAAGTCTTAAGGTTGGGAAAAGGTAAGGGTGAAGGCATTGACACAGTGGTCAAACGGTAAATCTTTCCTTCATAGGGGATAAACAGTAAAATAAAGAGCAGTGATAATAATAGAAAATGCAAACAATGGATAGCATGAGATATTGAGAATGTGAATAATGTACAGTAAGCCATGATAGAGGTTGAATTAACAGGAGAAATTGACAAAAATATGTTAGATAGTGATTGTGATGGAAAAAGATTACGTGGAATAAGTGGTGAAATTGGAAATGATTTAGAGAATATGATTAAGTCTAAAGTAAAAAGACGTTAGAGATTAATTTAAATTTGAAAAAAAGAATTAAATTAATTAGTCTAAAATTAAATAAAAGAGTTAATTATTTTTTTTATAAAAGGTTAAAAAAAGTTCTAAGTTATTTAAGAAAAATAAAATGTCTTTAGATTTAAAAATTTATCTTTGGCTTTTTCAAATGTTAATAAAAACGAAATTAGTTAGGAAAAGTTGTTTTTTTTTTAAAAGATTTTTAATGTTAGATTTTAAAAAAGGTTAGTATTGTTAGTGTTAGATTAGTGTTATTATTATATATTAATTACTAATTAAAAAAACATAATAAAACAAAATAAAATAAACTAAACTAAAAAAGGATGGGTCGGTCTGGGTGATGAAGCCTCAGACCCGACCCGATTTGTATATAAGGGAAAAGGTGGAGAAATTAGGGTTTTAACCCTAATCCCCCAAGCAGCCAAAAATGACGCCCCCTTTACTGAATCTCTTCTTCCTCTCTCTCAATCCTCTCTCACAACATCTCTGCTTCTTCTCTTCTCCACCCGCGATCCCTCTTATCCTCTATTATTCTTCTCACTGACCCGCGATAATCTCTTCTTCTCTCTGATTCCTGAAAAACACAAAAACAACCCAAATGACGTTAAATGAATGAGGCTTACGGTGGGTTTGGGTCGGTTTCGACGACGATTTTGTGATAGAAGTGTGGCGATGATGAACACGAAGTTTGTGTTCTGAGTCACGGTTGCGTTTCACAGTTTTCAGATGTTCGACGGTTTTATGGTTGGCGGACTTGTGGTTCGTGTTTTCGTGGGTGGTTTTGATGGCCTTGCGATTTTGGTTTTGATTTCGTGATGTCGCTGGGTTTTCGGCCTCCTCCTTCTCGTGATTTTTCATCCCTTCTTATAACAATTTTTCTTCTTTAAAACGGATTTTAAATCTCGAAAGATCTAAAAAATATGATTTGATTTTGATGATTTTAGAAATTTTTACAAATCTTTGATCCTTTTCCAATTTCGTTTTTGGATAGGCAGATTTTTCCCTTTTTGGATTCACTTGATGTATCTAATATGGATTCATTGTGATTTGCTGTTATTATTCCATTTTCATTTTTCAGATTATGCTGTTTGTTGGATTTGATTATGGTTTTGTTGTGGCATAAACCATTTTCGGATTTTCTGGGCTGTGTGTTTACCATCTGGATTGTTTCTCATTGATGGTGGCTGGATTTTCGTTTCTGGCATTGGCCCATATGTGATGATTTTCTGATTTGGATTACAGAGTCATGTGGGTTGATGGATATACGGATTTGGTGAACTGGTTTTGGATTTACGGATTTGGTGAACTGGTTTTGGATTTATGGATTTCGTGAACTGGTTTTGATGTGATCCGTTTTCCAATTGGAAATTTTCATTTTCCGATGTTGTTTTAATTTGGGGCGAAAATCCGTCTTTTTAACTCTTTCGCTTTGCTCTCGGTGATTTAGAACAGATATAGCCTTGTTTTTAGCCGCTGTAAAAAAAACATGGAGGTTTGGTAGCAATTCCGTGCTGCCCCTCCGAACCCGATGATGAAGTTACTCTAAGGGTCAAAAATGCTTTAAAAAAAATCTTTTTCGTTTATGATTCTGATTTCTTTCTAACGTTCTATTGTTATTTCATAGGTTTTAACTTGAAGATTACAAGTGATGAGATTGAAGACTTAGAAATAGAATTAGTAACTTAAATTCCACAAAAATGTAAACTTGAACTTTGTGATGTTGACCATATTTGTAATTCTTTGGACTTGTGTAATAGAACCTTGAATTTCTTGAATTTTGAAGCGACCTTATAAATTTTTTGAAGTTTAGAATCCATGATTAAAAGCTTGAACTCTCAGACCTCTTAAAGAAATTTTGAAGCCTTAAATTCTTGACTTTTCTCGAATAACCATTCTTTGCTTTTGTAGTCTCAAATTTTCCAAATGATCAGCTTGAAACACCTCCCGACTTTAAACCAAATGATCCTTAAATGTCAACAACACGTTTTCTTCAAGGACTAAAGAAATACAAAATTGTCCCTTTTCACGGACCAAAGCCAAAAGACTGCTTTGAATTGATCTTCTCTACTTGCACAATTAAAGAAGGATGTGGGTGATGACGAACCCAGTAGACGAACCATGAAAAATGCAACAACCATGCCTATCACCAATGGAACAAATATTTTAGCCTTCCTTAAGTATAGGCTAAGTCTTCTGATGAATCCAGAGGGAAACATGACCTTGTATGGATTAACGATTGTAAAGAGAGTGAATTCAACCTAACTTGATGGCACACAAAATTACTTTCCAACTTCTTCGACACGCCTGCGAAAATGAACAAACTAGGCAAACTGGTTAACAGTTAGTTAAAATGAAAGATGGGCCAAAATGAAATGATCAAAGAATCTCATGGTAAAATTTGGGGTATGACTGTTACCCCTATTTAAATAACTTCACCAAATGATTTGAGCGACGAAAGCTCGAGAAATCATGGTGAAAGGGATTTAAATACAGATAACCGAAATTTTTTCCCTTAGATGCAGTGATATGCAATGCTATGGAGAAACGAACATGAACCAAAATGCTGACAATGCTATGAATCCAATATGATGCATATGATGGTAAATGCAGAAATGCAGACGACACGACGACACAGGGGAAAGATGCAATGAGTAACCACTCACTAGGGAGGACAAACGCACTGGGGAATAGCACGAAACACGGGGAAATCTAAATTGATGGACCAACAGGTTCAAGGATGACCAGTTGTCACTTTAGAAAGAAAGACAAGAAGAGATCCTCAATGGAGATGGCACCGGAGAGACGGCCTCCATTGGGGAAACATCCAGAGTAGTTGCCCAACAGGTTCAGGCATGACCGACTAACACTCTAGGAAGAAAAACAAGAAGAGATCCTCAATGGAGATGGCACCGGCAAGACGGCCTCCACTGGGGAAATATCTAGAGTAGCTACTCAACAGGTTCAAGCATGACCGGCTGACACTCTAGGATAAAAGGGTAACACTGGATCCACATGGCAGTAGGATCGTGTAAACAAAATGTTGGAGTCTTCATGATGAAATAACATCCAAGCTCTGGAAATTCCTTAAACGTAGAGATCGAACAGGATCTTCAGGAACCATAAAAAAATATACAGGGTAAAAACTCTTATGTATGCCAAAATAATTGGACTTCAATGGGGGGGATGCCTTGATAAGCTTCTCGGGAGAGATTGCCACTTTTCGCTGGAAGGGACTTACATACCAAAATTGGATAAGTTTCTCAAATAAAGATACTGCCACTTATCTGAAAAAGATAACGATGATAAGCTTCTCATGGGAGACTACCACTTATTTGGGGATACGAATAAAACTGATAAGCTTCTCTGAAGAGACTGCCACTTATCTGGAAAACAGCAATGGAAACAAGCTTCTCGAGGGAGATGGCCACTTGTTGCTGGTATAAAGAAGATATGAATAAGCTTCTCATGTGAGACTTCCACTTATCAGTGCCGTAAAAAGGTAGTGATAAGCTTCTCAGGTGAGACTGCAGCTTACTGGGGAGAAATGATACAATGATAAGCTTCTCGGGTGAGACTGCCACTTATCTGCAAGGGTAGCAATGATAATATTCTCAGGCGAGACTGCCACTTATCTGGAAAAGATAATGGTAAACAAGCTTCTTAGGGGAGATGGCCACTTATTGCCGGTAGGTAAACTGATGAAACGATAAGCTTCTCCGGAGAGACTACCACTTATCTCGGGGCAAAACATGATAAGCTTCTCAGGAGAGACTGCCACTTATCTGCAAAGGCGTTGTAAAAAGTCTCTTCTTGAAAGATAGTGCAAAATAAATGCACGTCCAGGTGGGTTCGGCGATCGACGGGGACCGAAGTTCAATCTAGAATCGAGCTAGAAAGAAACTGTCAAACAAGACTCCATTAAGGAAATGAACTCAAATGGGGATTATCTTATCTAGGCACGAAAAAGATAAACTGAAATAATCATCATCCACGAGGGTTGAACTCTATGGGGAAACTGAAATAGCAGGTATTTTATGCTTAAGGTTGACGACTCTATTTGGAGAGAACGAACAAACCCAGTTACTTGGCGGTAACCACAACCAAAGCAACGACAAAAGACAACGAGGATAGCAAGCATGTAGATGCTAATGCGTATGTCAATGCGTATGTCTAAATGAAATGCAATGAGTATGCTTATGCTTATGCTCATGCATATGCTGACAAAACAGACAAGAGGAGGAGCAAACGGGAGATGAAGTAAACATCTTGATGGAGATACCCGGCGACCTCTGTAAAAGTACATCTATCAAGGGATAGGAAAGGTAGACGGCGGAACTAAATCTTGCTTCAAAGTTCCACATTCTCTGGGGAGAACAAAAATTCCACTTAGGGATATGATATCATGACTTCACTGGTAGGGATTGCCATCATGAATCTGAATTCTGATCAAAGAAGACTTGTTCACTGGGAGAGTCATCTTAGGATTCGAGACTTCCGGGGATAAAATAAATATCCGCTTTATTGGGGAAGATGTGGAGCTAGGCAGCTTCATGGGGAAAGTGTAGCAACTTCCTAGGGATAGTACATCAAACTTCCTAGGGAAAGTATATCAACTTCCTGGGGAAAGTATCTCGAATTCTTGGGGAGAATATGGCAACCTCCTAGGGAACATTTCCTGAGGAAATGATAGCTCCATTCAGAGTGGGTCCTCAAATAATATGTATCGCTTGGAAGATACTGGGAAATTCTTTGCAGTCTTGAAAGTCAGTGGAGATTACTGGATCAGTCTAAAAGTGTTGTCAGCTTTTGTTTCGCTGGGGACTTGTGTTGAGGCAATGGTTTAAAAGTGCTTTTGCAACCTTGATACTTACTGGGGAAAGAAATGTCCTTAAGAGATTTCCACAAGTCAAAGCAACTTTTTCTTTTCAAAAGCGTTTTAAAAAAAACAGTTTTAAGTTTGGTTTAGAAAACTTTTCACTTTTAAAATCATACTAACAAATAACATTTTGTATAACAAAAATGAAAATAGAGATAGCATAAATGACAAAAAAAAAGTTGAATAGCAAAAGGTTTGATTTTATTGAAGAATGGTAGCTTGCTAAAGGCAAGGCTCCATGGAAAATTACATTTGAAATTGGCAATAGGGAAAGGTTATATTGAATCCAAGACCCCTCCTAACCCTAATAACTAGGACTACACAAAATCCTTCTTCGGACAAGAGCGATTGGATTGGAATGGATCTTCTGTAAATGTATCTGCAATGATCAGCATCATTTAATGTAGTGAAATGCCTGTGTCCCTAACTTTTTCCTGGACCGCCATTTTGGGTTTTCAATCCACCGGGACGCTCATTTTTTCCTAAGCCGCCTTTTCAGGTTTTCAGCTTAGCGAGCTATTATTTTTTGTTTTTTCTTTTAGGCATAATATTTTTGGACTGCATCAGAGTTCATGGGGTGTGCAAGCTCTTCACCATCCATTGTTGTAATAATTAGCGATCCTCCGGAGAAGATTGTCTTCGCAACAAATGAGCCTTCGAAATTGGGCATCCATTTCGCACGCATGTCTTTATGAACTGGCAAGATCTTCTTGAGTACAAGTTCTCCTTGGCGGAACTCACAGATTCAGAATTTCTTGTCAAAGGCTCTCTTCATCCATTTCGGGTATAACTGACCATGCCACATAGCTGTCATGCGCTTCTCGTCGATGAGGTTCAGCTGGTCAAATCTGTCTTGAACCCATTCGGCTTCGTAAAGCTTGGTTTCCATCAGTATCCGTAAGGAAGGTAACTCAACTTCGGTGGGGAGGACGACGTCCATTCCATAGACCAATGAAAAAGGGGTTTCTCCTGTTGAAGTTTGCACTGAAGTTCTGTATCCGTGCAAAGCAAATGGTAGCATTTCATGCCAATCTTTGTAAGTCTTGACCATCTTTTGCAGGATTTTCTTGATATTTTTCTTCACGGCTTCAACAACTCCGTTCATTTTAGGACGGTAAGGAGAAGAATTGTGATGTGCAATCTTGAAACTTTCACAAAACTCCTTCATAGTCTTATTGTTCAAATTGGTACCGTTGTCTGTTATGATCTGACTTGGAATTCCATAACGGTAGATAATCTCTTTCTTAATGAAGCGGGCAACTACTTGCTTGGTCACGTTGGCGTAAGAAGCAGCTTCTACCCATTTTGTGAAGTAGTCGATAGCGACTAGAATGAATCGGTGACCGTTGGAATCTTTCGGCTCAATTTCCCCAATCATGTCAATGCCCCACATTGAGAAAGGCCACGGTGATGATAAAACATTCAACGGTGTTGGAGGCACGTGGACCTTGTCAGCATAAATTTGACACTTATGACATTTTCTGGCGTATTGGATGCAATCAGATTCCATGGTTAACCAATAATATCCTGCTCTCAGAATCTTCTTAGACATAGCATAACTGTTGGCATGGGTTCCAAAGGATCCCTCATGAATTTCTTGAAGTAACATGTCTGTTTCACATTTGTCAACACATCTAAGCAGAACCATGTCGTAATTTCTCTTGTATAACACATCGTTGCTGAGGAAGAATTTGGATGCTAGTCTTCTCAGAGTCTTTTTGTCTAGATTGGTAGCATCGGCTGGATATTCTTGATTGAGCAGATAATTCTTAATGTCATGAAACCAAGGCTTGTCATCAGTTTCTTCTTCAACCATCTGACAGTAGGCAGGCTCAGTCTTGTGTTCAATTTGGATGAGAGTAGCATCATTGAAATATCTGACTCTCCATATTGAGGCTAACATGGGTAGAGCATCAGCAATGTGATTTTCAGATCTCGGAACATGCTTGAAAGTGATCTCATCAAAGTATTCAATCATTTGAACAATGTAGGCTCTGTAAGGGATTAACTTTTCATGTTTGGTTTCCCATTCACCTGTAACTTGATAAATAACCAAAGCTGAATCTCCACTCACTTCAAGAATTTTGATTCTGAGGTCAATAGCTGCTTCAAGGCCAAGAATGCATGCTTCATATTCGGCGATATTGTTAGTACATTCAAAGTCTAACCTCGCTGTAAATGGGGTATAACCACCTTCTGGATTCATCAGAACGACGCCTATGCCATGCCCATTATAATTAGAGGAACCATCAAACATAATCTTCCAACAGAGACCAAGCTCAGGACCTTCGTCAGAACCTGGCTCTTTGTAATCCTTCACTAACATAATGTCTTCGTCAGGAAAATCAAACTTGAGGGGCTCATAGTCTTCAACCGGTTGGTCTGCAAGATAATCTGATAAGATACTTCCTTTGATAGCTTTCTGAGTCACATACTGGATGTCATATTCGGATAACAACATGTGCCAGCGGCCAAGTCTTCCAGTCTGAGCAGGATTTTCAAAAATATACTTTATTGGATCCATTTTCGAGATCAACAAAGTAGTGTGAAAAATCATGTATTGCATGAGACGCTTAGCAGCCCATGCTAGCGCACAACAAGTCTTCTCCAAAAGTGAATATCTGCTTTCACAATCAGTAAATTTCTTTCTCAAATAATAGATGGCATGCTCTTTTCTTCCAGTCTCATCGTGTTGACCCAGTACGCAACCCATAGGCTTCTCAAGAATAGTAAGATACATGAAGAGTGGTCTTCCAGGAACAAGAGGAATCAAGATAGGAGGCTCTTGCAAATACCCTTAATCTTCTCAAATGCTTGCTGACAATTAGAATTCCAATCAACAGTCTGACCTTTGCCAAGTAATTTGAAGATCAGCTCACAGGTAGTAGTTATGTTGGAGATGAATCTGGAGATATAGTTCAGTCGTCCAAGAAAACATCTGACTTGTGTTTCAGTTTGTGGAGATGGCATATCCTGAATGGCTCAGACTTTGTCAGGATCTACTTCAATTCCTCGTTGGCTGAAAATAAAGCCAAGTAGTTTTCCAGATCTAACACCAAAGGTGCACATAGCAGGATTCAGTTTCAACTGGTACTTCCTGAGTCATTCAAACAGTTTCAACAAATGATCCAAATGGTCCTCTTCATTTTGAGATTTGGAAATCATATCATCAACATAAACTTCGATCTCTTTATGCATCATGTCATGAAAGAGAGCGACCATAGCTCTTTGATATGTTGCCCCTGCGTTCTTCAAACCGAAAGGCATAACTTTGTAGCAGAAGGTTCCCCAAGGAATAATGAATGTAGTCTTTTCTCTTCCGGCAGGATCCATCTTGATCTGATTGTAACCGGAGAAACCATCCGTAAAAGAGAAAACTGCAAAACTGGTTGTATTGTCCACAAGTGTATCAATGTGCGGCAGAGGGAAATCATCTTTTGGACTTGCTTTGCTCAAATCCCTGTAGTCTATACACATTTTGACTTTACTGTCCTTTTTGGGTACTGGAACAATGTTGGCTAACCAATTAGGATACTTCGCAACTGTAAGGAAACCTGCATCAAGTTGTTTCTTAACCTCATCTCGAATCTTCAAAGCCATGTCAGGTCTTGTTCTTCTAAGTTTCTGCTTGATAGGCGGACATTCTGGTTTAAGTGGCAACTTGTGAACAACAATATCAGTGTCTAAACCGGGCATATCCTGATACGATCATGCAAACACATTAGCATATTCCTCTAGAAGCTTGACCAATCTCTGCTTGACATCGACCCCAAGTGTCGTACCAATCTTGACCTCTTTCTTGTCTTCATCAGTGCCAAGGTTAATCAGATCTACCTGCTCTTTGTACGGTTGAAGTTCAGTGTACTCATATTCAACCAATTTTGCCAATTTAATGGGTACCTCGAAATCTTCCTCACCCTCATCTTCAGCTTGATAAATGGGTGAATCCCAGTCAGGAGTGAAATTAGGGTCATTGGATTCAACAAGGTTTGGGATAGCACTGCAATGTTGGAAGGCTTATTTTATTAAAATGCACAAAGAAAATGCAAGAGAACAAAAATGCTTTTTTTGTAGTTTTTGAAAAGATTGCCAATTTCATCTTAAATGGTGAAAACAAAAAACGTTAAAAGAAACAAATAGAATTTAACAAAATGCATTTATTAATATCCTTTTAAAAGTGAAACGGTGGCCCTACAAAATGATCCAATAGCCTTTGGCATAGCTACGAAATTTTGAAAGCAGCAAATGAAAACATTAAATTACTTTGACAAGGGAAAAATCACGGGGATCTCTATAGCCTCCCAGTTGCTCAAAGTCGCATCGCTCTTGAATACCAGGTTGCTCAAGTCTTCATCTCCATCATTGTTGCTGATAGCATTGACTTGGAAACCTCCACTGACAAACACTTCTTAGACAATCTTCGAGCGCCCTTTGACATATGTAGAAGCTTTATCATGAGTTGGTTTGTAACCCAACCCGTGGCGATTTGTCTTGGTCTTGATATCAATCACTTATCCCCAACCTTCAGGTATGCCCCTGTCGATCGTTGATTTGGAGCTCTTGAAAGATGCGAAAGATGGATTACTCTGGCCCACTATTTCTTTGACTTCAAATAGGACAACATTGGTGATCTCAAGTGCTTGGAAAGAAGTTTCTAAAGCGTCTTCATCAGCCTTAATGTAACAGAAAGAAGATAGGTTGCTCACTATCAGATCCTCCTCACCATGTATGATAACCAGCTTTTCATCGACCACAAACTTCATCTTCTGATGCAGTTGAAGTTACAGATCCAACGGCGTGGATCCATGGTCTTTCGAGTAGAGAACTGTAGTTGGGATTAATGTCCATTACTTGGAATGTGATATTGAAAACATGTGGTCCAATTAAGACCGGTAACTCCACTTCTCCAATCACAGTTCTGCGAGAACCATTGAAAGCTTTGACTATCAAGGAAGTAGGCTTCATCTCAGTTTCATTGTAAGCCAACTTGGTAAGAACTCTCTTGGGTAGGACGTTTAAAGATGAACCAGTATCCACAAGCACCCTTGATAAGTTATCCTCCTAACATTTTACTGACACATGTAAAGTACGGTTGTGATTATGTCCTTCTCTTGGTAGCTCTTCGTTGTTGAAGCTAAGAGTATTGCAGGCAGTAATGTTGGCAATTACACTATCAAATTGGCCAGTAGTAATGTCTTGAGAGACATGAGCTTAAGCCAATATTTTCTGTAAAGCAGTTATGTGAGCAGGTGAACTCATCAGCAGAGATAAGATTGAGATCTTGGAAGGAGTCTGATGAAGTTGATCAATGACTTTGTAGTCGCTCTTTTTAATGATCCTCAAAAATTCAGCATCTTCATCGTTGGTAACTGCTTCTTTACCCTTGTCTTTGGCAGGCACGGTAGTAGTAGTTTCTTTTGTCGGAGCCTCATTGAATCGGGCCGTATAAATATGACCACTGCGTGTCATCTTGCTTGCCCCAGCTATATTTGTCACATCTTCATTAACAGTCTTCAAATCTTCCCTCGGAATAACTTTCCCAGGTTCTTTGTCAATCATGGTCACATCATATTTCCAAGGTATAGCTTTAGGATCACTGAAATGAAATGGAATTGGCTTCTGAATAATTATCGGCTTCAGCTGATTCACTGTAGGAGTAACTGGCTTAGATATGTTGAACACAGGCTTTGCAGAACTTGATCTTGGCAAGTTGAAGACAGGCACTTTAACATTTGGCTCTGGTAAGTTGAAGACAGACTCAATCACAAAAATTTCATCCTTCTTCACTTTGTTAACCACTTGTAAGAAACCCTCATTGATCAACTTTTGAATATCATTCTGAACCAACAAACAGCCCTTTGCATTGACATCACAACTTGTACAATCAACATGAGAAGTAAACACTAGACCGACTTCTAAAAGCTTTGAATGGAGAACTCGGAGAGGAGTCTTGATCTGAGCAACATCAAGAATAAGGCTTTCATCCGATATATCATCAATAACATTAACAGCCCCATGATTAGGCAAAGGGTTGTTCTTGACATTCGGCTGAGGATCATCAAAAGACAAAATCTTCTTTTCCATCAAATCTCTAACAAGGTTCTTGAGAGCATATTAACTTTCGAGATCGTGACCAGGCGCACCCTCATGAAATAAACAATGAGCGGCGACAATGTAATTGGCAGGTAACAGATTTGGAGGTGGACCTAAAGCTCTGGTAGTAATCAGACCTTGTTTCATTAATGAAGGGTACAACTCGGTGTAAGTCATCGGAATAGGAGGAATCGGCTTGTACTGTCTCCTGTTTGGAACATTCTGGCGAGGTGCATGACTCTTCGATTGTTGATAAGTAGGAGCGTTGGACGCTTGTTAATAATTGGATAGAGCTTGTGCAGGCTGATAACCAGGAGGTTGTTGATAGACCGGATGTTGATAAATAGGAGCCGATTGCACAGGCTGATAAGTAGGAACTTGTTTATTGAAGGCAGGTGTAACAACAGCTACATATGGTTGTTGAGCAAACTGAACATGGTAACCTTGTTGTTGAACATAGTTTTACTGATGTTGCCAAGGTTGATTTCTTCGTCTGCTTGCAGTTATAGCATTAGTTTCACCCTCTTTCTTCTTCTGAGAACTGAATGAAGGCTTCTTAGCATGATCTTTAGAGCTTGAACTACTAGCAGTACTTGACATTTTACCATTCTTCAGACCCAATTCAACTTTCACACCAACAGCAACAATGTTAGAGAAATTTGTAGTCACACTACCACCATTCTTTCATAAAATTCTAGATGAACGGTGTCGACAAACCAATCGGCTAGCTCTTTCTCAATTAGATGAGGTTCTACTTGCGAAGCAATCTCTCTCCACCTTTGAGCATATTCTTTGAATGATTCTGCACTCTTTTGGGACATACTAAGCAGTTGTCTTCTATCAGGAGCCAAATCCATATTGTATTTGTAGTGTTTGATGAAAGCATCAGATAGATCTTGGAAACACTTGATACAGGACTGATCCAAAGTTAAATACCATTTTGAGGAAGCACCTTTCAGACTATCCTGGAAACAATGTATCATTAGCTTGTCGTTTTCAACATGAGCAGCCATCTTACGGTAATACATTATTAGGGGACTCTTCGGACAAGTAGCACCTTCATAACGGTCGAAGCTCGGAGTTTTGAACTTCGGAGGAATAACCAGGCCAGATACCAAACATATATCTCTGGTAGTAGCACCAAAGATTTGATCACCTTCCACCTTTCTCAATCTTTTGTCCATAATTTCCACATTCTCACGAAGCTTTTCATGTCTCTCATCTTCGTCTTCCTTCATGTCAGGAATATCATAAACCAGCTCATTGAAATAAGGTTGCACATGAGTGTGAACAACAGCTGGTGCAAAAGTAGGGATCACTCGAGGAGCTTCAGAAATCAGAGGAACGACTTGTTGAATTGGTTGAGCAATAGGAACAACAGCAGGAGGATGCACAAAACCAAGTGGAATACCATAAGGCAGTAGACTTGTAATACTAACAGATGGTTGGAGATCCACAACAGTACCGGTAATCTCAAAAATAACAGTGGGCTGAGTATCCATCCTTGCATTAATGACCTATAGCATCTCCATAATCTTCCCCACACTTCCCCGAAGGTCTTCGAGTTCATTGCTAACACTCCCCACACTTCCCCGAAGGTCTTCGAGTTCATTGCTAACACGATCAAGCTCTTGATTTTGTTCCTCCATCTTTTTATGAGCTCGAGTTTTGGTGTTGTACAGATGCAGAGGACTCAGGGTAACAGAACTGGAAGGCGAGAGAACCGAGAATGAGAAACCGGGGGGGGGGGGGGGGAATGCAATGCAAAAACAGGATGCTAAAATACAGAATGCAGATGAAAGATTTCATGGAATTCGAGTATTTATGAATATCACAGGATACCAAAGAAAGCTTATTTATTATTTTTAATAATGTATTACAAATAAATATTCTTAAAAGAGTCCTGACATAATAGCTAAATAAAAGCTAATAAAGTCCTAAGGAAACTTCACATTCTGCTCTTTGATCTGCTTTTCTAGTTGGGCCTTTTCGAGGATGAGCCTATCTACAATCAACTTCAAAGGGGTATATGGAGGGTTGGAGGAAAATAAATCATCCTGGGCTTTTCTCTTCTTGTAAGAAAGTGATTCTTCATTCTTCGCCTGAAGTTTCTTCTAAAGTTCAACATTCTCCCTGACAACTAGCTGATACTTATTCTTCCATGCTTCTGACTCATGTTGTGCTTTTCTCAAAGCGATCTTCAACTCTTCAGCTTCAGATATGAAAACCAGAACAGGTTCCCTTCTCGTATGCAAAGGATCTTGACGGGGATAAGGCATCTTTAGCTTGATTGCTCTCTCTCTGACCCAATGAAGATATGGCTCCAATAACACACAATTAGGCTTTTCCAGACTTTCTTTCCCTTTCTTATACAAGTGACGCCAAGCACACACGATCTTCTCTTGAAGCTCTTTGTCGTCCTTGAAGAAAATTCTCTCCACATGAACACTCTTGGGTGGTTCCTTCAACGGATATCCTAACTGTAACCCCCATTTTAATTATTTAGTCTTTTTGGTGTTATTTTATTTCGGCGTGTCTTATTGTGGGGGGTGTGTCTGAGTGCGTTGGTGGGTGCCCTTAATTATAGAGATCATTTAACAAACTATAGAATTTAATATTAATACAATATAATTAATAATGACAACAATTTAATAATTAATAGTAATATTGTTACTCTATTGTTATTATTATTATCATTTGTATTATTATTAGATTAAGTGAAGAAAATATAATGGAAGGGGGAGGATAGAAAATAACATAAGAGAAAGTGGATTGGAAAAGGAAATAGAAAGAAATAGAAAGAAAGAGAATGAAAGAGAAGGAAAGAGGAAGAAGAGGAAAATGGGAGGAAATTAGAGAGGAAATCTTGGATTCTTCGAGATCAGCTCTGAGGAGTCAACTAATTGAGGTAAGAGTGTGAAACTTGTGATTCTGTCTATGCATGTGAATATGTGGGGATTGTCTGGATGGTTTGGGGTGATTTTGTGTAGTTTACCATTTTAGGTCAAAAATAATTTAATCGGTAGAAATGATGTTTTATCGGGTAAAATATGGAATAAGTCATGTAGTTTAGTCGTAGAATGTTAGGCTAAGACTATAGGGACTGGTTTGGTGAGAATCGGATGATTTATGAGTTTCTGATGATTTTTGGATAGTGAAGGTTTTGAGTATCGCAGACGCTCGCTAGCAGGTTCGCTAGGCGAACAGGTAGCGAGCATTCGCTAGGGACTCGCTGGGCGAGTTAGGTAGCGAACACTTCCAGTAGCCATTGTCTGTCTTTGCTAGCGAGTTCGCTAGGCGAGTGAGGCAGCGAGCGTTCGCTGGGGCCTCGCTAGGCGAGTGGCCCAGCGAGCATGACATCAACTTGTTTTATTTTTGTGGTTCCATCCAATGTTGATGTTTTGTAGGTTCCCTTTGATCATGATGGGTATGGGGACAATGTTTAATGGTGAAGAATGTATACTTGGTGTTGGAATGTGAATTTCTTAATATTTAATGTAATTAACATAATTAATTGGTGAGTAATATATATATGATGTATGGTGATGTGATCAGTAGGATCATGTGCACTTAGTGTGCTTGAGTTTATTTGATGTGCATATGGTGTCGTGCATGTCATGGTGTTTGGGCGGGATGAATCGTTGCTCAGGAGGAGTGTATGCGATTCACCCGTACTCTTTTATGGAGAATGGTGGAATGGATCGTTGCTCAGGAGGAGTGTATGCGATCCATTTGTACTCCTTTGTGGAGAATGGTGGGACGAATCGTTGCTCAGGAGGAGTGTATGCGATTCATCCGTACTCCTTTGTGGAGAATGGTGGGGATAGATCATTGCCAAGGAGGGGTGTATGTGATCTATCTTGGGTTCGATTGAATGAACCAATGAGTCGGTACCGCATGCATGGTGTTGAGTTGCATGTTTGCATTATTGCATGTTGTGTTTGATTTTTGGACAGTTGGTCGTGGTTGATGCATGTTGGGTGATCTTTTATATAATTACTATTTTTTATCATGTATCCTATTACTAATAATCTTGATCATGTTTTCTCACCCCTTTGTTGTTGTGGTGGTCTATGCTTCTTCGGAAGTACAGATAATCCAGGTACATAGCGAGCTCGGATAGTGGTGTGCAGATCGAGTCTTAGGATGCTCTGATACGTAACACGGGACTTGGGTGTTTACTTTTATTATGACTGGATTTATTTTATTCCTGTGACGTATCATATTTTGGTGAACCTTGTTAATAAATGACTTTATGTAATTTGGCGGATGGCCGAGAATGTTGAATTAATGATTATTTCCGCTGTTTATTTTGAAAACCAACTAATGAAGATTTGTGTTGAACTATTTGATGTGACATCCCACTATTGAGGGGGGAAACTCTGATGTTTGCTTGAAGTAATTGTATTTTATTTTAATTTTGGGAAGTGGGGTGTTACACTAACTGTCGGCGAGCTAGAACTGGATTGTAGCTGATTCCTCCATTAAATCCAAGCAAGGGTACATTGGCGAAATCTCCATAATTGTCAATGATTAATTTCCCATCATACACACGGTTATACCAATCAATGTCCGACTGAGTTAGAGCCATAGTCGTTTGTGACCAGCGTCCTTTATCGAGATCCAAAAAAGAAATAGACTTGGGCAAGTGTGAAATAAACCACTTGTATAACAAAGGCACACAACAGATGATCATCCCTCCACCATGAAAGTTTCAGAGATGTACGGAATGGTAAGACTTGGCCAATAAAGTCGGTACCGGATTATTCTTCATGAATATTTTGATGGCGTTAAGATCGACGAAACCTTCAAAACTTGGGGAAAGTAGCACTCCATAAATAAGCAAGGCGAGGATTGCCTCAAATGTATCCAGGCTCATATGATCGACATAGTATTGGGCTTTCTTGATTAAGAAATCCGTAGGTAGCCCAAAAGTTCCACCTTTGGTAATCATATTTCCTTTGATGAGATTCATCCAGAATAGGTAAACCAACCAAATAAGAGTCCTCCTCTAAAGTAGGCAATAACTAATAATCTGGGAAAGTAAAGCAGTGATAATCCGGATCATAGAACTGTAACAAAGTAGAAAGAAGTCCCTCGTCCACTTGGAGTCTCAACAGAGATAACAGTTTCCCATACGTGTTTCTGAATCCCTCTTGATCTTCAACCAAAGCTCCTAACTTCCTTAGGTTATCCAACTTAAGACTCTTAAAAGAATATTTTAAAGTATTTTTTCTATTGTAATCCATGGTGTCCTGCAATGTTCATAAGTAAAGTTGAATTCCATGAAATACAATGAAATATGATGCTTTAGGGATGCAATGCATAAACACACAAGCAAACAAATGTCCTAGGTTAGAGAATATGAGCGGAGTCAAGGTCTACCCATCCCGAAAGGTATGTACTAAGGGTTATTTGTACCTGCAGAACAAGGTTCTAAAGAGGTGCCCAAAGTCATCAGTCCATCTTTCGGATATTATCAATTTCCCGATTGACTTAGTGGTTAATTATATTCTCAAGAGAACCTCTTTTGAGTGTAGTATCGCGTAGCAACTATTTTGGGACTACTCCCTCATAGTCATCGCACTACGTCCTAATAAGGCCAAAGTTGTGTTTAGGTAACTACGGTCCCCAGTAACACAGGCTCCAAGGTCGAAAATAGTGAATGTTTTCACGACTACTTGATCAACAATACTAGTTTTCGAGAGGGCCTCAACCGAGCGGTGATTCTCAAGTCAGCTTGGTCGGGACTCACTCCCTATAAGCCTCGTCGAATATATCACCTTCCTATAAAAATTTCACTCAAGTTCGGGTGTAGGACTTATCTCACAACAATGATATAACCCCAAGCAAGGTACAACAATATATACAACAGATAATAAAGCAAATAGCATGAATAAAAACAAGATAGGGAGAACCCTCAAAATATAAGTAGAATCCCCAGTGAAGTCTCCATTTTCTGTTGCGTGAGAATAGGATATCAAATTATTGATTAATTTGAATCACAATCTTGATTCAAAACCGGTCTTTGATTTATTCGAAGGAAAGGTTAAAGAAAGGAAGAACCTATTTTGCATCGTAAACACAATGCGGGGAGAGATCTAAGGTTTAGGGGTTGGTTAAGCTTAGGGAAGGTATTAGCATCCTAAACTTCTGTAGTACTCTTCAGGAACCTCTTGTTTATAATGTGCTATTACCATGGTTATCTTCTTAAAGGTAATGCTAAGGGTTAAAGTTAAAGAGAAGGACCTAAGGGGTTAGTCCTAAGTATACTCACCAAGATTCGCATCTTGTACCTACGTATCCGAGGTAGGGGATGAAATCAGAGTAATCATAGTTCCCCTCACAGAGGGAGGAAGAGGACCTTCTTGACTGTGGTCAAGGTTCCAGGGCGAAGTAAATGTTCATTGGGAAGCGCTTACGTGGAGTGCGACGACTCTGATTTCTACGTTGTAAAGTTAAGTTGAAAAGGGGTGAAGTAAGTATTCCACGGCGGGAACTTACATAGAGTGCGCAGACTCCTAATCCTAAGGCTAAGATAAAGGGGTGGATGTCCACGGCGGGACGCCTAAGTATGAGTACGAAGACACAAAGTCTTAAGGTTGGGAAAAGGTAAGGGTGAAGGCATTGAAACGACGGTCAAACGGTAAATCTTTCCTTCGGAGGGGATAAACGGTAAAATAAAGAGCACTGATAATAATAGAAAATGCAAATAATGGATAGCATCAGATATTGAAAATGTGAATAATTTACAGTAAGCCATGATAGAGATTGAATTAACAGGAGAAATTGACAAAAAAATGTTAGATAGTGATTATGATGGAAAAAGATTAAGTGGAATAAGTGGTGAAATTGGAAATGATTTAGAGAATATGATTAAGTCTAAATTGAAAAGACGTTAGAGATTAAGTTAAATTTGAAAAAAGGAATTAAATTAATTAGTCTAAAATTAAATAAAAGAGTTAATTATTTTTTTAAAAAAAAGGTTAAGAAAAGTTCTAAGTTATTTAAAAAAAATAAAATGTTTTTGGATTTAAAAATTTATTTTTGGCTTTTTCAAATGTTAATAAAAACGAAATTAGTTAGAAAACGTTGTTGTATTTTTTTTAGATTTTTAATGTTAGATTTTTAAAAAGTTTAGTATTGTTAGTGTTAGTATTAGATTAGTGTTATTATTATATATTAATTACTAATTAGAAAAAATAAACATAATAAAACAAATTAAAAAAAGGATGGGTCGGGTTGGGTGATGAAGCCCCAGACCCGACCCATTTTGTATATAAGGGAAGGGGTGGAGAAATTAGGGTTTGAACCCTAATCCCCCAAGCAGCCAAAAACGGCACCCCTTTACTGAATCTCTTCTTCCTCTCTCACGACATCTCTGCTTCTCCTCTTCTATACTCGCGATCCCTCTTCTCCTCTATTCTTCTTCTCACTGACCCGCGATAATCTCTTCTTCTGTTTGATTCCTGAAAAAAACACAAAAACAACCCAAATGACGTTAAATGAATGAGGCTTACGGTGGGTTTGTGTCGGTTTCGTGATAGAAGTGTGGCAATGATGAACACGAAGTTTGTGTCCTGAGTCACGGTTTCGTTTCACGGTTTTCAGATGTTCGACGGTTTTATGGTTGGCGGATTTGTGGTTCGTGTTTTCGTGGGTGGTTTTGATGGCCTTGCGATTTTGGTTTTGATTTCGTGATGTCGCTGGGTTTTCGGCCTCCTCCTTCTCGTGATTTTTCATCCCTTCTTATAGCAATTTTTCTTCTCTAAAACGGATTTTGAATCTCGGAAGATCTAAAAAATCTGATTTGATTTTGATGATTTTAGAAATTTTTACAAATCTTTGATCCTTTTTCAATTTCGTTTTTGGATTGGCAGATTTTCCCTTTTGGGATTCACTTGATTCATATGATATGGATTCGTTTTGATTTGCTATTATTATTCCATTTTCATTTTCCAGATTATGCTGTCTGTTGGATTTGATTATGGTTTTGTTATGGCATAAACCATTTTTGGATTTTCTAGGCTGTCTGTTTACCATCTGGATTGTTTCTCATTGATGGTGGCTGGATTTTCATTTTTGGCTTTGGCCCATTGATGATGACTTTCTGATTTGGATTACGGATTCATGTGGGCTGTTGGATTTACGGATTTGGTGAAGTGGTTTTGATGTGATCCGTTTTCCAATTGGAAATTTTCATTTTCCGATGTTGTTTTTCTTTGGGGCGAAAATTCGTATTTTTATCTCTTTTGCTTTGCTCTCGGTGATTCAGAATAGATATAGCCTTGTTTTTAGCCGCCATAAAAAAACATGGAGGTTTGGTAGCAATTTCTTGCTGCCCCTCCGAACCTGATGGTGAAGTTACTCTGAGGGTCAAAAATGCTTTAAAAATAATCCTTTTCATTTATGATTCTGATTTCTTTCTAACGTTCTATTGTTATTTCGTAGGTTTTAACTTGAAGTTTGCAAGTGATGAGCTTGAAGACTTAGAAATAGGATTAGTAACTTAAATTTCACAAAAATGTAAACTTGAACTTTGTGATGTTGACCATATTTGTAATTCTTTGGATTTGTGTAATAGAACCTTGAATTTCTTGAATTATGAAGCGACCTTATAAATCTTTTGAAGTTTAGAATCCATGATTAAAAGCTTGAACTCTCAGACCTCTAAAAGAAATTTTGAAACCTTAAATTCTTGACTTTTCTCGAATAACCATTAACACAAGTCGTACGAAAAACTCTTTGCTTTTGTAGTCTCAAATTTTCTAAATGATCAGCTTGAAACACCTCCTGACTTTAAACCAAATGATCCTTAAATGTCAACAACACGTTTTCTTCAAGGACTAAAGAAATACATAATTGTCCCTTTTCGTGGACCAGAGCCAAAAGACTGCTTTGAATTGATCTTCTCTGCTTGCACAATTAAAGAAGGATGTGGGTGATGACGGACCCAGTAGACAAACCATGAAAAATGCAACAACCATGCCTATCACCAATGGAACGAATATTTTAGCCTTCCTTAAGTATAGGCTGAGTCTTCTGATGAATCCAGAGGGCAACATGACTTTGTATGGATTAACGATTATAAAGAGAATGAATTCAACCTAACTTGATGGCACACAAAATTACTTTCCAACTTCTTCGACACGCCTGCGAAAATGAACAAACTAGGTAAACTGGTTAACGGTTAGTTAAAATGCAAGATGGACCAAAATGAAATGATCAAAGAATCTAAGGGTAAAATTTGAGGTATGACAATTGTCATGAGTTCGAATTATAGCACCTAAAGTTTTGTTTTTATTTATTTTTAAGCCACTTTTTATTACAGTTGAAACTTTTAACCATGTGAAAAGCCACTCAGGGTCATGGGGAAATATAACCGTGTTTATTAAGTTTCTTCATCACCCTTAAACAAATCATTGCCATCCATTTTGTAAGTACCAACTGTCGCTTGCGCGAAAATAAGGTGCCGGCACAACAGAAGAGTCGCCACCTTTCGTTATTTATCCCTCAGAGCGGGAAAGGAAACGATCGGAAAAACCTGACGAAAAAGGGTAAGACAAGGTCATCGCAACCATTGTCTAGATTCGGGAGTCGGTTACGCAAGGGGAAGGTATTAGCACCCCTCACGTCCTTCGTACTCGACGGGATCCTCGCTTGTTGTGTTTACTTGGACGGGTTGGTTTTATTCTATCTACCTATCAAGGCTGGTTGAAAAAGAAAAGAAAAATGACTCGGCAAAGCGTCGCACTTTATGCCTACATATTCTCATCAGAGTATGAGAAATCAGAGTCAACGTAGTTCGGCCTACGAAGGGTTATGGGGGAAGGTAGCTCGCCAAGACATCGTCATCTTGAGCCTACGTACTCTCAACAGGCATGAGAGATCAGAGCTCACGTAGTTCGGGAAACTACGGTTTATTTCCTGTCTTTTACGAAAGAAGTGTTTTTTATTGTGTTTGCGATTTCAATCGCACTAGAGACTATGACCTGAGAGTGAATGCGTCGCATGTCACCCAAAGGGTACCATACTAAACATCCAAACTGTGGAAAAGAAACTCTCCCACAATCCTTTCTCAGATAGCTTAAGCCTCGTAACGTACGAAAGAAATCATTCATGATTACTGTATCTTAAACTCTTTTGAGATGAGAAGAGAACAGGCCCAACTAGGAGGGAGACTATCAAGTCCTACTGTTATCATGCCATGGATTCATCCTATGGTTGAGGTTTGAACAGGGAACTCCTAGAAGTTGTCATGCATAGGTTTCAACCTAAGATTCTATCCTCAAATCCTTATCAAAGGAAATGAGAGTCCTAAGGGATCATGTCAATGATACACCAAAACAGACAAAGCATCAACTTAACAGTAAAATGCATGCAATGCAAGTGAGGGAGGAAATGTGTGTGGGGCTTCAGCCTCCACAAGCTCATCTCAACCTCAAGCCAGAATGAAATAACAGTAATCATACTGAAAGATAAACAACATGCTATCAAGCAATGACAGTAAACTGCAATCATACAGATAAAATGAAATAAAATGCCATCAAGCAAACAAACCACATGGGCAAGGGAGCTGGGCTCTACCGAATACCCGCAAGCAAAGCCACACAGTAACAATACAAGCAGAGGGAGCAACTCAACCTCTAGTGCAATCATGCTCCTGGATTCTACCTATTCTAGATATGAACTTATTCTAAATGCATCAAGCAAGTCAAACAAAACACAGCAATACAGAAAAGAAAAAGAAGAAAACAGACTCCTCTCTCAACTCCAAGCTTCAGCTTTTCCAACAGCAACTCAGTCTTCAGACTTCAATCACTCTTGACAAACATCAGTTTGCTTTTCCAGGTTTCCAACCCTACAAAATAAGTTTCAACTTATCTTCTCCCTTTAAGCTTCAACTTCTTAATCAGCTCCACCTTCAGGCTTCACTATCTTCAGGGATCTTCAAGTATCAACTTGCTCTTGTTGCTCTTCAAGCTTCAGCTGGAATGGCAATACTCAAGGATTCATCCTCTTCAAATCTCTTCAATGAAGTCTTCATCTTCAAACTCAAGCTCAAGCATCTCTCAAGATAATCAAACCAGATGAAATCATTTACTGGATAAGCTGGGGGATATTGAACTGCTTATTTGACCACCGAAGGTGACCTATAAGGGTTCAACATCAAAGGAATGGTTCCCTCAAAAGTTCTACTCCCTAGGTACATCACTTATCCCTCCAAAGGAGAGAGGTGTATACCATGGAAGGACTTTGAATCATAGGGAGGAATGGAGGTGAATGATACCATCCATGTTTGAGAAAGAAGTTATCTAAGTCTAAACTCTTCCTAATCCCTAACCCTAAAACAAAAAAGAAAAGAAAAACAAATAAAATCAAGCTCTCAAGCTCCTCAATCTATCTTCAAGTCTTCTACTATGCTCCTCAATGCTCCTTAGAACAAGGTCAAGCTCTCCAAGCCCACAAAGCAGAGCAAACAACAATACAATGCCCTAAAGGCAACACACACAATCAACCAATACAAAAATCAACTAAAAATAGCATACAACTATATTAAATCCTAATATAATTTCTAAGGGATCCTACATACCTACCCTTAATACCCATATATGTCCCATAGTCTAAATTAACCTAAAAACCCAAAATCTAAAGTTATTATGGACCTATGTTGAAGTTTTAACCTAATTCTACACAACCTAATAGCATCTAATCAAAACTATCCTAAGAATCATCACAAAAATATGGAATTAATCCATGGGGAAGCTAAAACCTATATCTAACTATTCTAAAAAGATTGACCTAAAAATATTAAGGGAGCTACCTAAACTAAATTCTACAAAATCATATATCAATATAAAAGAATTAAAAAGCAATAAAAGAAGAAAATATGCAAAAAATACAAAAGTGCATGATATGGAAAATGTTTTTATTTTATATTTTTCTAGACAAAAATATGAGATGGGGGAAAAAACTCCCATGAAAAAATATTGACTTTTCCATTTATTATGATTTTTTAAAGTATGAGAAAAAATGGAGGAAAATATAAATGGAAATATGAAATGGGGTGCAGTCAGTAATGATATGCAGTTATAAAATGATTGGGCTCAACATATGGGGTGCAGAAAGTAAAGCGCCTGGGCCCATTTAAAATCAGAAAACAAATATTAAAATCATAAAGAAAATAAAAGAGACGCGGTGCAAAAAGCAATGCATTTCAGTTAAAACTTGGATTGGGCTTCAAAGGGGGTGGGGATAGGAAACTAATTCACTTAAGCCCAGAAACCTTGCTTTAATGAAACGCAGCATTGCGCTGCTTTCAGTCTCCCTCCAAAACTCAATTAAACGTGGACCGTGGGATTAGCTCTCAAGTCAAGTGGTCAGCGTGCATCCAACGGACGTGGCTTCGTCTTCAACCTTGGACCTAGGGTTTCTACAACTTCCATGAAAATCAGAACTCGTACCACCATCTTCTACCCACTCATGTTCCTTCATCTCTTGATCAAAATCAAAAATGTAAAACACAAACTTGCTCAGTTTTCCACGCTGAACACGATCATGGGCTTGGTTTTCATTGAAAGATCCTCTAGCATGGAACCCGATGGTGCAACCAACTTAATCTCAAAATATGATCCATCTTCCACTTCAACCAAACTCAAATTTCTTTACATCAAAATGCTTATCACGTTGCCCTAATTAAAATCAACTAATAATCTTGCATTATCACTCAATATATCACACGTTCTTGCTCCATCAAGAAATGGTATCCATGAATGAAACTTCACCAATTACTCCTAAACTCATCAGAATTGGTCCCCTAGTTGTCTCTAACAATTCTATACTAATAACTTAACCTAACCATGCCTAGATTATGAGGTGAAAGGGATTTTGCAAACCTGGCTTATTGATATGGTAGATGATGAAACCCTTGCTTTCAATGCTTGAAACTCTTCAAGAATGATCCTTGGATGATGAAACCTCTTCTGTTTGCAAAAGATTTGAGGGAGAGAGCTTGTACTTCAAGATTCGATGGTAATTGCCTTCTTGCAAATTCAATTGGAACACCTTCAATCTTCCATCAATGGAGCTTCAATTCAGCATGCACACACTCAGAAAGATCTATGGAGAAGGTTTGTGGAGAAAAAATGGAGGGAAATGAAGAAGAATGAAGAGATTGAATGTGACTTGCAATGGAAGCTTTTGGATTTCACTCTCTCTTCTCTACACCAATTAACACCAACCTTGCATCTGAGCAAGTTGCAATGGTTATATAGAATGGTTTAGAAACCTCTAGAACCATCTAGAACAGTCCAATGAGAAAATGAAGTTTTCATGTCATGGTATTTTGAATTCTCATTCTCCTTACATGGTATCTCACGCCAAGCTTCATGTAGCTTCCCATTCTGACTTGAATTTATCCCCACATGAGATTTAGGGTTATTTACAATGCATAACTTCCTTGTTTATTGAGTTCTTTTGAGTTTTGGTTTGGTACCTTAATATGCAAGTAATCAAATTCCAAAGCAGCCCTATCATGCAAGCCTTAAATCAAAGTTGTGGCTGAACCATTGTTCTTAGAATGTCATTTGGAGTCAAAATGACCTATTACATGACATGGTTTGGACTTATAACTTGCGATTTCCATTTTTCAAATTCACTTGAGTTAACTTATGCCTCATTTTTAGGCCATTTTTATCACTTTTTGATATGAGCCTTTTCAACATCTCATGACCTCTTTACTAGCCTTAAAACATCATTCTAAGAAAGTTTTATGTTGAAGAGTTTTCCATTTGAAGCTTGGAAGTAGGAGATATGGCCTTGTGCTTGAAATGACCTATAACCTCCAAATGACCAAAATGCCCTTGGCTTGTCAAAGCCATAAGTTGAGTTCTACAAATCCTATCAAGGACTTCTAGTACTCTCTAGAAAGCTAAGAAGATGCTCTTCAACATTCATGTTGACCAAGAATCCATAGGAATCATCCTACTAGGGCAAAAGTTGTCTGCAAGTTGGGTGACTTTCAAGGACCCATATTCACATACCTCAGATGACCTGTAATTTGTCAAAACCATAACTTGAGCTCCATAAATCCTTTCAAGGACTTATACTACTCAAATTAAAGCTAAGAGCAATCTTTACAACATTCATGTTGTGGGGAAGATGAGATAACAATCACATCTTGAGCTACATTGCCTTGAAGATAGGGATCAAACTAGGGGATTTTACACTGTCAATCCTTAGAAACCCTAGCTTGAAACTTCTCAAACTCCTCAATCATGATGAGTTGGTCTAGGAATAATCCTTATAACACTTCAATGCATCATTCCATGATAACATGGCTGTTGGATTAGGTCTCAACCCTCTCCAAATCATCAGTTGACCTAGGGTTGACCCAGTCAAACCCTAATTCCACCACTCATGGTTGAATCTTCTGAATTCTTGTACAATGACCTCTCTAGGCTTCATGATGGCTTTCAAGACATCTCATAAGCTTTCTTAAAGCTTCAAGTCTATCCTCATAGTCTCAGAATCATTTGAGGAGCTCCCACAACTCTCAAGTCATGAGGCACACAACCTTGGTTTCAACCAATCTCTCTGAGGATCTCTTGAGGTCTCTGACAAAAGTATCAACCTTTGAACACTTGAGTAACCTTCTTGGCTAGCTCCAAAGTCTCATACAACTCTTGATGAAAAATAAATGTTGGTTAAATTTTAGGGTGCAACAGCTGCCCCTATTCAAACGGCTTGAACCTGACTGGGTGAGGAGCGAATGGCTCTTAGCCAATCAAGGTGCGAGACGGTTGAATACTGATAAACCCGGAAATTTGCCAACTGCACGAGCACACAGTACTCTGAGGGGAACAAATCTCCGAACACTACAATAATAGCTGCACAACAACTAGCTGGAGAAATACTGATCTGACATCGCCGTCAGTTATCCACATTAAATTCCTCTGACATCGCCATCAGACAACCAAAACACCCAACATCGTCGCTGGAAAACTAAAGGATCTGACATACCCAACATCGCCGCTGGAGAACTAAATCATCTGACTTCGCCGTCGAACAAACATCCAACATCGCCGCTGGAGAACTACATCACCTGACATCGCCGCCAGAAACAAACACAACTCTGCGAAACACCCAACATCGCCGTTGGAAAAATACAGAATCTGACGTCGCCGTCATAAACATACATACCCAACATCGCCGCTGGAAACAAACAGCCAACATCGCCGTCGGACAACCAAAACGCCCAACATCGTCGCTGGAAAGCTAGAGAATAATCTGACATCGCCGTCAAAACAAACATCCAACATCGCCGCTGGAAACAAACATAATCTGGGAAACACCCAACATCGCCGTTGGAAAAATACAGAATCTGACATCGCCGTCATAAACATACATACCCAACATCGCCGCTGGAAACAAACAGCCAACATTGCCGTCGGACAACCAAAACGCCCAACATCGCCGCTGGAAAACTAGAGAATAATCTGACATCGCCGTCAAAACAAACATCCAACATCGCCGCTAGAAACAAACATCATCTGACCTCGCCGTCGAAAACAACCATCCAACATCGCCGCTGGAAACAAACATCATCTGACCTCGCCGTCGAAAACAACTATCCAACATCGCCGCTGGAAACAAACATAATCTGACCTCGCCGTCAAGGTGAAGAAACTTCATTGGGGAGTTGGTCACACGGTAACTGGTAATACATAGTCGATCATGCCATCAGGCATTCAAAGAACACTGTCGGGCATCAGCCGGACTTCAACCATCAGGTTGATCATGCCATCAGGCATTCAAAGAAACTATCGGGCATCAGTCAGACTTCAACCATCAGGTTGGTCATGCCATCAGGCATTTCGCGCTACTGTCGGGCATCAGCCGGACTTCATCAGCAAGTCGGGAATAGGATTCTTGGTCAATCATGAGCCAACTGGGAATATCTAAACCTCTGCCATCAGGCACTCTGCATCAGCTGAGAGAACTGCTTCATTAACACGGTGAGATTTCAATCATGGAGTCTTCAAAGGAGGTTTCAACTTCGCCGTCAGAAAACCTGCTGGGGAGGATGCTTCGCCGCTGGGGAATCTGGAGAGCCATCAAGTAACTCCGCTCCGGGGATCCAGAAATCATTCTGGAGGAATCAACTCTGCTAAGGACTTCAAGAATCATCTTGACAAATAACTTCGTCGGGGACCTTCAAGAATCATCTTGAACCGATAACCATTCTGAGCAAACACTCCGTTGGGGATTCCAGGAATCATCCTGGGCAACTTTTGCCGGGGACAAACCAATCGTGGCTTGAGCAGCTTCCAAGGATTCGGCTCTCTTGGGGCTTCAGGAATCATCTTGGGCAACCTTCACTGGGGACTCCACTGGGGTCTTAAGTAAACGACCCTGCTGAGGGATTCAAGAATCATCTTGAACTGAAGACTTCGTTGGGATCTCGAGAATCATCTTGAGCAAGCGACTTCGTCGGGGAGAATGTCAGGAATCATCCTGAGCAATCAATTATGCGGGGGAGTACCTGCAAAACAAGAACGGTGGCGACCTAGATCATGTTTATTATGCATATGCTTCGACAATGGCACAATGCTCCACACGGTGGAAATGCTATGCATTTATGATAAATGTTATGCAATCATGCACAATGATGCGATCCCGTCAGCAAAATAAATGCCGAAGGGGAATCCTCCTGTCAAGGGGGAAGAACTACTCAAATAGAGGAATCATCCTGCCGAGGAGAACATGGTCACGCCAATATCAATTGGACTCCGCAGGGGACACAACTTCAGTTGACTGCTGCGGGGGAAACAACTTCAGTTGACTACTGCAGGGGACGAAGCTCTACGAGAACCAGGACCTGCTGAGGGAAAGCGATGTCAATCGCAGGAGTGAACTGCGTGACCTTCATGGCTACTCTTCTGGGGATAACAACTCTGTGGGGAAACAACTTCAGCTGCTCAACACTCCACTGGGGAAAACCAATCATGGTCTGATCAACTTCCAAGGAATCGGCTCTCTTGGGAGATCTGCAAACTCGGCTGGGGAAGGAGAAATCATTCTGCTTCGCTGGAGAGAGTACGACTCTGGGGGAAATACACATCAGCTGTTCAACGCTCTGCTGGGGAAAACCAATCATGGTCCCAACTGCTTCACTAGAGAGTACAACTCTGATGAGGAATTTCAATTCCGCTGGGGAAGAAGGAATCATCCGACTTCAGGGGGGAGTACAACTCTGGTGGGGAATTTCAATTCCGCTGGAGACTTCAGTCTAGCACCATCAGTTGCTGCATACTTCGGCGTACGAATAGTTTCCTACGGTACCTGCACTTGTGACCCGGGGGGGATGAATTCATGCTTCGGCGCGTGACTCAGCTGAGGAGGCGACGTTCCTTCAGGATGCGTCTGCTTGGGGAAAGAGAATCATCTCTGCCTGGGGAGACATATCAATGCTCACGATCTTGCGTTCAGACTCTGCGGGGAGCTTCTACTGAACTCTGCTGGAGAAGGAGGAATCATCCTGCTTCGGGGATGCGCACGACGCGCTGTCTGGAATATGCTACACCTGTAACAACACAAACAAACAGACAAGATACCCTTCTCAAAGGGACCTATCAAGGTTATTATCTCGTGACAAGGTTAATTGTTTCCGCAATCAGTGGCCTAGGCCAGTAAGTTTATGTATGCGCATTTTATCAAAAACATCGGCGTTCTTTTTCGCAAACAAAACAGATAAATGCTAAACAGGCAAATAGAATTGCTGAATAATATGCATTTTATTGATAACGAACCCCTGAATGGGTAAAAATGTTTTACAACAGAGGCAAGCTCCTGGAATGAGGAAGCCGCGCAAAAATAAAATATAAATATACATCAGTATATACAAATGTCGGCAACGAGGCGTAGACGAACACCATGAGTTGATCCCTCTATGACCCACTCGACTTCGATACTTCTCTGACGCTTCAGCTTCGGAAGAGATTGATTTAGATGAACGGCCCTCAGGTCTTCCAAACCACTAAACAATGAAAGTCCACACGCGGAACGCAGTCATTTGCTTATTCAAATCCCTAACTTTTGCGTGAACCGCCCTTTGCGGGTTTTCAGTTCACCGGGATACCCTTTTTTGCCGAAGCCGCCCAGTGTAGGTTTTCGATTTCGCGGGTGTACCTTTTTTCAATATATCCCTAATTTTTGCCCGAACCTTTTATTCTGTTTTTGGTTCGCCGGGATGCCCCTTTTTTGCCTGGACTCTCTTTTTTTGTCCAGCGGGTCGCTTTCAAGCAAAGTATTTTTTAACTGCGTCCGCGTTCACCGGGGATGCAAAATCTTCACCATCCATTGTGGATAACAACAAAGCTCCTCCCAAGAAGACCTTGCTGACGACATACGGACCTTCGTAATTCGGAGTCCACTTGCCCCGGTGATCGGAGTGTGGCGGAAGAATCTTCTTCAGAACGAGATCACCCGTCTGAAAGCTTCTAGGACGCACCTTCTTATCATAAGCTTTCTTCATTCGGCTTTGGTACAGAGGACCAAATGCAATCGATGCTAACCTCTTTTCGTCCATCAGGCTGAGTTGGTTCAGACGATTCGTAATCCATTCTGCCTCGTCGAGTTTCACATCAACCAAAACTCGCAAAGAAGGGATCTCCACTTCTAACGGTAGGACAGCTTCCATACCGTACACCAAGGAGAAAGGAGTTGCCCTGGTTGACGTACGTACCGTCGTACGATAACCGTGCAGGGCAAACGGCAGCATCTTGTGCCAGTCTTTGTATGTCACAACCATCTTTTGAACAATCTTCTTTATGTTTTTATTGGCGGCTTCGATGGCGCCATTCATCTTCAGCCGGTAAGGGGATGAGTTGTGGTGTTCAATCTTGAAGCTCTGGTACAGCTCCTTCATCATCTTGTTATTCAGGTTCGAACCATTATCAGTAATGATCCGCTCGGGAATTCCGTAACGACAGATGATGTCCCTCTTTATGAATTTAGCCACCACCTGCTTGGTCACATTAGCATACGAGGCAGCCTCCACCCACTTGGTGAAGTAGTCGATAGCTACCAGAATGAAACGATGACCGTTGGATGCAGTGGGCTCGATCTTGCCTATCATGTCGATGCCCCACATGGAGAACGGCCACGGGGAGGACATGACATTCAATGGGCACGGCGGCACATGAGCTTTATCAGCATAAATCTGGCATTTATGACATCTCTTCGCGAATCTGGAGCAATCCGACTCCATCGTCAGCCAGTAGTATCCTGCTCTCAGGATCTTTCTCGTCATAGCATGCCCGCCGGCGTGCGTACCAAATGTGCCTTCATGGACTTCCTCCATGAGCATACTCGCCTCTTTCTCATCTACACATCTGAGTAGCACGAGATCGTGGTTTCTCTTGTACAACACTCCATCAGGATTGAGATAAAAGTTTCCAGACAGCCTCCTCAGAGTCTTCTTATCCTGGGTTGACGCACCCGCAGGATACTCCTTAGTCATAAGGAAAGTCTGGATGTCATGGAACCATGGCTTGCCGTCGGCGGCATCCTCGATTGCAAAGATAAATTCCGGTCTATCAAGATGCGAAAGGACATTTCTTGGAGCCTCATTCCAAAAATTGACTTTATACATTGAAGCCAACGTGGCTAAGGCATCAGCCATTTGATTTTCAGCTCGGGGTACATGATGGAGTTCCACTCGATCAAAGAACGGAAGTAGCCTCCTGGCATAATTCATGTATGGCACCAAATTTGCTTGACGAGTTTCCCACTCCCCTTTAATTTGGTTGATCACAAGCGCTGAGTCACCATATACGTCTAGGTTCTTGATTCTCAAATCAATTGCCTCTTCTAGACCCATGATGCATGCTTCGTACTCCGCCTCATTGTTGGTGACTGGAAACGTCAGTCTCGCAGTAAACGGGATATGGGATCCGTGGGGAGTCGTGATGATAGCCCCGATGCCACTTCCATAGGAATTAACCGCCCCATCGAATATCAATTTCCACTGGGATTTCCTATCTGGCCCCTCGTCGGGCAACGACTCATTGCAATCCTTCGCTTTGAGAAACATAATATCCTCGTCAGGGAATTCGAACTTCATCGGCTGGTAATCCTCGATCGGCTGTTCGGCAAGGTAATCAGACAATACACTTCCCTTGATGGCCTTCTGGGACACGTACTGAATATCATATTCTGTTAACACCATTTGCCATCTGGCAATCCTGCCCGAAAGAGCCTGCTTCTCGAAGACGTACTTGATCGGATCCATCTTCGAAATTAGCATAGTGGTGTGATTGAGCATGTACTGTCGTAGACGTTTGGCAGCCCAAGTTAGTGCGCAACACGTCTTCTCCAGCATCGAGTATCGAGATTCACACTCAGTGAACGTTTTACTCAAGTAGTAAATGGCATGCTCCTTTCTGCCCATCTCGTTGTGCTGACCGAGAACGCACCCCATACTATTCTCAAGAACTGTCAAGTACATGATTAATGGCCGTCCAGCCACTGGGGGTATCAAGATTGGAGGTTCTTGAAGATACTGCTTTATCTTGTCGAATGCCTTCTGGCAATCCTCATTCCAAGTAATCGCCTGATCTTTCTTTAAAAGCTTGAACATCGGTTCACACGTGGCCGTGAGCTGAGAGATAAACCTTGCAATGTAGTTTATTCGGCCCAGGAAACCACGAACTTCTTTTTCTGTTTTCGGCGCTGGCATTTCTTGAATGGCTTTTATTTTCACGGGATCAACCTCGATCCCTCGTTCGCTAACGAAAAACCCCAGTAACTTTCCGGACCGCACTCCGAAAGTTCATTTGTTAGGATTCAGCCTCAACCTGAACTTCCTAAGCCTCTCAAAAAGCTTCAATAAGTTGACCAGATGCTCTTCCTCCGTTTGGGACTTTGCGATCATGTCATCAACATAGACCTCAATCTCATGATGAATCATATCATGAAACAAAGTTACCATTGCTCGTTGGTAAGTGGCCCCTGCGTTCTTCAGACCGAAGGGCATTACCTTATAGCAAAATGTTCCCCAGGGGGTGATAAACGTCGTTTTCTCCATGTCCTCCGGCGCCATCTTGATCTGGTTGTAGCCGGAGAAGCCATCCATGAACGAAAACACGGAGAACTGGGCTGTGTTGTCGACCAACACATCAATATGAGGCAACAGGAAATCATCTTTAGGGCTCGCCCTATTCAAATCCCGATAATCGATGCACATGCGTACCTTACCGTCCTTCTTCGGTATAGGCACTATGTTGGCGACCCACGGAGGGTAAGTGGTGACCGCTAATAAGCCAGCATCAAGTTGTTTCTGCACTTCTTCTTTGATCTTAACGGCCATGTCTGGTCTCGTCCTCCTAAGATTCTGCTTGACTGGAGGGCAATCTTCACGTAGCGGCAAGTGGTGGACCACGATGTCCGTGTCAAGTCCGGGCATATCTTCGTATGACCAAGCAAAGACGTTACTATACTCTCGAAGCATCTCGACCAATCTATGCTTGACATCATTCTGCAACGGAGCCCCTACTCTGACATTTCTGACGAGCTCTTCAGAACCCAGATTTACGATCTCGATTTCCTCCTCATGAGGCAGAATAACTTTTTCCTCTTGTTTCAACAAGCGGGCCAACTCTTCAGGAAGGTCTTCGTCTTTATCAATCTCTTCTTCGGCTTGATAAATCGGGTAATCGAAGTCGAAGTGAGCCGTAGAAGGTCCAGAGTCGATGTCGTCTGTTATGTGGATCCTGCAATAACAAGGGTTAAGTTTAAAACAAGAATATGCAGGTTAGCACAAACCCCATTGCCATTTTACTGTTTTTCAAAACAAATATAAAACAGGAATAACAGAGAACACAATATTTGAATACGAAGAAAACGCCTTTGATTTATTAACAAAATGCATGTACATAATCCAACAAGGCCCTGACAATAAAACCGCTATGCCCCGGGTAGGACATAGGGTTGTACAATGATTGTAAAAAGTAAATCATTACTCTTCACTTGTCAGCTGGATGATATCCTTGATGGTCCAATTGTTGAGGCGCTCGCCCGGCTTGCTTGGCTGAATCCAAGAGTCGAGATCACAATCGCTATCTCCGCTGTCTTCAGACGCCGCATTGATGCTTTCGAAGATCACACCGCCATTGGTAAATAGGATCGGCCCCTTACCCCGTGACGCGCTGCTAGACGAAGAAGATGAAGCTTCAGCTCCAGGAGAATACCCCAATCCAAACTTATCCTGCTTGTTTGGTATCTCCAAAATATGCCCCCAGCCTGGGGTAGATCCAGCTTGGTCGACGGCCCGAGCTTCTTTGAACGAGGAGAGATTCATCTATGGCTTCTCTGTGACTACAGGAGCTACCTCTTTCACCTTGACGGCTTCAAATGCTTGGCAGAGAGTTTCATGGATTTCGCCATCCATTTCCACATACTTAAAGGATGACAAATGGCTCACCATTATGTCCTCCTCACCACACACGGTTACTATGCTTCCCCCGACAGCATATTTGAGCTTTTGGTGCAACGTGGAGGTCACGACACCAGCAGCATGGATCCATGGCCGGCCCAAGAGGCAACTGTAGGCGGGCATGATGTCCATGATATAAAATACCGTGTCGAACGTTTCCGGACCGACTTGGATCGGCAGGGTCAACTCCCTAAAAACGTGGCGCTTAGTTCCGTCAAACGCTTTCACAACCAGATCACTGGGCGTGCAAAGCAATCCGCGAGTGTCCAACTTCATTAATGCCTTCTTCGGAAGCACATTAAGCGACGAACCCGTGTCCACCAGGACATGCGACATGATTGTGCCTCTGCACTCTATCGAGATGTGCAAGGCGCTGTTGTGATCTCTCCCTTTAGGAGTCAGCTCTAAATCTGTGAAACCTAGCCCGTTGCCAGCATTAACATGGGCTACCACCTCTTCTAGCTGATTCACCGATATCTCTTGCGGTACGTAGGCAGCGTTCAATACCTTCAGTAGCGCGTTGCGGTGTGCTTCAGAACACAGCAACAAGTTGAGAATAGAAATCTTCGAAGGCGTCTGATGAAGGTGGTCTACAATCTTGTAGTCGCTCGATTTGATCAACCGCATAAACTCCTCGGCATCTTTGACCAGCAAATCCTTCTCTACCCCACACGGGACTTCTTCGACGACTTTGCTTTTACCCTTATCGGCTGCATCAGCTCTGACCGCTTTATCTGCCACGACCTCCGACGGTGCAAACACTCTTCCGCTACGGGTAATACCACTGATTCCTGCGAGATTCTCCACAGTCGACCCATACGACTCCAGTTCTAACTTTTGACCGTTGCAATAGACTTCATCCCCATAATGCCACGGAACGGCGTTAGTGCTCTCGAATGGTATCGGCCCGGCTTTAGTAATAGTGATTGTAGGTGGTTTGGGCGCAGAAATGGTTATTGGTTGGCGAGGGATGGTGATGGTGGCGACTTCATCGGCCTGCTGCAACACTACCTCTCTTGATACACTTTCAGCCCTCCGGCTGAACTGCAGAATCCCCTCAGTCATCAGACTTTGGATTCCTTCTACCAGCTGCTCACATCCATCAGAATGTGTAGCACAGTCCATGCATAGCTCTCCGCATCCTGGAAAGAACCATTTCTTCAACAACTTAGCTTTGACGAAACTAAGCGGCGTCTTTAAGTCTTCGACATCAGTCAACAGATCTGCACTCTCTTCTTCGATAATGGCGTTCATGCCGCCTCCCCTATGATTCGGCATAGGGTTTTTCGTGACATTGGGCACATTATCGGAAAAGTTAATAATCTTGGCATCTACCAGGTCCTGCACCTTGTGCTTAAAGGCTTTGCAGTTCTCGATTGTGTGGCCTGGTGCCCCTGTCAAGGGAGCCATCGTCCTCTTCTGAACCAACTGAAGCTGAAGCAAAGTCTGCAAGAGTTGCGCATACGACATGGGCGGCGCCTCGAAGTGACGGTTTGTCAAAGGTGCCCGATTCTGGTACTTTCTATATCCCTGCTGATTCGGTTGCTGCTGCTGCTGCTGGGATATTTATACTGGCTATCTGCTGCTGAGGGCCCTTGCCCTTTCTTCGAGCGTTGGTCACAGCGCTCACATCTCCTTCTCGTCGCTTACCAGCGTAAGGTTTCTTTCCGCCTCCTCCAGCTGAGGATGATTCACCTTGGATTTTCCCGATCTTGATACCATTCTCGACGTGCTCGCCCATGGTAATGAGAGCTGAGAACGTCCCAGACATACCGCTGACTAACTTTTCATAGTAAACCCCTGGGAGGGTAGCTACAAACATCTGCACGAGCTCGCGCTCAACCATCGGCGGTTGAACCCGAGCAGCCAACTCACGCCACCGCTGGGCGTACTCCTTGAATCCTTCATTATTCCTCTGCGAAAGGTTCTGGAGCTGGACTCGGTTTGGGGCCAAGTCGCTATTGTACTGATAGTGGTGGACAAACGCTTCAGCGAGATCCTTCCATGTGCGCACGGTAGTGGGCTCCAGGCCCATGTACCACTCAAGGGATGGCCCAGAAAGACTATCTTGGAAGAAGTGCATCAGCAACTTCTCATCTTCGGAATAGGCAGACATCTTCCTGTAATACGATCGCAGGTGGACACGAGGGCAAGTGGTGCCCTTATATTTCTCAAAGTCAGGCACCCTGAACTTAGGAGGTACCTTGAAATCAGCAATTAACCCCAGCTTGGACATATCAACGCCCAAAGTATTCTGATTCTCAATATCTCTCATTTTATCTTCAAGTGTGTTGCGGTGAAATTTGGATGTCAAACTATTGATTAACTTGAATCTTAATTCATTTACAACCGGTCTTTGATTTATTCGAAGGAAAAGTTAAAGAAAGGAAAAACCTAAAAGGGAGAGATCTAAGGTTCGGGGGTTGGTTAAATTTAGGGAAGGTATTAGCACCCTAAACTTCCGTAGTACTCTACGGGAACCTTTTGTTTATTTTTTTTTATTTATTTCATTAATTATTTTGCTTTAGGGTATATACAAAGGATTGAAAATTAAAAAAGACCTAGGGGTTAATTCTAAGTTTACTCGGCAAGACATCGCATCTTGTGCCTACATATCCTTACGGGAATGGAATCAGAGTAACTGTAGTTCCCCTCAAAAGGGAGGTTAGAAACGTCTTGACTGTGGCCAAGGTTTGTTCAGAGACTCCAATCTCTATGTTAAAAAAATGTTAATTAAAATTAAAATAGGGTTAAATTAGGGATTCCACGGCGGAAAACCTTAAAACAGAGTACGGCGACTCTTTTGGCCTAACACTAGGATAAAAGCAATTTTGCCCACGGCGGGACACCTAGGCTAAACAGGGTTTGATCCATTAAAGGGGTAAGGCTATTGACTCGGCGGCCAAAAGGCTAGACCTAATCCTTCGGAAGGATAAAACTGTAAAAAATGTGAAAATATGACAAATCATTATATGGAGGAATAATTAAGGTACAGGAATAAGAAAAGTGATAAAGGCAGAGGGTATAAAGAAACAAAGAAACATTTCTGAAAATATGAAGAATATGAAAATATGTAATGACACTTAGAATGAAGTGAGAGAGGAAAATAGTGTGGGGTTGTGGCCACCACAAGCACATCTCAACCTCGAGCATGCACATGAAATGCCAAAAGAAAGAAAAGTAATAAAAGGGTACATAAAATGACACGACAAACATCAAACATCAGGAGTTCCTTACGAAAAGGTTTTAATTTTTTAATATTTTAATTATAAAAAAAAAGTTTTAATTTTTTTAATAAAAAATATTTAAGTTAAAATTATAAAAAAAATTTAGTTTAAATTATAAAAAAAAAAGTTTTTGGGGGAAAAGTCTTTTCAGTTTTTTTTAGAACAAAAAAGGCTTTTCATCCCAAAAAAGGGCTTTTCAGTTTCTTGGGAAAAGGCTTTTCAGTTTTTTTTGGAAAAAGGTTTTTTCAGTTTTTTTTTTGGGAAAAGGTTTTTGGGAACAAAAAGGCTTTTCAGTTTTTAAAAAAGGTCTTACTAAAAAAGGTTTTAATAATAAAGAAAAAAAAAGGGTTTTGATTTTAAAAAAGGGTTTTGATATTAAAATCTACGGACCTAAATACACATGGAGATTAACATGGCAAAATATGCACATAAATATGAAAAAGCAAACGGTTTAGTAATTTAACGGACCTAAACACATTAACATGGCAAAATATGCACATAAACATGAAAAGGCAAAAGGTTTAGTAATTTAACCTACGAAGCGGAGGTTTGCTTCGGTAAATGTGAAAAAGGTTTGAATAAGGGAACACTGGAGAGCTCCAATCCTTCTGACGAGTTGTGGGAACGACCGCCTTTCTTCTCTGGGGATCTCCTTTGTTTCTCCCTCTCTCTCTCTCCTCTTTTCTGAAGAAAACCTTCTGACCCCTTTTTCAACAAGGCAACACATGTATATATAGGGAACAAATTAGGGTTAACACCAAATTGTCAATAATGTCCCTAAAGCCCATTTTAAAGCCCAAACTAAATAATTAGTTAAGAAAAAATAAAATTTAAATAATTTAAAATAATTAAAATAAACTTAAAATAAAAACTAATAATCCTATTGATTCCTAAAATCAAAAATATTATAAAAAGAACAAAATTTTTTCTAATATTTTTTATTTTATGATTTTTTGGATATTTTTATGAATAATTTAGAAAAAAGTGAAAAAAAATAATATTTTAAAAAATGATTTAATTAAAATACGAAAATAATAATTAAATAATAATAAAAAACTATTTTTGTTATTTTTTAATGAAAGATAGAAAATTTTAGAGTAAAAATAATAAAAAACAAAAAGTGACAAAGGTGAGATTCGAACTCTCAACCTCTCACACTCACAATTCCTTACACATGTCCTCTTGCCAATTGTGTCATTTTTACTTTTTAGAAAAAAATGCATGTCATATGATATTTACCTGCAAAAAGTCAAACGACTACACAAATTTGTTAGTAATTGATTAAATGCAATAAAAATGCAATGAAATGCGACGACAAATCTTAGGGCAAAATTTGGGGTATTACAGTTGCCCCTATTTAAATAACTTCACCGGGTGATTCGAGCAACGGAGACTCGAGAAATCGTGGTGGAGGGATTTAAATACAGATAACCGAAAATTTTGCCTTTAGACGCAGTGCTATGCAATGATATGGACAAAACAAAACGAACTATAATGCTAAATATAATATGAATCTGATATGATGCGTATGGTGAAAATGACAAATGCACGGATACAGACGAAACAACGTCACAGGGGACGATCCACCGAGGAATTGCACTAGGGAAGAAGACATGTCATATCTGAAAGAACGTCGGGTAGACACGACACAGAATTGTTGATAGGTGCCAAGTAAATTAGAAATTGTTCGCAAGGTAAGACGCGGGTAAAACACGAGCTCAGGAGAAAAACGCAAATGGGGATAAAACACCCATGATGCCAAGTAAATAAATTTTGCCCACAAGGTAAAACGTGAGTAAAACATGACCTCAGGGAGAAAAAAAAAAGCAAATGGGGGTAAAACACCATGATGTTAGGTAAACCCAGGAATATCTGGTAAACGGGGAATAAAACACCCGGGATAAAGGTACATGGGGGATAAAACACCCAAGGATAGAAGGTAAGTGGGGAGTAAAGCACCCAAGATAGACATGTAAATGGGGAGTAAAGCACCCAGGATAGAAATGTAAATGGGGAGTAAAGCACCCAGGATAGAAATGTAAATGGGGAGTAAAGCACCCAAGATAGACATGTAAATGGGGAGTAAAGCACCCAAGATAGAAATGTAAATGGGGAGTAAAGCACCCAAGCTAGAAATGTAAATGGGCAGTAAAGCACCCAAGATAGAGAGGTAAATGGGGAATAAAGCACCCAAGATAGAAATGTAAATGGGGAATAAAGCACCCAAGATGTGCACATGTATAGGAATTATGCTATGACATATGATCAAATGCAAATGCAGAAGTCGACGACAAGACTCGACTCTTTCTGTGAGATGACAAAACTGGACGACTGATTCCTCAACACGGAGATCACTGTCATTCTGTTAAACTGTATCAAGTTGATAGTCACTGTAGGAATGATGAATAACTGCTTGGGGATTATGCAAGTAAACTGCCCCAGGTCAAATGAATTGATAGTTGCTTCAGCTGTCTGATTTGTGGAATCGACTGTTTTGTTGTATCCTCGGAGGGCTTGCCCCAGTCTGAGTCTTGAACAATTCTCTGGATAAACCAAATCTGAGAAGATATTTCCTTGAACAAATCTTGAACTGATTCTTTGACAGGATGTAAAAGGAACTTGCCCCCGATAAGATCACTTGACCAAGTTTCTCATTGTTTGAAAATTCCTTAGAGGAAAGCCAGTTTGCAAACAAAAATATTCATACAAACATGGTAATGCAAAGTTCATGCGATTTTTGAAAAATTATTTTTGAAAGATGGAAAATACATGAGTCGTTAGTCAGAACAAGGCGGTTCAAGACACTCAAAGTTTAAAATAAAATTTTATTGCCAAAATAAATGATTCGCAAGGATCTTTTGGAGTCAGGTTACGCAATCTTGTTGTAGTATACTTTCAAAATAACCCTGTTTCAGTTAGGTCTTTTGAGGGTTGTAACGTGGCCTGGTTCACGGTTTATGAAACAAAAGATAAAGGCTCAAAATTTATTTGTACCCACCCAATCTACGTGATGATCTCCAGTCCTACACTCAGTTAACTCATGTTATGCATTCAGGTTCCCATAAGTTAGGGATTTCATTGATCGTAGCAATGATGACTCAGAAGTCAAAGGGACCTATGAAAAGGCAGCCAATACTCCCCTATAACATTTGATTGTTTTGACATTGAGGATTTTCAAGATAAGGATTTAAAAATCTCTTTGTATTATCCCTAAATTTTGCCTGAACTGTTTATTTTAGAGTTTACAGTCAGCGGGATGCCCCAGTTTTGCCTAAGTCTCCTTCATAGGTTTTGACTTAGCGGGCTTCTTTTGATTTTTTTATATTATTTTTTGTGTGAAGGAAAGTGACTGTTTGATTTTAATGATTACGGTGAACCATCATCGACCTTTTGATTAGAAAACATCTTCGACACTTATTTGACGTGTGCGAAGGAAAATTTGTTAATGAAAGGTGTATCGTATGAACACACAACCAAGTTAACTGAGAACTACCCATCCCAAGGTTTAAATTGTGGGTTTTTTGTAACGAAAGAAACTCCAACTTCTAGGCCCGAAGGGGGTGACGAGGGATTAACTTCCTTATTTCTCCAGTGTTTGGGAATTGAAACAATGCCTTACATCGTCAACAAGGTTTGATTGAAAGCATACTGACAGCATTTATGGGTATAACATTTTCGTCATCCTCCCTCCAATCTTAGCATATCAAAATTTTGGACAAGAAGTAAACATTTGAAAAATAAAGCATAAAGATGCAAATAAATGGACGGAAATGAATTGAATCAAAAGTCGCAATGCTTATTTCATTAATGAAAGTACAAACATAATTGAAAGCAAACAACTTAAACAAAATAAGGAAAATGCAAACAACGAGGAAAAAAAAGGCCCAATGACAAAGCTTCAATTCTGATGTGTTGGCAAGGGATTTTTCTGAACATCCGGATGACTGTCTGTAAAATCAAGTATTCTAGTTCTAACCAATTCACATACTCTAGCCTTCAATGCAAAACAATGCTCCAAGTCATGGCCTGGGGCACCCTCATGGGAAGCACAATGGAGATCAGCCCTAAATCCAGCCGGAGGATTAAGAGGAGGTGGTAAAGCCTTTGTAGTAATCAGTCCTTGCCGGACTAAGTCAGGATATAGCTCTGTGTAAGTCATGAGAATAGGATCAAAGTGACTCCTGTTCCGTTTCTGGTCTGATATCTGTGTCGAGGAATCAGCTTGACGACTCAAAGGTACACTAGAAGACGATAGGACCAAGAAGGAGAAACTGGGGGATAAATGCAATGCAAAAATGTGATGCTAATGCCATGCAATGGTTTCAAGAATTTCAACGGTCGATTGCGAATATTGCTTTTTAAGAAAGTTGGAAAAAATTTTAGACTTTAAAATGTAAGGCTTTTCGAATTTGAAAAGGACTGCTGAATTCCTTGAAACTAGAAATGATATGATGCTTTATGGACGCGAAGCACAAATACACATAAGCATACAAAAGGTCCTAAGTTAGAGGAACAATGAATGGAGTCAAGGTCTACCCTTCCCAAAGTGGTGTGTACTATAGGTTAATTGTACCTGCAGAACAAGGGTTCTAAAAAAGTGCCCAAAGTTATCAGCCCATCTTTCGGATATTATCAACTTCTCGACTGACTCAAGGGTCGATAATATTCTCAAGAGAACCTCGTTCGAGCGTAGTATCGCGTAGAAACAATTGTAGGACTACTCCCACATAGTTCCCGCACTACGTCCTATATAAGGTCAAGATGGTGTAAAGGTACTACGGTTCCCAGTATCACAGACTCCAATCGATAACGGTAAAAGTTTTCACGACTACACTCGATCAACCGAACCATTTTCGAAAGTGTCTCAGCTGAGCGGTGATTCTCGATTTAGCTTAGTCGGGACTCACTCCCTATAAGCCTCGTCGAATATATCAGCCATCCTATCATAAGGTCGCTCAAGTCTGGGTGTAGGACTTATCTCACAACAAAGTAACTCCAAGTAAGGTACCCCAATGTATACATACAAGTGAGCAAAATATATAATAAAACAAATATATAAAGAAAAATAAACAAAATAGGGATAACCCTCAATAGTTAGGACTCCCCAGTGAAGTCGCCATTTTCTGTTGCGGTGAAATTTGGATGTCAAACTATTGATTAACTTGAATCTTAATTCATTTACAACCGGTCTTTGATTTATTCGAAGGAAAGATTAAAGAAAGGAAAAACCTAAAAGGGAGAGATCTAAGGTTCGGGGGTTGGTTAAATTTAGGGAAGGTATTAGCACCCTAAACTTCCGTAGTACTCTACGGGAACCTTTTGTTTATTTTTTTTTATTTATTTCATTAATTATTTTGCTTTAGGGTATATACAAAGGATTGAAAATTAAAAAAGACCTAGGGGTTAATTCTAAGTTTACTCGGCAAGACATCGCATCTTGTGCCTACATATCCTTACGGGAATGGAATCAGAGTAACTGTAGTTCCCCTCAAAAGGGAGGTTAGAAACGTCTTGACTGTGGTCAAGGTTTGTTCAGAGACTCCAATCTCTATGTTAAAAAAATGTTAATTAAAATTAAAATAGGGTTAAATTAGGGATTCCACGGCGGAAAACCTTAAAACAGAGTACGACGACTCTTTTGGCCTAACACTAGGATAAAAGCAATTTTGCCCACGGCGGGACACCTAGGCTAAATAGGGTTTGATCCATTAAAGGGGTAAGGCTATTGACTCGGCGGCCAAAAGGCTGGACCTAATCCTTCGGAAGGATAAAACTGTAAAAAATGTGAAAATATGACAAATCATTATATGGAGGAATAATTAAGGTACAGGAATAAGAAAAGTAATAAAGGCAGAGGGTATAAAGAAACAAAGAAACATTTCTGAAAACATGAAGAATATGAAAATATGTAATGACACTTAGAATGAAGTGAGGGAGGAAAATAGTGTGGGGCTGTGGCCACCACAAGCACATCTCAACCTCGAGCATGCACATGAAATGCCAAAAGAAAGAAAAGTAATAAAAGGGTACATAAAATGACACGACAAACATCAAACATCAGGAGTTCCTTACGAAAAGGTTTTAATTTTTTAATATTTTAATTATAAAAAAAAGGTTTTAGTTTTTTTAATAAAAAATATTTAAGTTAAAATTATAAAAAAAATTTAGTTTAAATTATAAAAAAAAAAGTTTTGGGGGGAAAAGTCTTTTCAGTTTTTTTTAGAACAAAAAAGGCTTTTCATCCCAAAAAAGGGCTTTTCAGTTTCTTGGGAAAAGGCTTTTCAGTTTTTTTTGGAAAAAGGTTTTTTCAGTTTTTTTTTTGGGAAAAGGTTTTTGGGAACAAAAAGGTTTTTTTTCTTCGGAACAAAAAGGCTTTTCAGTTTTTAAAAAAGGTCTTACTAAAAAAGGTTTTAATAATAAATAAAAAAAAAGGGTTTTGATTTTAAAAAAGGGTTTTGATATTAAAATCTACGGACCTAAATACACATGGAGATTAACATGGCAAACTATGCACATAAATATGAAAAAGCAAAAGGTTTAGTAATTTAACGGACCTAAACACATTAACATGGCAAAATATGCAATAAACATGAAAAGACAAAAGGTTTAGTAATTTAACCTACGAAGCGGAGGTTTGCTTCGGTAAATGTGAAAAAGGTTTGAATAAGGGAACACTGGAGAGCTCCAATCCTTCTGACGAGTTGTGGGAACGACCGCCTTTCTTCTCTGGGGATCTCCTTTGTTTCTCCCTCTCTCTCTCCTCTTTTATGAAGAAAACCTTCTGACCCCTTTTTCAACAAGGCAACACATGTATATATAGGGAACAAATTAGGGTTAACACCAAATTGTCAATAATGTCCCTAAAGCCCATTTTAAAGCCCAAACTAAATAATTAGTTAAGAAAAAATAAAATTTAAATAATTTAAAATAACTAAAATAAACTTAAAATAAAAACTAATAATCCTATTGATTCCTAAAATCAAAAATATTATAAAAAGAACAAAAATTTTTCTAATATTTTTTATTTTATGATTTTTTGGATATTTTTATGAATAATTTAGAAAAAAGTGAAAAAAAAATAATATTTTAAAAAATGATTTAATTAAAATACGAAAATAATAATTAAATAATAATAAAAAAACTATTTTTGTTATTTTTTAATGAAAGATAGAAAAATTTAGAGTAAAAATAATAAAAAAACAAAAAGTGACAAAGGTGAGATTCAAACTCTCAACCTCTCACACTCACAACTCCTTACACATGTCCTCTTGCCAATTGTGCCATTTTTACTTTTTAGAAAAAAAATGCATGCCATATGATATTTACCTGCAAAAAGTCAAACGACTACACAAATTTGTTAGTAATTGATTAAATGCAATAAAAATGCAATGAAATGCGACGACAAATCTTAGGGCAAAATTTGGGGTATTACAAAGTGCTTTGAACTTGAGCCGCGCTTCAGCATTCAGCTCCCCTTCTGCACCTCTTTGAGAAAACACATCATCCTGATGATCCTCAAGCCACGGTTGAGGCACGAACAGATTCTCGACGCTAGCATTGCCGTTGACCGGCCCGATGTTGACATTAGCTCCCAGACTCACATTGCCGACGCCCGTCGCATTGAGTCCGATGTTGGCCATCACATTGCCATTAGCACTGCCGTTGCCCCCGGCCACGGGGACACCATTCTGCGGAGTATCCACTGGTGGAGGAGTAGGCACAGCCCCGCCATGAAGTATGTCGTTGCTATCAACCCTGGAGATCAAAGGTTGGACCAAAGTCCTGAGCTGGTCTTGAACATTGGCGACCACCTGCATAAGTTCCATAAAGCGATCCATCCTTTCGCGGAGCTCCTGGACATCTGTCTGCACTTGATCCATGATCCTGGTCTGATTAGCTCGAGTTGAATAACGGTGAATTAGTCTCTGATCAATCCTAGAGTCACCGGAAACAGTCTGGGACCTGTAAACCTGAAAAAGCTGCAAACACTAAAGGTTAGGAAAAACAACAAAATGTACGCCATGCAAATGCTTCATGCAGATGCATGCGTGTGTCTGTGTGCTTGGGAGATTTCCCCCGATCCTAGTGCCTGAGTGCCAGTGCTGATAATAATAAGAAGAAGAAGCTGGAGTCCAATCATGGAAACATCAATCTCATATATAAAGGGAAGCCTATCAAGGCAGTACATAGCATCAGCGAGTACAAGACAAATCAACAGCGTGACCTCAGCCAATAAGCCTGGTGATGGTCAGCATACAACAAAGATCAAAACAAAAGGAATACAACTAGTCAAGTACGGCCACGGGCGCGATACTCTGCTAATAACTCCTTCGTCTCTGGATGATCTGGCAAAGTGAGCAACCCCTCGACGAGTAGTTCCCTCTGCACAATGGTATACTGAAGTCCTTGAACTGAACTTTCCCATGCTCCTTTGCCGAAGCAATCTTCTAATTTCCGCTTTTTCGACTCAAATGTCAGCTTGCGCTCCTTCAGGTTGGCAAGAGCTTTGTTGAGCTGGCCTTCGGCGGCGTATCTGCGGGCGGTTTCTTCATCAAACCTCTGTTCACTGTCCTTCACCTTGGCTTCCAGCTTGGAGATCTGCAGCATCAGCTTATCCTCCCGCTCTTTCCTGGTGGCCAGGGAAGCCTTCCAGTGCTGGTTGAACTTGGATATCCTCCGATATGCCTCGTCCAGATGCTGCTTCTTTGTAGCTAGTACGTCGTTGACAGCCCTGAAGTCTTGACCCATGCGTTCACGCTCGGCTATCTGCTTAGTCAGGTATGTACCCAGCTGGTTCACCAACTCTGTTTGCCTTTTGAAAGAATGGAGGGCCTCGTTCCTTTTGCTTCGAAGCTGAGCTAACTCTTTCTCCAGTTCTGCGTTCGCCCGCTTCAATTCATCCCGCTCAGCTAATACCTGGTTATGCTGATGGATGGGCAGAGTAGTAGGCTTTTCGACTGCTAGAGAGCTTTCTGGCTTGGCATGAGGAAACGACATCCCTATAGCATTGGCCCTGGCTCTGATCTATGCTGTATACGGAGGGTAGGCTCGACTGTTGCTTTTTCCCAGCAAAGGCGTTCCTCGCTTACTGATACTGTTCCACGCACGCTGAAGCTTGGACAACAGATCCCCTTCTAGAGTACTAGTGAGGTACAGAGATTCCTGTACCTCTTCCTCCTTCGGCGGAGTTCTCAAAGCATACGCGAACTATCGAACCAGCAACAACGGATTGTAGTTTATGCAACCCTTCTTACCTATCAGAGGCACATTAGGAAACCCGCTGCAACTGAAGATCACCTCAGTACCCAACCTGTCTCTGTCGAACCAGTCAATATCCTCTGCAGATAAACTCATCAGACGCTCAGGCCACTCAGCTGTGGCTGCAGACAAGACAAAAGGACCCCTCTTGGGCAGATGGCTATCAAGCCACTTGTACAGCAAGGGTACGCAGCATGAGACATTCTTCCCTCTCCGGTTCTCATTCTTGTAGTGGACTGAGTGATAGACATCTCCTATCAGGGTAGGGACTGGATTCCCTGAAGCGAAGATGTGAAATGCATCAAAGTCTACAAAATCGGGCATGTTGGGGAACAGGATAATGCCATATATGCATAGAGCGAGGATGGCATTGAACGTGTGTCAACATCCGTCCTTGGCACACTGCTGAGCCTTAACCACCAGAAACTGCAAGGAGAACCCAGGAACCTTGTTCCAACTAGTCAATACTAACTCGGAGGCGTCCAAATGAAGTGAAGGAGCTAAACCAACCAGATCAGGCTCAGCATCCATATGAACAAAAGGCATCTGCCTCTTGATAGGCACACCTAGCAAATCAACATACTCTTCCAGCGTGGGTGCGAGAACGAAGTCCTGAAAAGTGAAACATCTCAGCGGAGGGTCGTAGAACTGCAACAGAGCGTGCAACCCGTTCAACTCGAACGCAGAAGGCTTGCAAACCAAACTGAGCAACCTGCCATAAGATTTTCTGAACTCATCCTTCACAGAATCACCTGCTAGAGCTATCAAACCAGTCAACTTAACCACATCAGGGGTAGGGAACTTGTACGCCACGGTCTTTCTTAGAGAGCCCATAACAATACAATAAGAGGCAAGAAATCCTGGATCGGGGAAAACGGTACCTGCAACACAGACACACGTTAATGAAATGCAAATGAATATGCAAGCTAATGCAAAATGCAATCATGCAATAAGATATCCAGGCAATTGGTGCTGTGGAGATTCTGTATCAACAATCACTGATGAGATGAAAACCCCGGTGTAGGACCACAGATCTGATCTGCCAAGAACAACCATCTGATAGGACCATATACATAGGATCATAATTCTGCTCTGTCAAGAACAAATGTCTGATAATAAGGACCTCGGATGTATGATCAAGAAATATCTGCTGATGAAGTCTTCAGACCCCAAATCAAAAATCTGCCCTATCAAGGACAAACATACAGCTGCTGACGAGATCTTCAGACCCCGCTCAAAATCTGCTCTATCAAGAACAAACAACATCTGCTGATGAGATCTTCAGACCCCAATAATCTGCTCTATCAAGAACAAACAACATCTGCTGATGAGATCTTCAGACCCCAATAATCTGCTCTATCAAAAACAAACAACATCTACTGATAAGATCCTCTGATCAAAACCTGCTCTATCAAGAGCAGACATACACCTGATAATAAGATCCTCTGATCAAGACCTGCTCTATCAAGAACAGACAAATCTGCAACTGAGATCCTCGGTACCAACAAAACTGATTCACTGTCAAGAAAACCAGGTAATCTGAAGGTCAAAGTTTCCTGCAATAAACCCAACCTCACTCACAAGTATGGACCTAAACTGACTCAAGGTACGACATCCTATGCGTTCATCAGCGTCACAGACTTTCAAGAGGGGTGATACGATACCCAGAAGGTGTGGCATCACCAGCTCATGAAGCGGCCTCACTTAGCTGAATCACAAATGATCGGTCCCCAGAGTCGACAATCCACCAAACCAGCAACCGTCTCAACCCAAAGGGTTGAAAGTGAAGCCAACCGGATGAACCTCATCTGAGCGTGGATTTCATGAGACACTAGTGCCTGCAAAGCAAGCATGCGCCCACTAGTTTCCACTCTAAGTCTATGGTGCACTCAAGCCTGGGTCTGGCTTCTCACTCATCAGAACTCCCATCCCACAACAGCACAAATAATCATATTATACTGAAAATAAAATGCGGGAAATAAAGTGCGAGAAGTAAAATGCGATAAATAAACGCAACCCAGCAGGTAAACATACAAGCGTTAGGATTGACTCTCGCAGGGAACTGTTGGAGTCCCCAGCAGAGTCGCTAGCTGTGGCTTGCGCGAAAATAAGGTGCCGGCACAACAGAAGAGTCGCCACCTTTCGTTATTTATCCCTCAGAGCGGGAAAGGAAACGATCGGAAAAAACTGACGAAAAAGGGTAAGACAAGGTCATCGCAACCATTGTCTGGATTCGGGAGTCGGTTACGCAAGGGGAAGGTATTAGCACCCCTCACATCCGTCGTACTCGACGGGATCCTCGCTTGTTGTGTTTACTTGGACGGGTTGGTTTTATTCTATCTACCTATCAAGGCTGGTTGAAAAAGAAAATAAAAATGACTCGGCAAAACGTCGCACTTTATGCCTACGTATTCTCATCAGAGAATGAGAAATCAGAGTCAACGTAGTTCGGCCTACGAAGGGTTATGGGGGAAGGTAGCTCGCCAAGACATCGCCATCTTGTGCCTACGTAATCTCAACAGGCATGAGAGATCAGAGCTCACGTAGTTCGAGAAACTACGATTTATTTCCTGTCTTTTACGAAAGAAGTGTTTTTTATTGTGTTTGCGATTTCAATCGCACTAGAGACTATGACCTGAGAGTGAATGCGTCACATGTCACCCAAAGGGTACCATACTAAACATCCAAACTGTGGAAAAGAAACTCTCCCACAATCCTTTCTCAGATAGCTTAAGGCTCGTAACGTACGAAAGAAATCATTCATGATTACTGTATCTTAAACTGTTTTGAGATGAGAAGAGAACAGGCCTAACTAGGAGGGAGACTATCAAGTCCTACTGTTATCATGCCATGGATTCATCCTATGGTTGAGGTTTGAACAGGGAACTCCTAGAAGTTGTCATGCATAGGTTTCAACCTAAGATTCTATCCTCAAATCCTTATCAAAGGAAATGAGAGTCCTAAGGGATCATGTCAATGATACACCAAAACAGACAAAGCATCAGCTTAACAGTAAAATGCATGCAATGCAGGTGAGGGAGGAAATGTGTGTGGGGATTCAGCCTCCACAAGCTCATCTCAACCTCAAGCCAGAATGAAATAACAGTAATCATACTGAAAGATAAACAACATGCTATCAAGCAATGACAGTAAACTGCAATCATACAGATAAAATGAAATAAAATGCCATCAGGCAAACAAACCACATGGGCAAGGGAGCTGGGCTCTACCGAATACCCGCAAGCAAAGCCACACAGTAACAATACAAGCAGAGGGAGCAACTCAACCTCTAGTGCAATCATGCTCCTGGATTCTACCTATTCTAGATATGAACTTATTCTAAATGCATCAAGCAAGTCAAACAAAACACAACAATACAGAAAAGAAAAAGAAGAAAACAGACTCCTCTCTCAACTCCAAGCTTCAGCTTTTCCAACAGCAACTCAGTCTTCAGACTTCAATCACTCTTGACAAACATCAGTTTGCTTTTCCAGGTTTCCAACCCTACAAAATAAGTTTCAACTTATCTTCTCCCTTTAAGGTTCAGCTTCTTAATCAGCTCCACCTTCAGGCTTCACTATCTTCAGGGATCTTCAAGTATCAACTTGCTCTTGTTGCTCTTCAAGCTTCAGCTGGAATGGCAATACTCAAGGATTCATCCTCTTCAACTCTCTTCAATGAAGTCTTCATCTTCAAACTCAAGCTCAAGCATCTCTCAAGATAATCAAACTAGATGAAATCATTTACTGGATAAGCTGGGGGATATTGAACTGCTTATTTGACCACCGAAGGTGACCTATAAGGGTTCAACATCAAAGGAATGGTTCCCTCAAAAGTTCTACTCCCTAGGTACATCACTTATCCCTCCAAAGGAGAGAGGTGTATACCATGGAAGGACTTTGAATCATAGGGAGGAATGGAGGTGAATGATACCATCCATGTTTGAGAAAGAAGTTATCTAAGTCTAAACTCTTCCTAATCCCTAACCCTAAAACAAAACAAAAAAATAGAAAAACAAATAAAATCAAGCTCTCAAGCTCCTCAATCCATCTTCAAGTCTTCTACTATGCTCCTCAATGCTCCTTAGAACATGGTCAAGCTCTCCAAGGCCACAAAGCAAAGCAAACAACAATACAATGCCCTAAAGGCAACACACACAATTAACCAATACAAAAATAAACTAAAAATAGCATACAACTATATTAAATCCTAATCTAATTTCTAAGGGATCCTACATACCTACCCTTAATACCCATATATGTCCCATAGTCTAAATTGACCTAAAAACCCAAAATCTAAAGTTATTATGGACCTATGTTGAAGTTTTAACCTAATTCTACACAACCTAATAGCATCTAATCAAAACTATCCTAAAAATCATCACAAAAATATGGAATTAATCCAGGGGGAAGCTAAAACCAGGGAGCTACCTAAACTAAATTCTACAAAATCATATATCAATATAAAAGAATTAAAAAGCAATAAAAGAAGAAAATATGCAAAAAATACAAAAATGCATGATATGGAAAATGTTTTTATTTTATATTTTTCTAGACAAAAATATGAGATGGGGGAAAAAATCCCATGAAAAAATATTGATTTTTCCATTTATTATGATTTTTTAAAGTATGAGAAAAAATGGAGGAAAACATAAATGGAAATATGAAATGGGGTGCAGTCAGTAATGATATGCAGTTATAAAATGATTGGGCTCAACATATGGGGTGCAGAAAGTAAAGCGCCTGGGCCCATTTAAAATCAGAAAACAAATATTAAAATCATAAAGAAAATAAAAGAGACGCGGTGCAAAAAGCAATGCATTTCAGTTAAAACTTGGATTGGGCTTCAAAGGGGGTGGGGATAGGAAACTAATTCACTTAAGCCCAGAAACCTTGCTTTAATGAAATGCAGCATTGCGCTGCTTTCAGTCTCCCTCCAAAACTCAATTAAACGTGGACCGTGGGATTAGCTCTCAAGTCAAGTGGTCAGCGTGCATCCAACGGACGTGGCTTCGTCTTCAACCTTGGACCTAGGGTTTCTACAACTTCCATGAAAATCAGAACTCGTACCACCATCTTCTACCCACTCATGTTCCTTCATCTCTTGATTAAAACCAAAAATGTAAAACACAAACTTGCTCAGTTTTCCACGCTGAACACGATCATGGGCTTGGTTTTCATTGAAAGATCCTCTAGCATGGAACCCGATGGTGCAACCAACTTAATCTCAAAATATGATCCATCTTCCACTTCAACCAAACTCAAATTTCTTTACATCAAAATGCTTATCACGTTGCCCTAATTAAAATCAACTAATAATCTTGCATTATCACTCAATATATCACACGTTCTTGCTCCATCAAGAAATGGTATCCATGAATGAAACTTCACCAATTACTCCTAAACTCATCAGAATTGGTCCCCTAGTTGTCTCTAACAATTCTATACTAATAACTTAACCTAACCATGCCTAGATTATGAGGTGAAAGGGATTTTGCAAACCTGGCTTCTTGATATGGTAGATGATGAAACCCTTGCTTTCAATGCTTGAAACTCTTCAAGAATGATCCTTGGATGATGAAACCTCTTCTGTTTGCAAAAGATTTGAGGGAAAGAGCTTGTACTTCAAGATTCGATGGTAATTGCCTTCTTGCAAATTCAATTGGAACACCTTCAATCTTCCATCAATGGAGCTTCAATTCAGCATGCACACACTCAGAAAGATCTATGGAGAAGGTTTGTGGAGAAAAAATGGAGGGAAATGAAGAAGAATGAAGAGATTGAATGTGACTTGCAATGGAAGCTTTTGGATTTCACTCTCTCTTCTCTACACCAATTAACACCAACCTTGCATCTGAGCAAGTTGCAATGGTTATATAGAATGGTTTAGAAACCTCTAGAACCATCTAGAACAATCCAATGAGAAAATGAAGTTTTCATGTCATGGTATTTTGAATTCTCATTCTCCTTACATGGTATATCATGCCAAGCTTCATGTAGCTTCCCATTCTGACTTGAATTTATCCCCACATGAGATTTAGGGTTAGTTACAATGCATAACTTCCTTGTTTATTGAGTTCTTTTGAGTTTTGGTTTGGTACCTTAATATGCAAGTAATCAAATTCCAAAGCAGCCCTATGATGCAAGCCTTAAATCAAAATTGTGGCTGAACCATTGTTCTTATAATGTCATTTGGAGTCAAAATGACCTATTACATGACAGGGTTTGGACTTATAACTTGGGATTTCCATTTTTCAAATTCACTTGAGTTAACTTATGCCTCATTTTTAGGCCATTTTTATCACTTTTTGATATGAGCCTTTTCAACATCTCATGACCTCCCTACTAGCCTTAAAACATCATTTTAAGCAAGTTTGATGTTGAATATTTTTCCATTTGAAGCTTGGAAGTAGGAGATATGGCCTTGTGCTTGAAATGACCTATAACCTCCAAATGACCAAAATGCCCTTGGCTTGTCAAAGCCATAAGTTGAGTTCTACAAATCCTATCAAGGACTTCTAGTACTATATAGAAATCTAAGAAGATGCTCTTTAACATTCATGTTGACCAATAATCCATAGGAATCATCCTACTAGGGCAAAAGTTGTCTGCAAGTTGGGTGACTTTCAAGGACCCAGATTCACATACCTCAGATGACCTGTAATTTGTCAAAACCATAACTTGAGCTCCATAAGTCCTATCAAGGACTTATACTACTCAAATTAAAGCTAATAACAAGCTCTACAACATTCATGTTGTAGGGAAGATGAGATGACAATCACATCTTGAGCTACATTGCCTTGAAGATAGGGATCAAACTAGGGGATTTTACACTGTCAATCCTTAGAAACCCTAGCTTGAAACTTCTCAAACTCCTCAATCATGATGAGTTGGTCTAGGAATCATCCTTATAACACTTCAATGCATCATTACATGATCACATGGCTCTTGGATTAGGTCTCAACCCTCTCCAAATCATCAGTTGACCTAGGGTTGACCCAGTCAAACCCTAATTCCACCACTCATGGTTGAATCTTCTGAATTCTTGTACAATGACCTCTCTAGGCTTCATGATGGCTTTCAAGACATCTCATAAGCTTTCTCAAAGCTTCAAGTCTATCCTCATAGTCTCAGAATCATCTGAGGAGCTCCCACAACTCTCAAGTCATGAGGCACACAACCTTGGTTTCAACCAATCTCTCTGAGGATCTCTTGAGTTCTCTGACAAAGGTATCAAACTTTGAACACTTGAGTAACCTTCTTGGCTATCTCCAAAGTCTCATACAACTCTTGATGAGTAAATAAATGTTGGTCAAATTTTAGGGTGCAACACCAACGCTCAAGACACTACCATTAGTGATCCACGTTAAACCTAAAACTTAGATGAACTTCCAACTTATATGAACTTCATCTTCTACCTCCAAACATCATCTTCTATTTATGAAACTTTATTTCTCCACTAAACCAAGCTTGAAAACATCATTTCTTACATTAATAAAACTCGAAAACATAATTTCTTTCATTAATAAATTTCAGAACTCCAAACCTCTTCTCCAACTTGAATGAGACAAGGAAAACATGGATTCAAGTTTGTATTGTAAGTTGTTGTTGTTCTGGTTGTTGTTCTTATTGTTCTTTTTGTTGTTATTGTTGTTGTTATTATTATTGCTCTTGTTGTTCTTGTTTTTATTCTTGTTGTTATTGTTATTATTGTTAATGTTATTATTGTTGTGGTTGTTGTTATTGTTATTGTTATTGTTGTTATTGATGTTCTTCTTATTGTTGTTGTTCGTATTGTTCTTATCATAGTTCTTATTGTTCTTGTTGTTCTTGCTATCGTTCTTTTTGTTGTTATAGTATTGCATTTTTTATTTTATTTTATTAAAAGACATACAATGAAGGTTGTTTAAAGTAACAATTATGATAAGTTAAGACATACAACAATGGTTGTTTAAAGTAATCATTATGATAGGTTGAATGCTACTTGACTTATAATCACGGTTGCATGAGTGTGGTGGAAAGAATCATACATACAATCATACCTTACCTCATAATGGTTGATCGGACGTGGTTGTATCCTTTTTCCAACGGTTATGAGAGGTATTTTTCGTAGTGGTAAGAATCATACATACAATCATCTTAATTCTTAACTTGATTATCAATGCCCAACTTTCTTGATTACTTTCATTATTGATCAACACGTATAATCTATATCTTAAGTTTTTGCATCTTTGATAATCCTTGTCTTCATAAAAAATAAATTAGATAAAGAAGTGATATATTCTTCACAAAAGGGTGCACTATCACGTACTTAAATTTTATTTCTTAAGGGCTCAATAAAAATTTTCAATGCATTGGGGGATTGTTTGAAATAAGTTAACATTTTGCGATCTGTAGAGTTGAGAGACTCCCATACCATTAAGAATTTATGGAAGAAAGCATGAAGGCCCGAAAGTTGGGAGGACGTCACCCAAGGATACTGCAGGATTTGCTTTTCAAGCTTAGAGAGCATAAGGTAGAACTCTCATCTCTCATAAAACTATGTCATTCATAGGTAAATGGTCGGGGATACAAATTACATTTCTGATATGAAAAGGACATATTTTTTACATTGGAATCCTCAAAAGGCTCACCAAGATTCATGGTTATCCAGTAAAAAGCCATAAAATTAAGATCAGAATAGATGGATGAAGTCCCATAATAGTTATAATCCTAATAACTATGGCGACATGACACTGCTAGGTCAAAAAGCAACCCCCAAGAGGGATACTTTATTGTCTTTCCCATTACAAATTTTCAAACAAAGAGAAAGAGTGAGTCAAAGAAAAGAGCCTCATTCTACCCACTATTTCACTTCGTGTCAATGGGTACGAAATAATATTTTCTATCCATTTTAAGAATATTAAAGGTCACTCAGAGGCAAAAACGAATATTCACAGACACTTTCTTCTAACACACCTTATAGTAAGTGTTGGTTGCTGATCTACAACCATTAATGCACAACTTTGCATCCATTAATAAGGAACATCAATACATATTTTGTAGTTGTATTATATGAATACGTTTATACTTATTTACATATCCATATGGGTTTTAATTTGAATTAATTAGGACTTAATTAGTTTCTTTAGTTATATGTGCTCCCTAGGCTATTTTCATTCTGGTTTTTTCAAATGTGAAGTGTGTGAATGAGCCAAACACACCAAGTTTCATTATTCCATACAACCTTATAAGCCATCTAAACCTTTCACCCTTATTCACAGACACTTTCTTCTAACCATACAAGAGTCACTTGGGTGTTTGTCATGAAAGAAAATTCATAGGTAGGGGTTATATTTGAGAACTTCCATAAAATGGTTCAAACCCAATTTCAAAGCAACATTCAAATCCTAAGAACTAATAATGGAGGAGAGTACTTCTACCACACCATTGGCACATACCATGCAGAAAATGGGATTGTACACCAAACTTCATGTCCATATTCTCCCCAACAAAATGGAACAGCAGATAGGAAAAATAGGCACCTATTAGAAGTCACTCGAGCCTTCATGTTGTCCATGAATGTACCTAGCCATTTTTGGGGAGATGTAGTTCTTTCATCATCATACCTAATAAATAGAATGCCCTCCAAAACAATCAACCTAAACACACCTCACCAAACTCTCTTGTCCTTTTATCCTTTGCTAAACTCTTCACAAATCTCCCACCAAATATTTTTTGATGTAGTGCATTTGTACATGATCAAAAGCCAAATCCCAAAAAGCTAGACCCAAAAGCCATCAAATGTATATTTTTGGGATACTCTCCTACCAAGAAAGGATATAAATGTTATTATCCTCATAAAATAGGAATCTATCACACTATAGATGTCACATTTTATGAAGGGAATGCCTTTTATTTTAAGGTTGCCATTCAGGGGGAGAAAGCGAAAATTGATGAAAACCAACCTTGGAAAATTATTATACCAAAATATGTCCCGCCAGGTTAAAGAAGGATTGAGGAAGAATTCATCGGAAAGGAAAACTTTCATTGCGTTAGGGTGACTGCAGAGCTTATGGACCTTATGTGGATTAGATCCAAGAGAGGGTGGAGAGAGTGTTGTTACCATTCCCTGTCACAGAGCCTCTGTATCCTTTGGTTATTGAAGAACCTACGACAATTGATATTTAGAGATATAGTAAGCTGTTAGTCGAAAAATAAGAGTTACGCAAGGAGAATGAAGAGTTGAAAAAAGAGGTTAGTCAGTTGAAGAGCGAAAAGAATGAAGCAGTCTACTTGGCCAAGATGAAGACAAAAGCCTTGGACAAGATGGGAAAAGAGTTGACTGAAGAGATTCGTGTGCGAGAACGAGTTGGTCAAGATTTGAAGAGCACTTGTAATGTTCTTAGAAACAAGAAGAAAGAGCTAGATAGGGCATGCTTAGAGATATCCAAGTTCAATGATCAGTGGAACGTTGTGTTAACCGCCAACAAAGGAAGAGAAGCTTCACTTGACAGGCTGAAGACACAGCTTAGGATCAAGGATGAAAAAGCTTCACTGGAATCGTCTCGTCGGTATGAAAGTGATCGTAAGTTATGAGAAACCCTGTCAGCATTGGAGGAATTCAAAGTAAGGGAAGAATTGAAGAAATCGAGACTTGAAGATGCCTTCAGAGAAGATTCTTGGGAAGATTACGCTCAAAGTTTGAAGAATGTTATCAACAGAAGAGATTTGCTCATACAGCGTTGGTTGCAAGGCCTGAACACCCAGATACAAAGAAGCTATTAGAGGAGTTTCAGACTCATTACAGTGGCTGAAGAGAGTTATCTAATGTAGTTTTATTTCAGTTTTCTTCTCTATTATCTTGTATTGAGACCATCACCAGACTTGTTGGATAGGGTCATATGATCATTTCCAGTTGTATCCCTTGACGTTATTTTGATGTACGCTAACTGCCTTCCTCATTTTACTGATGAGAAGAGACTTGTAATTCTACCTGATGTTCTCCTGTTTGCTATTTATTCTTGGAACTAGAATCAAGGGGAAATATCCATGAATCATATATATATATATATGCTTGCATTTTGCATCATCATTATCATTTTGCATAACAGTTGTTCTTGGGACCGTTAATCTTATCTCTACATGGTTTTCTTACAATAGTTTACAGGATAGCAGACTCGGCATTCCACAGGTACTCTACAAGGGGGAATCAACAAAGAATCATGGATCATGTACAACAAGAGTTACAGGAATTCAGAGACTGGATGGCGCAGTTTTTGGACATGATGCAGGGGGTAGTCAATGGGCAGGAACAACTGAGAACTCTAGTCCAACCACTGATAGCCAGGGTGGATGGCAGTGGTGACTTACATGGAGGAACCACTGCTATTCCTCCCCCAGCTGATGGTAGCACTCCTTAGGCCAATGTAATCCCTATTGTTGTTAATCCTCCAGGTGGAGGTCACCAAGCAAGAGTTCATACACCCAATGTAGGAGCTGGTGTGGGCGCTGCACATGGGACTGCAGGTCCTCAATGGGAAGAAGACGACCAAGATAATGTGTTTTCAATGAGATACTTGGACGTGGGTCTCCAGACAGAGGCTGACAAAAGGTTTAAGATGATTAAAGAGAAAATGAAGAGCCTCGAGAACCAAAATTCCTTGGGGCTCGACATGTCAATTCTGGGATTAATACCAGGGGTTAAGATTTCCCCCAAATTCAAGGTGCCAGATTTCGACAAGTACAAAGGGATGACCTGTCCTAGAGTACATCTCAAGGCTTATTACCGGAAGATGTCAGCTTATTCCGACGACGAGAAATTGTTAATTCACTTTTTTCAGGACAGCTTGGTAGGTCCTTCTCTAGAGTAGTATATGGGTCTGGAAGGGACACATATCTGGAGTTGGAGGGATTTAGGGGAAGCTTTTGTTCGCCACTACCAATATAATAGTGATTTGGCGCCAAACAGAGTACAATTACAGAATTTATTGCACAGAAACAATGAGGGATTTAAGGAATACGCCCAGAGGTGGCAGAAACTAGCAGCTAGAGTTCAACCCCTCATGGTGGAACGTGAACTAATTGAGATGTTCGTGGAAACCCTGCCAGGAATATACTATGAGAAGTTAATTGGGAGCATGTTTGAGAGTTTTCTGACTTGATCATAACAGAGAAAAGAGTGGAAAATGGAATAAAGTTAGGGAAGATATAGAGTGGAGAATGGTCTACATCAGGAGGAATGAGGAAGACATATGGGAATTCAAAGAAAAGGGAAGGAGACACGAATGTCGTATCAGCCTACAGAAACAGAGACCAAGCATAACATCAACGACAATACCAGCCTCACCATCTGCAACAAGTTGCTAGTATAGCCATTCCGACTGTACCTCAGCAACCTACCATTGCAACTCGCCGTTATCCAGACAAAGGAAAGATGGCCAATAGGCAGTTTGACACGCCTCCCATGCCTTACTCTAAATTATTGCAACACTTGCTGCAGTTGCAACTTGTTCAGAAAAGGACTTTGGTGCTGCTTACTAGCATACCTCTACCGGGCTATGACGCAAAAGCTAGATGTGATTTTCATTCCGGTGCTCTTGGCCATAACATTAATAATTGTAAAGCTTTTAAGCATAAGGTGCAAGATCTGCTTGACACCAAAGCAATTAATTTCACAAATGAGACCCCGAATGTGAATCTAAATCCTATGCCGAATCATGGGGGAGCCTGAACTAATGTTGTTATCGAGGGAGAAAGGTTGAACCTGATAACTAATGTTGTGGAGTTGAAAACGCCGTTGAGTTATGTAAAAAGAAGATTGCTGAAGGGTGGTGTTTTTCCAGGTTGTTTAGATGGCTGTGAGGGATCGGTTGTGCACCCAGAAGGATGTGTTGAGTTGATAAATCATATTCAAGGTTTGATGAATGAGGGCAGTTTGTAATTTGACAGAGTAGAAGGAGAAGAAGATGTGAAGGAAGTTGATAATAAGCGGGGTGAAATTGCAACAATTTCGATCCCATATCGAACAATCAATATTTCAGTGCCGCCGAGGCCAGCTCCTGTTATCATTACGACACCCGGACTGATGCCCTATGAGAGTACCAAGGCCATTCCTTGGAACTATGGGGCAGAAGTATTCTGCAATGGATACAAACAAGAGTTGGTAGAGACATCAGTTGGAGGATCATCTGTTGATAATGTTATTGGAACAGGAGGGATAACTAGGAGTGGCAGAATGTTCTCTCCACCAGATACTAATTTGGAAAGAAACAACAAAAGGTAAGGGTAAAGTTGTAGTAGAAGAGGGTCAACAACAAGGGGTGAAAAACTCCTTGGCCAAAGATACTGAATAATTTATGCGGCTCATCCGCAAAAGTGATTACAAAATCGTAGATCACTTACAGCAAACACCTTCTAAGATCTCGATCTTGTCATTGATATTATGATCTGAGGCACATAGAAAGGCTTTGCTAAGGATTTTGAATATGGATTATGTTCCACAGGAAATTTCTGTCAATCAACTGGAAGGGGTAGTGGCCCATGTTAACGTTGGTAATGGTTTGGGCTTCACGGATTTGGATCTAACTCCCGCTTGGAGAAATCACAACCATGCTCTACACATATCCATAGAGTTTAGGAGGGCTGTTCCATTTCATGTGCTAGTAGATACGGGATCATCACTCAATGTGTTGCCCAAGAAAGCATTAATGAAGTTGGACATCCAAGGTTTGATTTGTACTCCCAGTGATTTGGTGGTGAGGGCTTTTGATGGGACCAGAAGGTCAGTATTTGGTGAAGTCACATTACCAATTCAAGTAGGCCCATAAATCTTTGACGCAGTCTTCTATATCATGGATATCCAGCCAGCTTATAGTTGTTTACTTGGCCGGCCATGGATACATTCTACTGGGGCAGTCACCTCGACTTTGCACCAGAAGATGAAGTATATGGTGGAAGGAAAGATTGTCACAGTCTGTGGGGAGGAAGGTATCATGATCAGTCACCTGTCATCTTTTAAGTATATAGAAGTGGATGGAGAGATTCATGATACGTTGTGTCAGGCTTTTGAAGCAGTACAGGTTAAGGAGAGGCCTCCTGTTGATGATAAAGTTCCAGAAGTTTCAATGTCCTCGTTCAAAGAAGCCCGTGCTATTGTAGAATCCGGTTCTTCACAGAAGTGGGGCCAGGTTCTCAGAGTTGCTAACAAGCAAGACAAATTTGGCCTGGGGTATAGCCCGTCTTCTTCTTAGAGCGCCCAAGGTACAGAGGATCCGTTCAGTTCACCAGCGGTGGGTTTATTTTTTATAGGATTAATGCCGTAGGAGATGATGAAGGAGATAGCAACTGCGACATGGATGCTTGGATTCGTCAGTGTATTCCTGGACAGAAGCTATACAATTGGATTGTGGAGGAAATCGTCCAAGTCGCTTATGAAGAGTAATTTCTTTGTTTTTGATTATGTGTGGTCCTACGTTCTGCCCAAGACGTAGTGGCTTTCCTTAATATGGGACCTGCATGATTGATGTTTTATGCTTAATATGATATGCAAACAAACACAAACACATTGCCATTTTGATGTTGAAAATATAAGAAGAAAACAAGGATCAAAATATTTGAATGCAAAAAGAACACCTTTCATTTGGATGTCCAGGGGTAACTTATCAGCAGGCAATGGTGACTCTATTTCATGATATGATTCATCATGAGATTGAAGTGTATGTTGATGACATGATTGTGAAGTCGCAGACAGAGGAGGGTCATCTGGTTAATCTGTTGAAGTTGTTTAAAAGGTTAAGGAAATTCATATTGAGTTTGAATCCTAATAAGTGCACTTTTGGAGTGAGATCAGGAAAACTGTTGGGGTTCATTGTCAGTGAAAAAGGAATCGAGGTAGATCCTGCAAAGATAAAAGCAATACAAGAAATGCCTGAGCCAAAAACAAAAAAAGAGGTCCGTGGTTTTCTGGGGAAATTGAACTACATTGCAAGGTTCATATCTCACCTTACGGCCACTTGCGAACCAATATTCAAATTGTTAAAGAAAGATCAAGCAGTCGTTTGGAACAAAAATTGTCAAAGGGCATTTGAGAAAATAAAATAATATTTGCAGGAACCTCCGATACTGATGCCTCCAGTTGCAGGAAGACCTTTGATTATGTATTTGACGGTTCTTGAGAACTCAATGGGTTGTATGCTCAGTCAACACGATGAGACAGGAAGAAAAGAGCACACTATTTACTACTTGAGTAAAATGTTCACAGAATGTGAGTCCAGATACTCGATGCTAGAGAAGACATGTTGTGCACTCGCTTGGGCAGCCAAATGCCTAAGGCAATACATGTTAAATCATACAACCATGTTGATTTCAAAGATGGATCCGATCAAATACGTGTTTGAAAAGCAGGCGCTTTCCGGGAGAATTGCTAGATGGAAGATGGTTCTGACAGAATATGATATTCAATATGTTTCCCAAAAAGCCATTAAGGGGAATGTTTTGTCAGAATATCTTGCAGAACAACCAATTGAGGATTATCAACCAATGAAGTTTGAGTTTCCTGAAGAAGACATAATGTTTTTAAAGATGAAGAATTGTGACGAGCCCCTACCAGACAAAGGTCCCGAGATTGGTTCTTAGTGGAAGTTGGTTTTTGACGGTGCTGTTAATTCATATGGCAACGGAATTGGGGAAATCATTACAACTCCTCATGGTTATCACATACCGTTCACCGCCTGATTAATGTTCGCTTGCACTAACAATGAAGCTGGATATGAGGCATGCATCATGGATATAGAAGAAGCTATTGATTTGAGAATCAAGAATCTTGATGTGTATGGTGATTCAGCTTTAGTCGTCAATCAGGTTAAAGGAGAGTAGGAAACCCGTCAACCCAACCTGGTGCCTTATATGAACTATGCAAGAAGACTGCTGCCTTTCTTCGACAGGGTCGAATTTCATCATGTACCGAGGGCTGAGAATCAGATGGCGGACGCTTTGGCAATGTTATCAGTGATGTATAAAGTGAATGACTGGAATGAAGCTTTAATGATCACTATCATGCGCCTCGGTAGGCCAGCTTTCATATTTGTAGTAGAAGAAGCATCGAATGGGAAGCCTTGGTATTTTGATATCAGAAATTTCCTCAAGAACCATGAGTATCCACCTAGGGAATCAAGTAGAGATAAGAAGACTCTGAGGAGGTTGTCGGGAAACTTTTACTTGAACAAGGATGATGTGTTGTACAAAAGAAATTTTTATCTAGTATTGCTGCATTGTATGGACAAAAATGAAGCAAGTTTGCTAATGGAAGAAGTCCACAAAGGTTTTTTTGGTACACATGCTGGCAGACATGCGGTGTCTAGAAAGTCGTTGAGAGCAGGGTATTATTGGATGACTATGGAGTTTGACTGCTTTAAGTATGCCAGGAAATGCCATAAATGTCAAATTTATGCTGACAAATTGCATGTGCCGCCAAGTCCTCTGAATGTTTTGACATCTCCTTGGCCCTTTTCAATGTGGGGCATCGACATGATTGGCAAGATTGAACTGACCGCCTCCAATGGGCACCACTTTATATTAGTGGCAATCGATTATTTCACCAAGTGGGTAAAAGCAGATTCATTTGCCAATGTGACCAGACAGGTAGTTGCTCGATTTATCAAGAAGGGCATCATCTACCGTTATGGAGTGCCAGAACGCATCATTACTGACAATGGTTCGAATTTGAACAATAAGATGATGAAAGAATTGTGCCATAGTTTCAAGATTGAACACAATAACTCTTCTCCGTACGGTCCGAAGATGAATGGTGTTGTCGAGGCAGCCAATAAGAATATCAAGAAGATTGTACAGAAAATGGTGGTGACTTACAAAGATTGGCACGAGATGTTGCCTTTTGCTTTACATGGCTATCGTACTTCAGTGCGTACGTCGACTGGGGCAACTCTTTTCTTGTTGGTGTATGGTATGGAAGCGGCCCTACCATTAGAAGTCGAGATTCCTTCTCTAAGGGTATTGGTTGATGTGAATCTTGATGAAGTAGAATGGGTAAAGGCTAGGTTGAACCAACTTAGTCTTATTGACGAAAAGTGAAATTATGGTATCAGATATTAGATGTCGGAGGTGATGTTTACGACACAAATATCTGTCTAATCAATAATAAGAACAAAGATAAACAAATAACAATTGTAAAGAAACACAACAATTGTTAACCCAATTCGGTGAAAACACACCTATGTTTGGGGACTACCAAGCCAGGAAGGAAATTCACTAAGTAGCATTAGTTTGAAGATACACAGTAGACTCTCTCTAGTTTACCATCTTCTCACCTAATCTCTACCCATGCAATTTCTATCTAGGATACACCTAGATAAGAGACACCTTTCACTCCCCCTCAATCACAGCAGTGATAACAACAACAAAAGAAAGACTTTAGAAGACACTCTTCAAAGACACAACTTGATCTTCCTTAAAAGCTTCAATCAAGTACAATACACTCTTGCTTACAAGCTTTGAGTGAACAATTTACAATTCACAACTTAGACCAATTCACACATTAAGATAATGAGTGAATGACTCACAAAACTAAGACACGCGAGGACTTCGCCTTACACCAGTGCACTCACTTTTTAGTCCTAGATTCTCTCATTTTAAAGCTAGGGTTTTCACCTCCTTAAATAGAAATACTGAACGGGGTTGGGATGTGGAAAAAGTAACAGCAAATTTGAGAAGAAATTAATCTTCATAATTTGTAACAATTAAACAGATTTGATTTGATCAATCAGATCCAAACAAATCTTTCTTCCAATCTTCAATAAAATCTTCTGAGAAAAGCTTCATATCAAATTAAATATGATCCACAATATATGCATCGGAAACGCCTTTGTAAAACACCTAAAACCTCGCAGATTTTACATCTGCTCAGTGCAGCAAGTTTGCACAAAAAGGATAGACACACAAACACATTCATAAAAAATGTTTTGTCCATAAGTATCAGGACATTATGTTTGACATCATGAGATAAGTCCTGCTGCAACATACAAAGCAACCTGTAGAACCTTAAAGACAGATGTCACGATATCTTGTAGGACATATTGTGATTACACCTAGTTTTACCAAAATGCCTGCCAATCAAGAACTAACAAACTCCCCCTTTGGAAAATTTTGGCTAAAACATAAAACAGATTACAAGAGAATAAAAACTAGCATAGAGCACATCACATTAGAAAAACTGATCAATAAAGAGAGTAAATGAAAAACTCCCCCTCAAAAGATGCAAACACAAAAAAAAACTCAACAACCCAAGCAATCACACAAAGCGGCCCACAATCTCAACAGCCTTCAACAACCTATAATGCACAACAGAACATCCCAAGCACACAGGCATACAAACAACAAAGCTACAACATTCAGCAACCTATAGAACACAAATTCAGCAACAGCCCCAAATAAAAGAATCATCCAGTAGGATCAACATCCTGACAGCAGCAACAGACACCATCTTCTATCTTCCAACCAGCTACACACCTGCCATACAGACTAGTAGTACATAGTATTCTCCCCCTTTTTAGCCACAGATTTAAGAACAAAAGCTAAGAGATAGCATAGATCATAAAGTCAGTGACAAGCAAGTTAAGGGCATGGAGACCCAAAATATTACAACCCAAAGGCACATGAAGTGCAACAACTCAGTTCATTCTGCCAAGGCAGACAAAACAAATAACAAAAAAAAACAACCCAATACTAAAGCAGACAACTTAATCTTCATCTTCAGATGCAGAACTAGAAACAACATCTTCAGTATCAGTTAGAACATCCTCACTACCATCCTCAGAGTCCTTCCTAGACCCAGCCTCACCATCTTCTTCACTAGCATCATCATTGGCAGCATTGTTTGTACTCTCAAGGCACTGAATTAACGATTCCAATTTGATTTTTTTGGTTGTAGCTGCACTAATTGTATCCCCTAGTTCCCTGCATGTTTCCTTTAACTCAAAGATTATCCTTACCCTTGAAGCAGTGACCCTTTTAGAAAATGTCAAGACAATATCAGGAACATGTCTTCCAACAAATAGTTTGTAGTGAAGGGACAACACAGACTCCCTCTTGCTAGCAGCATCTTTAGTATTTAGAATCCCAGGGTGTTGATTCAGAATAATTTCACAGATGAGGGAAGGGAAGGCAATAGGAAACTTTATGGCACTAGTGGTAGAGTGCTTAATAATTTGGTCAAAAATGTATAAGCCAAAATCTAAATCAACCTTAGTACTTACATCGTATATGAATCTGCCTAGCCCAACAGCAATGGTGGAGGTGTGGTTGGTGAGAACCCAGTTTGCAGCACCAATCCTGTGAAGGATGGCATATTTCACACTGAGTGGCCCAGTTGAGAGCTTGCCTTTTGAAGGCCAAGCTTTGACTTGGTTGGCTGTGATGACTCTATATACTTGGTTGTTAGAAGCAGTCATTTCTTCTTCACCATCATTTGACCGTCCCAGAATTCTGTTGATTACAGACGAAGAAAACTTCACACATTTACCCCTAATAAATACCTTCATATAGTCCTTGCTATTCCTATTAGTAATGGATTCAGGAATGTTTATTATGAATTATTTCACCAGCCCTTCATAACACTTGGAGAAGCCAGTGACGGTTTTGATTAATCCAGCCTCATTGATTAAGTCCATCACTTCCTTGATATCCAGAGCATCTTTACCCAGCTCCCTTTCTAGAGCAATCCTCCTTTGATACACATATCTCCACTTGGTCACACTGCTGATAGAGTGAAAAGAGACATCATCAAGAGGAGCAGCAGTCACTTGCTTTGGAGTCTTCTTTGTAGTAGATTTATTTACAATAGCTATGTCAGGTACATCCTTTACAACATCTTCATCTGAGTCAGTGTTTTCCAACCTGAATTTTCTCTTTTTGGTAATAGGAGTAACCTTGCTCCAGGCTTTAGGAGGTCCAACAGGGGTCTTCTTCTTTTGGCTTTTGGAAGGGGATTCCTCAAGCACAACCTTTCCTTTTCTTGTCTTTAGTCTCTTAGCAATTCCTGGAGCAACATTTTTGATAAGTTCATCATCATAGGGTACATCTTCAACATCCACTACATTTTTAGAGGTATTTTCCTTAGTTGAAGCATCATTCATACCAACATTCAGACCAACATCATCAACCTCATTCACATCATGTAGCACAGAACTAGCAAGTTTCTCCAAGTTCTCAGTGTTAGAGTTGTCATTAGTAGGGGTTTTTCAGCATCCTTTCCTAGATTATCATCAGAGCTAGGGGATAGACCTATGTGAGAAAGATGGGTGGAAATACCATGCACATTACGACCTCCGTAGAGAATCTTCCTTGTTTTTCATTCTAGTAATGTTGTCAGTAGAGGATCCAGAAGTTTTACCTTTGGAAGGTTATTGGGACTCGTTTTCATGTGGAGGTGTGGTCTTGGGAGCTTCATTTGTATGACCAAGAACTATGGAGATAGAGGTCACGTCAAGAACATCTTTAAAGGAGATGTTCATGGGGTGAGTGTTGCACCCAAAAATTTGCCCAACCTTTTCTTAACTTGGTTTATGTTTCATTTCATTTCTTTCTAGCATTTGCATTGCATAGAATTTTTCATTGAACAGGGGATCAAGAGTTTGTGCATAGCAATAGGAGTCTACTTAAATGGTTGACCCTAAGCAAAGGGGTGTTACTCAAGTTTGGATGGTCATCAAGTCATCAGGAAATGGACATTCGTCTTGTGAAAGAAAGGATGGATGTATGTGGGTCAGCTCCTAACTTGGAGGCCAACTGAAGATCATCAGAGGATTGTGGATTCATGGTTATGGATATAAGATGGTGAGAGAGCTCATTGAGTGCCTTGAGGGTCATTATGGAGCTCATCCAAGTGTTTGTTGTAAGTTTGAAAGGTTACAGTTGAAGTTGTTGCAATTAGGCTTTCATCTGGCTAATCCTCAGTCAACTATGCAATTGAAGGAGATTAAAACTTAATTCAAAGTCTCTATGGTCATGGGATGTTGTGTTAAGACATATGAGATATCATTTCAAGTTCAATTCATCAAGAATCAAATGTGTGAGAAGTTACTAAATTAGGGTTCTCAGGGTAAAATTCCTTATTTAGTGCCTGACTTCAAGATCACCTATCTCAAGATACAAGTTTCATTTCAACTTTTGACCAACATGGAACTTGTAGAGCGTGTTGTTAGCTTTAATTTGAGTACTAGAAGTCCTTTATTGGATATATAGAACTCAAGTTATGCTCCAGACAAGTTACAGGTCATTAGAGGGATGTGATTTTGGTCAACAAAAGTCAACCAACTTCCAAGCCATTTTTGACCTAGAAGAGTGTTTCTCCTTAACTTTTGGCCAACATGAAAGTTGTAGATCTTGGTCTTAGATTTCCAAAATGTGCTAGAAGTCTTTCATCTGATTTGTAGAACTCAAGTTATGTGGGTTGCAAGTCAGGGGTATTTTGGGAAAGTGAGATTATAGGTCATAAAATTATAGGTCCATTTCACCAAATTACACACTTCAAATGAAGATTTTTCCAACATCAAACTTGCTCCAAATGGTGTTATTTGCTTAGTCAAGCATTGAGAAGTCATGGTTTATGTTTGGAATGAAGAATGGATATGTGAATTTTCATGGAAGAAGGTTTAAAAGGGGAAAATGAGAATTAATTCACTTTTAAACATTTTGGTGCAAATAAGTGCATTTTTTGAGTGCAAATTCTAAACACTTTGGCAATTTTACAATTTGGATTTGAGGTGTTTAAGTGAGACATTTTCAAGATTTCTTCATCATGAAGTTACATAACAAATCTCAACCATTGAGATCAATTAAGGTTTTAATCTTGACCATTCATACTCCATATGGTACCAGCAAGTGTTTTCAACCATTTTGGAGCAAATTTTGAGTGAAATTCGTGTACACAAGTGAGCTCCATTTTCAATTCCTTGGATTTTTGATTGGGCTGTTAGAGGCTGAGTTTGGGCTCAATTATCATCAAGATCCATTGCATATAAGGTTTTGAACCTTCACAAACCATCATAGGTGGAAATTGGAGCCAATTTGATCAACTTCAGTTTTCAAAAAGTGGTGGAATTTCAAATTTCGAATTTGAAGATTAAGGTCATTTCAAGGAAAATTGTGAATTGAGAAAGCTTTATTGGAGTTTGTTGAACGATTTTTGGAAATCATCTTCAAGCTTGAGCTCCATTTGAAGGCTCAGTGGAAGTTCTCCACTAGGTAATTGAAATTCAACTTTACACTCTTGTTAAGCATCAATCCACTGCCATTTCTGCATATTTGAGACGTAGAAACAATGTAGATCATTAATGTGTAAAACGAACTGGCATTGGTTGTGATTGTTGGATGATGCTCAAAATTGTTTGGATCTGTTTTGGCTTGTTTATGCGTGTTCTTGCTTGTTTGATGCTTGATCTATAACCTACGTGACTTCTAGATGAGTTTTAGATCAAATTGGAGAGGTTTTCATGAACTTTGGATTTTGGTGTGTGATATTGTTGTCTTCGGGTTTGGAGTTTCACGTATGATTAATGGTTTTTAAGGCCAGATATGAGATCCTCGTGATTTCTAGATAAATTTTGATATAAAATTTGGTCAGAATGGTTAAGATTTGAGGATATGTGTTGTGCTGGTTCTGTTCACGGTGGTGCTTGGCCGAAGAAGATGATGAACAATGATCTCCGGCTAGCTGGTGTGTTTTAGGGTTTCTGGAGGTAAGGGATGATGAGGTGTCACGGCCACATGCGTTTGATTTGCATACTTTCCATGTGAACGGTGGAGATTAAGACCTACAGTAGGCCATAGTTGACTGGATCCACGTGATAACGTTTGAATCTTCATTTATTTGCTAGCACGCTATTAGCCGTGTGATGGATTACTTTTTGATCAAGTGGTTCTGAGTGAGGGTTCATGATGCCTTTGTTTGACTCATTGCATGAAATTTCCAGATTTCTTTGGTTTTTGTTTGATTTGCTGATGGGCCTTGGGTGCATATGCTACTTGCACCCCCAGACTGGGCCCAGTTCTGTTTTGAACTTGATTTGTTTGCCATTTGCCACGCATCTTGTCCTATTTTCTTTTTATTTCTTTTGTTTTTTATTTTATTTTCTGTTTACAATTTTAATTAATTAAAATAGCTCCAATATGTCAAAAATTCACCAAAAATATTTTTTATCAACTTTGAGATGTCTACTTTTTTTTGGATATTTTTATTTTATTTTTCCATTTTATTTTCAATTAAAAAATGAATTAAGTATTGGAGTTGTTTTAATTGAATTGAATTGTGACATGTTTTGCTTTTGCATTTATTTCTCTGATTCCTTTTTGATCCAATGAATGAAAATTGATCCTCATCTCAATGATGAGTTGATCAATTTTAGAGGACCATTTTGCCCTTGGTTGTTGACTTTTGGGTTGACTTTTGTGGATTTTTTTCTTGCTTTGTTTTTTCCCATTTCAAAGTGGTACATCTCAATGAATCCTTTCTTTTGATGGTGCTTTGAGGGGACATTTGCCTTGATCTTTTGGCCTCTGGTTGCCAACATGTTTAGCTTCTTTGTGTATTTTATTTGATATTTTTTGAACCCTTTTCCTATTTTTGAAGTGACTTACAAGTTAGGTCATCTCATAGGACAGCTCACAAACGTGCTTGACCTAGTTTGGATTGGAAATGACTTTTGTAGATCCAATAAGCTCTCAACTCTTCTTGTTTCACATTTTAGACATGTTGAGCTTGCTGTATGTTCATTTTGAGGTCAAAATTATGTTCATTGCTTGTTGATTGATGTCGTTCTTTTTGTGCTTCCAACTTGAACTCCTAAGTGATGCATGCTTGCTTCCCTTGTGCTCTTGCTTGCATTTCTTCTTGTTTTGTTTTGATATTTCTTGTGAGCTTTCTTCTCTTCATCTCCCTTATGTCCAATGACCTTGGAGTGTCATTTAAGGTGGCTTGGTCCCTCCTTTGGAGGTATTTGAAGCATACCTAGAATGATGAATCCTTGAGGACACTTTTTAGGTTTCTTTGTGTTTGATAAGTGATGCTTATGGTTGAGTACCTATTATGGGGTCCTTGCTTCCCTCATTTGGTCTCCCATCCTCACTTGGCTTTGATGTTTGTTTTACCTTTCATTTGGTTTGATTTTATTGGTGTGGTTGACGTTGCTTGACTTAGGTCATTTTATCCCACTTTTTAGTGCATCTTTGTGTGGTTTGTTTATGTTCTTCTTGTGCTCTTCGCCTTCTTCTCTTTTCTTGCATTCCCATATGCATGCTTGGTTGAGATGAGCTTGTGGAGGCTACTGCCCCACACTATTTTCCTCCCACTATCATTCTACTTGTGCATTCTATGTGTGCATCCTTTCATTTGCATATGCATTTCTTCTTCTTCTTCTTCTCTTGTTTTTCTTTGCCATGTTCCCCATAAGTTCTATAACCTCTTGAGGTTATGATAGACATTAGGTGTCTAACCATGCATGATAACATTAAGTAGTTCCCTTTTCAAACTCAACTTTAGGTTCACTTTGCATGATAACTTTTAGGATTGACTAGTCTCCCGTTTGTGTTCCTTCTTCTCTTCTCATCTTCAAACATCCATAAAACACTTAATAAAGAATGACAAGTGTAGCACGCTACGAGCCTTAAGCTACTTGAGAAATGGTAATTGAGGGGCCTCCTCTCAAGGACCTGGAGTGTTTAGTGTACACCCTTTGGGTGATATACGACGCATTCGCTCTTAGGTCATAGTCTCTAGTGCGACATGAGTTGCAAATCAAATTCAAAACACTTCTTCTCTAAAAAATACAAAAACACTTCAAACCTTTTTCACCCCTTGGGGTTCTTAATCAGGAAAATCTTTTCAGATAAATGAGTGTCGTTAACTCTTAGTTCTACCGCAAACGGTAACGCCTAAGTCTCCAATGGTCGAGCTGCATACACCAACTGCTAGAACTATCTGTTAACCTTACTCAGGCCTAAAAAATTGTTGAACCAACCTGTGGTCCTTTTAGCCCGAACTATGTTTGCTCTGATATTTCATACCAAATGAAAGTACGTAGGCACGAGATGCGATGTCTCGGCGAGCAACCTTCCCCCCTTTCTTTACCCGTAGTTAGCCAAACTATGTTGAGTCTAACTTTCCCATTGCACGAGGGAGTACGTAGGCACAGAGCGGCGATGCTCTACCGAGTCAGTTCTCTTTTCTTTTTCTTTTTTCCTTAAGCCTTTAGCTAGATAATATCAATACACCCTTTTAGATAGACAATAATGCGTGGATCCCGTCGAGTACGACGGACGTGAGGGGTGCTAATACCTTCCCCTCGCGTAACCGACTCCCGAATCCAGACATGGTTCCGATGACTTTGTCTTTCCCTTTTTCTTTAGGTTTTTGCGATCGTTTCCTTTCCCTCTCTTTGGGATAAACAACAAAAGTGGCGACTCTTCTGTTTTTTCGCCGGTGGTTTTTCGCAGTTGCGATAGTTGAGCATCAATGTGGGAAGTCTTTGAGGAGGCAACATCACGTTTGGGAGATATCTTGGTATTTCTGAGAAAAGAAAAATTTTGAGGAGGATGAAGATAGGTTGCAAAATAGTGAATACGTAGAGAGTGGGAGGTAGTCTTAAAAGTAGTGGAGGTGTGGGAAATGAAGGGGCAGTTGGAGGGAAAATTTTGAGTGGGATAGTGTGCTTGAGTAGACAAGGGCGTGCTATGTAGTAAAGAGGGATGTTGGAACATCTCTATTTTAGGAAAAAAAATGTCTTTTAAAAGCAAAAATCCCTCTTAGAAGTAATTGCTATAAATCATCATAAATACAAATCCCCAATTTTCCTCTCAAAATCTCAAACTGATTTGCATCCAAGGCTTTGGTAAAAATATCAGCCAGTTGATTTTCTGTAGTGAAATGCTCAAGAGTAACGATTTTACTCTCAACAAGATCCCTAATAAAATGATGTCTAATATCAATATGCTTAGTTCTGCTATGTTGAATAGGATTCTCAGAGATATTTATAGCACTCAAATTATCACAGTATAATGTCATGACATCTTGTGTGACATTATACTCTGTAAGCATATGCTTCATCCACACAAGTTGAGAGCAACTACTCCCAGTAGTTATGTATTTTGCTTCTGCAGTCGACAGGGATATACAATTTTGTTTCTTGCTAAACCACGACATGAGGTTGTTTCCCAAAAAGAAGCAGCCTCCAGATGTGCTCTTCCTGTAATCAGCACTTCTAACCCAATCAGCATTACAATATCTAGTCAGCACACACCTAGATCCATGACTATACAACATCCCATATTCACTTGTCCCATTGATATACTTCAAAATTCTCTTGACTTGATTAATGTGACTAATCTTGGGTTCAACTTGATATCTGGCACAGACTCCCACAGCAAAAGCAATGTCAGGTCTGCTTGCTGTAAGATATAACAAGCTCCCTATCATGCTTCTATACAGACTTTGATCCACATCAACTCCTTTTTGAATTTTCTTATACAAGTCTTGAAACACATCAAACACCTCAGATTTTTCTCTTACAAAATTCACCCAGGTGTATCTGGAAAAATCATCCACTACAATATAAGCACATTTCTTTCCACCAAGACTTTCCACCTGCATAGGTCCCATTAAGCCCATGTGAAAAAGTTCCAAAACTTTAGATGTAGTGAGATGTTGGATCTTCTGATGTGACAGCCCTGTTTGCTTTCCTATTTTCCATTCACCACAAATCTTTCCTTCTTCAATCTTTAGCTTAGGAATACCTCTGTCAGCTTTCATAGATATGATCTTCTTCATTCCTTTTAGATGCAAATTCCCAAGTTTCTGGTGCCACAGTCTCACTTCATCTTCTTTGGCAAGAGCATATTTTGAGTCCTGAGAGGTCCATAGGTAACAATTGTCCTTGGAACTGACTCTCTTCATGATCTGCTCTCCCTTTTCATTAGTAACCAGACACTCAAGTTTAGTGATGTTGACACTTAGACCTTGATCACACAGTTGACTGATGCTAATCAGATTGGCAGTTAATCCTTTGACTAACAGAACATTGTCAAGATCAGGTGTTCCTGAGCAGTTTAACTTTCCAACTTCCTTAATTTCACCTTTGGCCCCATCTCCAAAGGTTACATAGCTGGTTGAGTAAGTTTTGATGTCCATTAACAGATTTCTGATTCCTCATGTGTCTTGAGCACCCACTGTCAAAGTACCAATCTTCCTTAGTATAAACTTTTAGAGCCATATGAGCTATGAAGCAAGTAGTAGCAGTTCTAGGTACCCATTATTTAGTAGCAGGACCCTTGGGGACCCATTGCTTCTTAGAGGGGAGAGTGTTGTGGTTAGGTCTTGTCTGAGTCGTAGAATTTGGATATCCATGTAGTTTGAAACAGAATGACTTTATGTGACCAAAGCAACCACAGTGATGACATCTCCATCTTTGGAATTTTCTTGGTTGGCTGGTTTGTTTTCTGTCGTGATGTTGAGGCATCTGATGGAACATCTTTTGCCTTGATCCAGAAGGTTTGTGGTGAGAGGCAGAGTTATTGTCTTCATTGAATCCTAGCCCTGTCTTGTCTCTAGTTCTTCTTCCAGTTTGAAGAATCTCTTCCAAGGTTTTGGTACCATTGTTCATCATTCTAACAGACTTTCCCATTTGGTCAAGTTGGGAAGTTAGTTGAGCAACTTCATCTCTTAATTTAGTGATAGTTTAACCTGTTCAACAACTTCATCATTCAACTCCTTGATAATTGTCAAGTGTTCCTCCTTTTCAGTTTTTAGCTTGATGATGAGTTTCTTCTATTTTTCACCTTGTTGGCAAACTTCTTCACTTCTGAGGCACAATTCTTTATAGGAAGCTGCCAGTTCTTCAAAAGTCAATTCATCTTCACTAGAGTCTTCATTAGAATAGTATCTTCTAGTTAAGGCAGTTACATGTTTGGCAGCTTCTTCTTCAATATCACTGTCAGAGTCTTCTTCAGTCCATGAAACAACTAAACCTTCTTTTGTTTCTTAAGATAGGTTGACATTCAGATCTGATGTGACTAAAACCTTCACACTCATGACACTGTATCCCTTTGTTGTTTGTGGGTTTTTCCTCAGTCCTAGTTCTTCTTCCTGCATCATTTGACTTAATAATGTCAAGTGAGATGTTCTTGACATTTGGTCTTGTCTTTATATCCATTCTTTTCATTACCTTGTTGAATTGTCTTCCCAACAGAACTATGGCATTTGATAGACTTTCATTTGTATCCTCATCAGATTCATCCTCTCTTCTTTTAGTATTTGACACAAAAACTATGCTCTTTTTCTTGTCAGCTTTGTCACCTATTCCTACTTCAAAAGTTAAAAGAGAGCCAATGAGTTCATCAACTTTCATCTTACAGATGTCTTGTGCTTCCTCTATAACAGTTACTTTCATTTCAAATCTCTTGGGAAGAGATCTGAGAATTTTTCTTACCAGCTTTTCTTCAGACATCTTTTCACCTAGGGCACTTGAAGCATTGGCTATTTCAAGGATATTCATATGAAAGTCATGTATGCTCTCATCATCTTTCATTCTCAGGTTTTCAAACTTAGTTGTGAGAAGTTGAAGTCTAAACATTTTTACCTTGGATGTGCCATCATGAGTTGTCTTTAGTATCTCTCATGCTTCTTTAGCAATTTCACAGTTGTTCACCGACCTGAATATGTTCCTATTAATTCCATTGAATAGAGCATTCAAGGCCTTAGAGTTTCCCAGAGCCAGTTCATCTTCTTCCTTGGTCCATTCTTCCTCAGGTTTTAATTCAGATGTAGCCTTTCCATCTTTATCAATAATCACAGGATGTTCCCATCCCTTTATGACAGCCTTCCATTCCTTTATGTCCAGAGATTTTAAGAAGGCAACCGTCCTAGGTTTCCAATAGTCATAATTACTCCCGTCCAGAACAGGTGGTCTATTCACAAATCCTCCTTGTTTGTCCATGGTACCAGAAAGTATCGTCCCTAGATCTCACCCAGAACCAGAGTAGGATGCCTGCTCTGATACCAATTAAAATTATGGTATCAGATATTAGACGTCGAAGGTGATGTTTACAACACAAATATCTATCTAATCAATAATAAGAACAAAGATAAACAAATAACAATTGTAAAGAGACACAACAATTGTTAACCCAGTTCGATGAAAACAAACCTATGTTTGGGGGCTACCAAGCCAGGAAGGAAATTCACTAAGTAGAATTAGTTTGAAGATACACAGTAGAATCTCTCTAGTTTACCATCTTCTCACCTAATCTCTACCCATGCAATTTCTATCTAGGATACACCTAGATAAGAGACACCTCTCACTTCCCCTCAATCACATCAGTGATAATAACAACAAAATGAAGCCTTTAGAAGACACTCTTCAAAGACACAACTTGATCTTCCTTAAAAGCTTCAATCAAGTACAATACATTCTTGCTTACAAGCTTTGAGTGAACAATTTACAATTCACAACTTAGACGAATTCACACATTAAGATAATGAGTGAATGACTCACAAAACTAAGACACGCGAGGACTTCACCTTACACCAGTGCATTCACTTTTTAATCCTAGCTTCTCTCATTTTAAAGCTAGGGTTTTCACCTCCTTAAATAGAAATACTGAACGGGCTTGGGCTGTGGCAAAAGTAACAGCAAATTTGAGAAGAAATCAATCTTCATAATTTGCAACAATGAAACAAATTTGATTTAATCAATCAGATCCAATCAAATCTTTCTTCCAATCATCTGAGAAAATCTTCACATCAAATTAAATATGATCCACAATATGTGCATCAGAAACGCCTTTGTAGAACACCAAAATCCTCACAGATTTTACACCTGCTCAGCGCAGCAAGTTTGCACAAAAAGGAATAGACACACAAACGCATTCATACATAATGTTTTGTCCATAAGTGTCAGGACATTATGTTTGACATCATGAGATAAGTCCTGCTATAACATACAAAGCAAGCTACAGAACCTTAAAGACAGATGTCACGACATCCTGTAGGACATCTTGTGATTATACCTAGTTTTACCAAAATGCCTGCCAATCAAGAACTAACAAAAAGAGATTGGCAGCCATCGCCAAGGGCCGGTTATATCAGTGCAGAATGAAGAAGGCATTTGATCAGAAGGTGCGCCCTTGAAATTTTTAGGCAGGTGACTTAGTGCTGAAGAGGATCCTCCCTCCACAAACAGATCACAGGGGCAAATGGATCCCAATTATGAAGGTCCATACGTAGTAAGGAAAGTTTTCTCTGGAGGAGCCTTATTACTATCAACTATGGACGTTGAAGATTTTACGTCTCCTGTGAACACGGACGTAGTCAAAAAATACTTTGCTTAAAAAAGACCCGCTGAACATAAAAAGAAAGGTCCAGGAAAAAATGGGGCATCCCGACGAACCATAAAAAGAATAGGTTCAGGCAAAAATTAGGGATAAAAGGAAAAAATGAATAAACCCGCAGAGTTGAAAACCTAAAAAGGAAACTTTGGTAAAAAGGGGTATCCCGATGGATCGAAAACCCGCAAGGGCGGTTCAGGCAAAAGTTAGGAATTTAAAATCAAACGACTACGATCCACGTCTGACCCATGAGCACATTTGGATTTTTGGAGGACCCAAGGGTTAGTAAGTCAGTCTCTTCAGAAAGCGAAACATTGCTGAAGCATCAAAGTCATGCGAGTCATAGTCGAATCGACACATGGTGGTTGTGTGTTTCCACATTGCCGATATTTATATATCTTTCACATTTGTACTTTTTGCGCAATTTCCTCTTTTCAGGAGTTGCATCCGTTGTAATTTTCCTGTTCACAGGCCATTTTAATCAATGAAGTATTTTCCACATAGAACTTTCTCTTCTTGTTTTTGCTTTTTACTGTTTTGTTTGCGAAAAGACGTCTGTTATTTTTGATAAAATTTGCATACAAAAACTTTTGGGGCTTTGTTAATCATGATTAAAACGATGATTTATTTGAATGATGTCACGGACGATGACCGAAATAGCCATTGTTACATACAGGACACATTATTTGTTTGTCACTTACAGGATTCACTCCACCAAGAACTGTTTCCAGGTCATAAGTGTCTCACCAATAGTAGTGTGCACTTAACCCCAACAGGTTAATATTGAGATTATTCCCCAGCAGCGGGGCAAGTTCAGCGTTGTTCCCCGACAAGATCTATGTCATTGAATTTTCTCCCCAAGCAGAGATTAATGTTGATTACCTCGACGAGTATTTCGGAAGTAGTAGACATTTGCAGCAGAGTCCAATAGTCATTGGTATTCTTTAGAATGAGATATTTGGGACAACTTTCTAATGGATGTTATTCTCAATTCCTGCAGGTTGAATTTATCACCAGGAGAGTTCTATTCCAGAAGGCCGTTCAGGGCATATTCCTCAGCAAGTTTGCTTGTCGTTTATCTCGGCACCTTTTCTCGGTGGTGGTCCTTTGCATTTGCATTTTTGCATAGCATCCACCCAAATGCGTAGCATTTTCATTTCGTATGGAGCATTACACAATATTCAAACATATACATGTGAAGCATAAGCCAGGTTGTTACCTTTTGTTGCCAAACATCTCTCCAGAAGATAACGACATAATTCATGAGCCTTTGTGGTACCAGACCCTAGTAAGAATCACCGGTGGATGTTTTCATCTTATCTTTTTCTCCCCAACAGAATTTGCTTGTTTAAGTTTCTGTTTCCACAGCGGAGTTCTCTTTTCCAAGTTGTAAATCGGTTGATTCTACTTCCTGTTTTCGGTTAAGTTTTCATTTGGTAGACGTTTTAGCGATCCTAACTCTTGGTTAGTAGCTTTTGTTTCGACTTTTGGTCGATGATCTTTTGTGGCGATCCTAACTCTTGGTTAGTAGCTTTTGTTCTTTTTTGGTCGATGATTTCTAACTTTTGGTTAGCAGCTTTTGTTTCGACTTTTGGTCGATGATTTCTAACTTTTGGTTAGTAGCTTTTGTTCTGACTTTTGGTCGATAATTTCTAACTTTTGGTTAGCAGCTTTTGTTCCGACTTTTGGTCGATGATCTTTTGTGGTGATCCTAACTCTTGGTTAGTAGCTTTTGTTCTGACTTTTGGTCGATGATTTCTAACTTTTGGTTAGCAGCTTTTGTTCCAACTTTTGGTCGATGATTTCTAACTTTTGGTTAACAGCTTTTATTCTGACTTTTGGTTGATGATCTTTTGTGGCGATCCTAACTCTTGGTTAGTATCTTTTATTCCAACTTTTGGTCGATGATTTCTAACTTTTGGTTAGCAGCTTTTCTTCTGACTTTTGGTCGAGGATTTCTAACTTTTGGTTAGTAGCTTTTGTTCTGACTTTTAGAAGATGACATCTTTTGGGTGATCTTAACTTTTGGTTAGTAGCTTGTTTCTCACAACTTTCAGATACAATTCCCTGGCGATCCCGAATTTTGGTTGTTAGCCCTTGTTATCATTTTGATCAGTTACCGTTTCGGTTATCCCAACTCTTGGTTGGTAACCGTTGTTTTTAAGTTCACTTTCGGCTGGCAAGCTCTATCATATACCATCCCACAGGTTGCAAATTTTCGGGTTCTTTTGTATTCAATCACCTTTTAACTTGAATGTTTAAAATTCATTTGCTTTTCACACCTTCAGGTCCAAGCCATTTGAATAGGGGAAGCTGTAGCACCCCAAAATTTGCCTAACCTCTTCTTCTATCTTGGCTTATGTTTCATGGCATTTTGCATTAGCATTTTTGCATAGCATTGGTTCTAGACAGGGGACCAAGATGTTTTATTTACTATTCAAGAGAGAGGCTCCATGTTCAAAGCTCAGGCAAGGGTACAATTTCAAGTCACCAAGTCTTCATTATCATCAGAGTTGGTCTCAAAGCTTCTTGAGGAGAGAAAGTAGGTGTTTGGTTATCTCCTCCTATCTTGAGGATGATTAGAGGCACATGTGGCTATCTCTTTGGATGAGGCATGGTTCAAGAGCTCAATGTACACCCTAAGGGTCCTCTATGGGGGTCACATGATTACACAAATCATTTGCAAGAATCTCAATCAGTGGATAAGATGTTAGGATTTCATCTGGTCAACAAAAGTCAAATGTGGATTTGAGAGAGCTCAATGCTTGATTCTTGATCATTGAAGCCATAAGAAGTCATCCTAAGTCATCTCAAATGTTATGTTGAAGCTAGGTCAAGGAGATTCAAGAGTTCAAGAAGTTGCTAAATTAGGGTTTCAGATGATTCTAAGTGTAAAACCCCCTCTTTTAGTACCTAACTTCAAGGATAATTTTCACCATGATGCAAGTCCTATCTCATTTTCCATCAAACATGAGACTTGTTCCTCATCTTTCAAGTTATATTTTTAGTACAAGAACGCTTCCATTAGGTTCATACATCTCAAGTTATGATGTCTACAAGTTGGTGTCACAAAATGAAGAGAATTTAGAGGCACTCAAGGGTAACTCACTTCTAAGGCATTTTTCACATGGAATCAAGCTCTTCCTCATTTTTCAACAAACATGAGAGTTGTTCCTTATTGTCTAAGATTTCCAAAAAGTGTTAGAACTCATCATTACCATGTGTGAAGCTCTAGTTATGATCATCCCAAGTCAATGTCATTTTTGGAAACCTCATTTTAGGTCATTCACTTCAAGAACCAAATTCATGAACTTCAAGACCTCAAATCAAGATTCTTGCCACATGAAACTTGTGTGTCAAGACCTTACCTTCATCATGATCCCAAATTTCACGACCTTTGATGATTTGTGAAATAAATAAGGCATGATGAACACAATAACATGAACTTTTGATCTAATTTGGTTTTCTTCCATTTCGAGCCACCAAATGGGATTGTTTTTGCTCCTTTGATACATATCATCATCATATCATGACCACACTAGTCTTTACCTAAAATGAACAAACACACATCCTTCTTTCTTATGTAAGTTTGACTTTTCATGCAAAAATTGGAAATTGCAAAAACACCTCATTAATTCATTTCCTTTAATCCAAGTTATCATTATTCTTTTCTCACCCCTTATTTGTCTTGGATGCTGACCAAAAAGACATGGATGTCATGCCATAACCCGTTTACACATGAAAGTTGGTTATTTGGAAAAAATTTCAAACAACTCGTTTTACTCCTCATGGGCCTTCCAAACGAGTCAAAACCCACCATATTTAAGTTGTGCAAACGCTAAAGATAGAGGGGACTGCCATTCTTGCTCAGAAGCAGATCTAAAATCAACTCTTGCTCTCAAAATTTCAGAGCTTCGAATCTCATTTTTCTCAAGTCATTTTTGCATTTTGTGGGTGGATTCATAGCTCTGGAAGGATAAGGAAGCATTTTGTAAGATTTCCATCTCATTATCTTGCTTGAACAAGGGCCAACGGAGCTACTCCGTTTGGTAAGATTCTTTGAACTTTTTCTTGCATGTTAGGTGTATAGTTGAGCTTGTTTTTATGGTATCTGAAGTCCTCTATGGCTAAAGGCAAGGTTTATCTACTGTTTGACTTGGTTTAAGTGGGTTTCAATTGGTGTGTTATTTTTTCATGTCGTGTTTTGATGATGATGCCATCATTTTTCATGTATTTTGAGGTTGGATTTGAACTAAGCTTGAAAATTTGTGTGGGATGATGCCTTCTTTTTTGAGTTTTGTGGTGGTCTGAGCTCCGGCGACCCTCCCGGAGAAGACGACCGGAGCCCTAGCTCCGGCGTCTAATGTGGGTTGTTGATGTGCCAGGGAAGACCGTTTGACCCTAATGAGTTATCGCTCGCGTGTACACTTTGTTTGACTTGGAGAACAACTCAATTAGTGAAACAGTGTGTTTCACTAATGGTCTTGTGTTTTTGGTTTTTGCTAAACGTGTTGTGGACTGGGCTTAGTGCTCTTTGCTTCCCACACACCCTTTTTTGGGGTCCGTGCGTGCATTGAACTAATTTCAGTTCATTTGGTTTCTACTGATGCACCCCCCCTTTTGCTTTCTTTTTTTCCATTTTATTTCACTTTTGTTCTATTTTCATTTTAATTTTATTTTAAACAGTTCAAATCATTTTAAAAATCAACAAAAATATGTTCCTGTTCAATTGATATGTTGAGATGTTTTTCACAATTTTTATTTTATTTTTCATTTTATTTTATTATTTTTAATTAATTTAATTTTGTGAGATGGTTTTATTGCTTGTCCTTATTATTTAAGCTTGATCTTTGACATCATTTAAATACCCCCTTTGACAAATTTTCCTCTCACACTTGGGTGTTTGATTGAGGATTATTTGAGGGCTGGTTTGATGTCTTGATGATCATTTCTTGGTTGTTTTTCATTGGATTTTATTTGACCCTCGATGTGTGCTCGATAAGTTGAGTACCTTGCCTTGATTGATACAATTGGTGATGCTTTAATGCAATTCATGTCATGATCTTTTGCACACTGATTCTTGATTGACTTAAATTGAGTTTGGGATTTTATTTGGACTTGTTTCTATTTTTGGTTGATGCATCAAAACCTTGTTGTTTTAACTATGTCTGTGTGCATGTCTTGACCTAACTTTTGAGGTGTGATCTTGTATGATCCCATGAGTGCTTGTTGAATCTTGTTTGCTTTTGATAACATGTTAGAGGTTGTGACTTCCATGATTAGGGGTCCATTGAATGTATGTTTCATCTCACATGCCTTGTATGATCATGTTTTCCACTTGTGTTTGACTTATGAGATGTTTGCATAAACTTTGGTCCTCCAGTTTGAGTGTGATTCTTTTTTACCTTGTTTGATAACTTGAATTTGAACTTGATGCATATTATTTGACTTTACTTCTGACCTTAATGAATGGATACTTGATCATGATGTTTTTGTGGCATGAGAATGATTTGGATGTTTGAATTTCTTTTGAGGTGTGTTTGGATGTTTTCTTTTGATTGATCATGGATGAATGTTTGATTTTGATGATCATGATGTGTTTGCTGCCCCAATCTATTTCTCCCCTCATTTCTTTGTTTGTGGTTCAATGTTTGGCATCATTCTTCTTAAGATGTTTAAGGCATGTGATCTTGTGTGGTTACTTTGTTTGTCTTTGTATTTTGATCTTCCATCTTGTTGACTTGGATATGACTTCTGTGTGTCATTGATGTATGTCTCATGTTTGCATGTTCATTGTTTGTTTGTATGTTTGTTTCTCTCATCTCCTTTCATCTTTCATGACTTGTTTAAATCTTTCTTTCTATCTTCATTTGTGATTGTTTAGTGATGTGTTTACTTGTGTTTGCTCACATGACCCCTTAGGGTTCCTAGTCTCTCTGTTTAAGATGGGAGTGGGAGAGGCATTAGGCTTTCAATCCTTTTGATGATAACATTAGGTGGACTCCCCTTTCATCTCAACTTTAGGACAACTTTGCATGACAACATTAGAGTTCTCAACTCCCTTTAGTGTCCTTGTATCTTCTCTTCTCATCTCAAAATTCTCTAAGACACTTAATAAAGAATGAAAAGTGTTGTACGCTATGAGCCTTGAGTACATGAGAAATGATAAGTGGGGAGGTCTCTCTTCACATGTCTAGAGTGTTTAGCGTATGCCTTTTGGGCGATATGTGACGCATTTGCTCTTGTGTCATAGTCTTTAGTGCAACATGAGTCTCAAATTAACTCAATTCACTTCTCTAAAATTCACTAACAAAACTCAAACTTTTTCATCCTTCAGGATTGTTTCAAACCTCATTTTCAGAAAGAGTGCGTTACCTTTCCGTTCTACCGCAAACAGGCATCGTCCCTAACTGTTGGAATAAAGATTTAACGTCACTCATAAAAAACACTCTACCAACCTTTTTCCCGTAGTTTCCCGAATTACGTTTGCTCTGATTTCTCATACTAGATGAGGATACGTAGCCACAAGACGGCGATGTCTTGGCGAGCAACCTTCCCCCATCACCCGTTGTTTTTTGAACTACGTTGACTCTGACTTTCCTATTGCACGAGGGAGTACGTAGGCATAGAGCGGTGATGTCCTATCGTGTCTGTTCTTTCTTTCAACCCCCGTTTAGTAGTAGCTTTTAGATAACTTTCACCCATAGATTAGACAACAAGCGTGGGTCCCATTGAGTACAACGGACGTGTGGGGTGCTCATACCTTCCCCTTGCGTAACTGACTCCCGAATCCAAAATTTGGTTGCGATGACTGTCGCTACTGCGAAATTCGGTGCCGGCAATGACAGAAGAGTCGCCACCGTGCGTTATTTATCCCAGAAAAGGGAAAGGAAACGCTCAGAGTAAACCTAACTCAAAGAGGGAAAGGAATGGTCATCGCAACCAAATCCTGGATTCGGGAGTCGGTTACGCAAGGGGAAGGTATTAGCACCCCTCACGTTCGTCGTACTCGACGGGATCCATGCTTATTTTCTATCTAAGGGTGTGTTATTCTAGCTATTCTACAGGTATGGGTTAAAAAGAAAATAAAATGACTCGGCAAAGTATCGCACTTTATGCCTACGTATTCCCGTCTGTAACGAGAAATCAGAGTCAACGTAGTTCGCCTAACTACGGGAAAGGAGGGGAAGGTTGCTCGCTAGGATATCGCATCCTATGCCTATGTACTTTCATATAGCATGAAAGATCAAAGCAAACGTAGTTCGGGCTACGGAGGACACAAGCTTGTCTGACAGTTTTTATCTCCTTAAGAAAGGGTTTTCCTGATTAAGGGTCCAAGCGGACAAAAATGACATTTGAAATGTTTGTTTGAGTTTTTTACGAAAGAATTGTTTTTTAGTCTGTTTGCAACTTGTACTGCACTAAAGACTTGTAATCTGAGAGTGACTACGTCGCATGTCACCCTAAGGGTACCATACTAAGCAGCCAGATTACTGAAGAGTGACCCTCCAGCAACCTTTTCTCAAATAGCTTAAGGCTCGTAGCGTACAGCACGCGTTATCCTTATTACTGTGTTTTTGAATTGTTTTGAGATAAGAGGAGAAAGACGCTCTAAAAACCCTATGGTTGAAAGGGAAACTAACCTAATGTTATCATGCATGGGTCAAAACCTAATGTCTGTCATAATTTCCTCTTGCACAGAGGAAATCAGAGATCCTAGGGGATAAACAGCAAAAGACAGCAAGCAATTACAGTAAACAGCAAAATGCTAGCAATGCAGCAATATAAGAGAGGCAAAGGAGAAGACAATAGGCAAGAGGAGACAAGCTCCACCTCAAACCTAGAGGTAATCAACACAAGCAAACAGACACCACAGAGAAAAACAAAAGACACAGAGGAGGCAGCCCAAGCAGCAGTACCAAACTCCTACAGCAAACAACAACAACAACTCTAAACAGCAAAGTTGGATAGACAGCAAAGTTGACAGCAAAGGCCTCATCTTCAAGCAAGCTCCTATCTTCAAGCTTCATAAATCTTCGAGCTTCAACAAGCACACTCCAAGAGGAGGATTAATTATCAAGATCAAGTTACAACGTTAAGAAACTTAATGACAACCAAAGGAAATCACTAAGAACTCAACATTGCAAATGAAAGGTATCCTCAAAGTTCTACTAACTTGGGCATACCACTCATCCCTCCTAAGGAGAGATGGAGCTTCCCAAGAAGGACTTTATGTCATTGGATAGAATAGAGGCAAACAATGCACTCCATGTTTGAAGAAAGAATCAAAACTAGGTCTAAGGCACTTCCTAAAACCCTAATTTCCTAAGCTCCTAAGAAACTTCCACAAGATGAAAAGCCTTCAACTCCAAGCTCCAATCGTCCATCCCAAGCATCTTCAATGAAACCAGAAGCTCCAACAAAAAGAACTCAAGCTTAAACCCACTCCAAAGCAGCCAACCAAGCCAAACAAACCAAAGCACTCAAGAGAGGAAACCACAAATACAAGCCACTTGCAAAATACAACTAAAATAGAAAATGAAATTTCAAAATTCTAATAAAATTCCTAGGGGAACATACATGTTTGAAAAACCTAAGGTAAAAATATTGAAGCCTAAATCAACTTCTATGTTATCTAAACAATTCCTACATTGAGATAGGTCAAAGAAATCCATTCGTTTGGGAGGGTCCTAATCTCAATACCTAAAACAGAACCTAATTTTGTTCTAAAAATCCAAGAAAAAAGCTAGGGGAACATGAATATCTACCCTAAAACATACTAAAAAATCAAAGCCAAACTCATCACCAATTGGAAGAACTAAATTCAACAAAACAGTTGGTCAAATATGCAAAATTAAAAGAATTAACAAAAATAAGAAAAATCAAATTAAATTGAAAAATGCATGAAATTGTATTTTGTTAATCCCAGAAAATCACAAATTCCCTAAGGATCATGAGGATATTTTTAAAATAATTTTTGGATCAAAATTGGAATTAATATGATTTTTGGAATCAACAAACAATTAAAATAAAACAAAATGAAATAAAAATAAATAAAAGCTGAAATAAAACATGAGCCATTGGATCTGGAGACTGGTCAAAGATCTGGACGCACCACATGAAGCCAGCGCATTAGTGAAACGGCAGTGTTTTGGATTAAAACTCTCCACTCTCAGATTAAAACACAAGCGTTGGATCTTCAGGTCAGTCAAAGGTCCAACCTAGATCTAAGGGTTCAGACATCATCTTCTCCAAAATTCAGGCAGGCTAGATGGAGATCAGGGATGGTGGTTCATGGTGGTCGGAGAAGACTCCGGTCGTCTTCTCCGGCGAAGGTTCAAGCTCAGGCATCCAGAAATAACAATCTCTATATCAATCTTGACCAGAATTTCACGTACATTCCGAATATCTCATCAAAATCCTCTAAATCGTGCTAGGTTTCAAAATACGAATCCATTTTCAGAAATCATGTCAACTTTGATCATCACTAAAATCCAAACTATTGGTATAGAAATCATCCTCATGTTGCCTACATTATCCTGATCTAAACATCTAGCATTAACTCCTCATGAATCAAGAGATTCAGGTCCCAACAGATCTTACATGTCATCTTCAAACATCACCAATTGAGTCCAAATCAAGCCTAAAACGATCTATGTCATGTCTAGATCCTAACCACAAGTCTAAAGCTAAATGAATCATGCTAAATCATGCTTAATTTTGAGAGATGCTAACCTGGTATAGATCTTGAAATAGAAGCAATTAGAACTCGTGGCTTGCTTCAAAAACCTCCAGATAGCTTCAATGATCCACAAGGAAGAGATTGCACACCTCAATTTGGCTTGAATTGGCTCCAAACTCAGAATCCGATTTGAACTTGCAGTTGAGAAAATTTTCTTGCTCTTTCTTGCTCTGGCGCGAAATGAAGTTCAAACTTGATCTGAACTTGCTCTAATGAATATATAGAAGAGTTTCATGGGCTTTTGGATCCAAATTGAAGCCCAAAACAGTTATTCACATTTTCTGATTTTTTCATTCAAGTGCAATGTACCAGTCGTGTATCCCTTGCCATAGCTTGCTCTAGAATCTTCCAACCAGTTGCAAAATCCCTTGTGAATGTTTCTGGACCAACAAGGAATGTTGAATTGCCTTGGTAATTGATTTTGATATGTGACTTGTTCATGAAGTAACAACATTGAAAGTCATGGAATTATGCCTCAAACCAAAAATGTAAAAGTGCCAAAGTGTTCAAAATGCAATTTCCAATCATAAAATGTACTCATTTGACATGTTTTGGTCTTATAACACAAAATTGCATTTTTCCCTCCTTTACACATTTGAATTTTCCCCTTTTTGAAACCAATTCAAACCAACTCTTGCTATGAACTCAATCAAACCTTCATGACCTCTTGTCTAGCCTAAAAACCATATTTTGAACAACTTTCATGTTGAACAAAATTGCATTTTACAAGTGCAAGTTGGAGATTTTGGCCTAAGATTGAAAATGACCTATAATCTCGCTTTCCCAAAATACCCCTGACTTGTAAACCTCATAACTTGAGTTCTACAAATCATATGTAAGACTTATAGTACAATTTAGAAATCTAAGATTATGAGGAACAACTTTCATGTTGACCAAAAGTTCAGGTGAAACCTCCTTCTAGGTCAAAAATAGCCTTGAAGTCAGATGATTTTCACAGACAAATTTCAGAGGCATCTGAGGACATGTAACTTGTCTGGGCCATAACTTGAGTTCTATAAATCCAATGGAAGACTTCTAGTACTCAAATTAAAGGTATTGAGATTCTCTACAAGTTTCATGTTGGCCAAAGATCCATTTGAAACTTTTCTCTTGACTTATGTGGCCTTGAAGTTAGGCACTAAACATGATAATTTGTACTGAAACCCTAATTTAGCAACTTCCCACATTTTTTATTCTTCTTGATTTGATCCTTGCACAACACCGCAAATGTCTTGTCACATCATTCCATGAACTCCATGACCTCAAAGTAGGCTTGAATGCTTTTCAATTGCATAATTGACCTAGGGTTGATCCAAATGAAACCATAATTGTCTGCACTTCAACTGTGGCTCTTGCATTTGACACAATGACTTCATTTAGCTCCAACATGGATCTCTAGGCACTCCATGAGCTCTATACACATCTCATATTCACACCTCATGCTTCACATCCCATTGATAGTCCTCAACTGACCAAGACCTCCCACCACCTCCTGATGACTTAGATGACCTCTCAAGCTTGGATAAGATTTCTTGCTAGGCTTCTCTTGATAATAATCACACTTGATCCCCTGTTGGATGAATGATATGCCATGATATGCAAATGATAGAACTATGTAAAGGATAATGCAATAAAACATAAACCAGGTAATAGATGTTGAGCAAATTTTAGGGTGCAACAACTGCCCCTATTCAAACGGCTTGGACCCGACTGGGTGAAGAGCGAACGACCTTCAAACAATCGAGGTAAAAGACGGTTGAATACCAAGAAACCCAGAAATTTGCCAACTGCAGACATGAACTGCAAAAACTACTTGGTGAACAACATCTGTTGTGCTGAACCCAGTTGTTACGACAACAATTGATCAATCTTCTAATAAAACTTTTGAATTCAACATTAACTCCCTGTGTGACGCCACAGGCATCGAATAATTTTACGAGAAACAATTCTGTCCACAACGGGACTAAACTTCGTCAACACGAGGAAGGACTCCATCAACATGGGTACAATTCCGTCTATAATTGGAATAACGATCTCTATCAGTCACCGGTAACAACTCCACTCGGGATAATCCATCGATTACGAATAATAACTCCGTCCACACGGGTAGCAATCACTATCAACACTGGTGCAAATCACTGTCAATCACAGGTAACAATCTCTGTCAACACAGGCGCGAATCACTGTCAATCACAGGTAACAATCTTTGTCAACACAGGCGCGATCTCTGTCCATTACAGGTAACAATCTTTTCTGACGCTTTTACTAGGGAAACAACTCTGCCAACAACACAGGGAATAACTTTGGCGACTTCAACTGAGGAAATAGTTTTATCAACAAACAAGAAATAACTCTGCCAGTAATACAGGAAAATAACTCTGTCACCACTACGGGAAATAACTCTGCCAATAATACAGGAAAATAACTCTGTCACCACTACGGGAAAATAACTCCGTCACCACTACGGGAAATAACTATGCCAGTAATACAGGAAAATAACTCCGTCACCACTACGGGAAATAACTCTGCCAATAATACAGGAAAATAACTCTGTCACCACTACGGGAAATAACTCTGCCAATAATACAGGAAAATAACTTCGTCACCACTACGGGAAATAACTCTGCCAATAATACAGGAAAATAACTTTGTCACCACTACGGGAAATAACTCCGAATACAGCTTCTCTGCCTATCTTTGCAGTAGCTAACTCCATCAATCAAATGGGTAACAAAATACAGGTCTAATCTTCAAACTTTTAGCGCGGACATGGCAGCCAATTTGAGAAGGACTCTACTAGGGATTTTCTGAACCCAAACTGCCAGACACCTACTTCGACATAGGCGGCAACTTCCAAAAAATGAGTCACGAAATCTTTTGATACTGTCATAGCAACAATTTTGAAGAAATACTCCACTGGAGGGGTAAGAGAAACTTAACCAAGCAACTCTGTGGGGAATAATGACAAAACGAACATTATCATTACACGTCTCACACCGAGACCTTGCTTATCTGGTAATTAATCTGAGCAAGAGCTCCTTCCACCTGCAGGGAAAACAACACTTGAAAACAAAAGGTTAACCAACCTGGCTTATGTTTCAAAATGCGTACGTTTGACAATGGCGTAATGCTCCATTCGACATGGAAATGCTACGCGTTTGGGTAGATGCGAATATGATGATATATGCGAATGCTAACGCAGGCTCAAACTGCTGAGAAACACTCTGGTATGAAATGGCTAAGAACAAAAACCAACTCCGCTGGGGACGAACGGGTATCACAAAGTATTCCGGAAAAATAAATGCCGGAAACAACAACCAACTCTGCTGGGGAAAGATCAGACATTTGGGAAGAAAACACAAACCCTGCTGGGGAAAGATGCGACCCTCCTGGGGAAGAACTATACTTTCGGGACACAGTCTACAAACTTAGAGCTACAAACTCAACTGAGGATAATCATTCTGACGAAAGGATGACAACCTGCGGGGAAAGGGAGTAACCATACTCTGGGGAGACGTCCTCTGCAGGGGACATAGATTTTGACCTGCTGGGGATATCCTATGGACAACTTTCATGAGGATACTCTTCAGGCGACATTCCTGGTGATACTCTCTCGGGGAGGACAATTCCATATCTGGTAGGAATAAGCGCCGTCTCCACTCTCTGGGGATAAGATACGACTTGCTAAGGAACGACATCAACTGAAGTCAGGCCCTACATCAAGAGACTTTGGCTGGGGATACAATTCCTGACCGTTTGCTTCAAAGTTAAGGACCCTGCAAAATACAAACGAGACGAAACAAATCTACACAACAAAATCTATCCGAGTTAATATCCTTGACGTTCATTCAGTCAATTCGAAGTTTTAGCAATTATTGGCAAGGGCCAGCAAGTTTATGCAAGTGCAAGTTCATCAAAAACATCAGCGTTTTTCACAAACAAAACAGTAAAGAACAAGCATCAAGTACTGAATAACATGCTTTATTGAATGGGCCTGTAAATTGGCAAAGCTTTGTACACTGGATGTAACTCCTGAAAAGAGGAAGTTACGCACAAGCAAAATACAACATATGCACAAGAAGCACAAAGAAATATACAAAACAAATTCGATATACATGTCGGCAACGTGGTACAGACAAACACCATGAGCTGATTCTCCTATGACTCGCCCGACTCTGGCGCTTTCTCGGTACTCGATCTTCGGAAGAGATTGTTTTAGATGAACGACCCTCAGGTATTCCCAAACCACTAAGCAACGCAGTATCAAACTCGAACTGCAGTCATTTGCTTTTTCCAATCCCTAACTTTTGCGTGAATCGCCCTTTGCGGGTTTTCAATTCACCGGGATACCCTTTTTTGCCAAAGTTGCCCCTTTCATGTTTTCGACTTCGCGGGTGTACATTTTTCAATTTTATCCCTAAATTTTGCCCGAACCTTTTATTCCCTTTTTTATGGTTCGCCGAGATGCCCCATTTTTGCCTGGACTCTCTTTTTCTGTCCAGCGGGTCACTTTAAGCAAAGTATTTTTTAACTGCGTCCGAATTCACAGGAGACGTAAAGTCCTCACCATCCATGGTGGATAACAACAAGGCTCCTTCAGAGAAAACCTTTCTGACGACATATGGACCCTCGTAGTTGGGAGTCCATTTGCCCCTGTGATCCGATTGTGGTGGGAGAATCTTTTTCAACACAAGATCGCCCGTCTGAAAGCTTCGAGGGCATACCTTCTTATCGTAAGCTTTCCATATGCGAGAGAAGCCAGTCTCTTCTCATCCATTAAACTGAGCTGATTCAGTCTATCTTTTACCCATTCTGCCTCATCAAGTTGGACATCGCGTAAAACCCTCAAAGAAGGAATCTCAACCTCCAATGGTAACACTGCCTCCATGCCATACACCAACGAGAAAGGGGTTGCCCCGGTTGATGTGCGTACCGTCGTACGATAACCGTGCAAAGCAAAAGGCAACATCTCATGCCAGTCCTTATAGGTCACAACCATCTTCTGAACAATCTTCTTTATGTTCTTATTGGCCGCTTCGACAACGCCATTCATCTTGGGCCGATAAGGAGAAGAGTTCTGATGCTCGATCTTGAAATTCTAACACAACTCTTTCATCATCTTGTTATTCAAGTTTGAGCCATTGTCGGTGATAATCCGCTCTGGGATTCCATATCTGCAGATAATATCTCTTTTGATAAATCTGGCTACCACTTGTTTGGTGACATTAGCATATGACGCTGCCTCCGCCCATTTGGTGAAGTAATCAATAGCTACCAAAATGAACCGGTGTCCGTTTGATGCCGTGGGCTCAATCTTGCCAATCATATCAATTCCCCACATCGAGAAAGGCCACGGTGACGACATAACATTCAAAGGGCTCGGAGGCGCATGAATTTTGTCCGCATAAATTTGACATTTATGACACCACTTCGCGAACTTGAAACAATCTGTTTCCATCGTTAGCCAAAAGTAACCTGCCCGCAACAGTTTTCTCGTCATTGCATGTCCACCAGCATGTGTACCAAATGTACCTTCATGGATCTCTTCCATGAGCAACTTAGCCTCTTTCTCGTCCACACATCGCAACAACACCAAGTCATGGTTTCTCTTGTACAGGACGCCATCCGGATTCAAATAAAAATTGCCAGCCAATCTCCTAAGAGTCTTCTGATCTCGACTGGACGCCCCAGCCGGATACTCTTGGTTCTTCAAGAAATGCTGGATATCAAAATACCACGGTTTGCCATCGGATGCTTCCTCAATGGCAAATATGAAGGCGGGCCTATCAAGGCGAGAGATAACAATCCTGGGAGCCTCATTCCAGAAGTTAACTTTATACATTGAAGACAACGTCGCAAGAGCGCCGGCCATCTGATTTTCTGCTCGTGGCACATGATGCAATTCTATTTTGTCAAAGACAGGCTATAATCTCCTTGCATAATTCATATAGGGTATCAGATTGGGCTGCCGCGTCTTCCATTCTCCTTTAATCTGGTTGACCACTAGAGCAAAGTCCCCGTATACATCAAGATTTTTAATTCTCATATCGATAGCTTCTTCGAGCCCCATAATACACGCTTCATATTCAGCCTCATTATTGGTAACTGGAAAGGTCAATCTGGCAGTAAAGGGAATGTGCGTCCCTTGAGGAGTAGTGATAATTTCCCCTATTCCACTACCGTAGGAATTAACAGCGCCATCAAATATCAACTGCCATTTGGAACCCAACTCTGGACCTTCATCCGGCAACGGCTCATCACAATCTTTCATTTTCAAGTACATGATATCCTCGTCAGGAAAATCAAACCTCATTGGTTGATATCTTCAATTGGCTGCTCCGCTAGGTACTCTGACAAAACACTACCTTTGATAGCCTTTTGAGAAACATATTGAATATCGTATTCTGTCAGCACCATCTGCCATCGAGCAATCCTCCCGGAGAGTGCTTACTTTTCAAATACGTATTTGATCGGATCCATCTTCGAAATTAGCATGGTTGTATGGTTTAACATGTATTGTCTCAAACGTTTGGCAGCCCAGGCTAGCGCACAACACGTCTTTTCGAGCATTGAGTAACGGGATTCACAATCTGTGAACTTTTTACTCAAGTAGTAAATCGCATGCTCTTTACGTCCAGTCTCGTCATGTTGACCGAGAACACAACCCATGCTTTTCTCAAGAACCGTCAAATACATAATCAATGGTCTCCCGGCTACTGGGGGTATCAATATTGGAGGTTCCTGCAAATATTATTTTATTTTTTCAAACGCCCTTTGACAATCTTCATTCCAGGTCACAGCCTGATTCTTTTTCAACAATTTGAATAATGGCTCGTATGTAGCGGTTAGGTGAGATATGAACCAAGCAATGTAGTTCAACCTCCCTAAAAACCCACGCACTTCTTTTTCTGTTTTCGGCGTTGGCATTTCTTGTATCGCTTTTATCTTAGCAGGATCAACCTCAATTCCTTTTTCGCTAACAATAAACCCCAATAGCTTACCTGATCTCACCCCGAAGGTGCACTTGTTAGGATTTAGCCTCAACCTGAACTTCCTAAGCCTCTTGAACAATTTCAGAAGATTAACCATATGCTCTTCCTCCGTCTGGGATTTGGCAATCATATTGTCAACATAAACCTCGATCTCTTTATGCATCATGTCATGAAAGAGCGTCGTCATAGCACGTTGATATGTTGCCCCAGCGTTCTTCAAACCAAAGGGCATCACTTTGTAGCAAAATGTTCCCCATGGGGTAATGAAGGTTATTTTCTCCATGTCTTCTGGCGCCATTTTTATCTGATTGTAACCCGAGAAGCCATCCATGAAGGAGAACACGGAGAATTGAGCAGTGTTATCGACCAGCACATCAATATGAGGAAGCGGAAAGTCGTCCTTTGGGCTCGCCCTATTCAAATCACAATAGTATACGCACATCCGCACCTTACCGTCTTTCTTTGGTACCGGTACTATATTGGCGACCCATGAGGGATAATTTGTAACAGCAAGGAAACCAGCATCCCACTGTTTCTGAACTTCCTCCTTAATCTTCACAGACATATCTGGTCTGGTTCTTCTGAGTTTCTTCTTAACAGGCGGACATTCTTCTCGCAATGGAAGACGATGAACAACCATGTCAGTATCTAATCCTGGCATATCCTCGTACGACCAAGCAAAGATATCACTGTACTCTTGCAACATCTCAATCAGACCTTGCTTGATGTCGCTTTGCAGTGCAACCCCTATCCGGATGTTCTTGACAACTCCCTCAGACCCCACGTTGATAATCTCAATCTCTTCCTGATGAGGCAGAATGATTCTTTCTTCCTATTTCAACAGTCGAGTCAACTCCTCTGGCAAGTCGCTATCCTCAACAATCTCTTCCTCAGCTTGAAATACCAGGTGCTCGAAGTCAAAGCGAGTCATAGGAAGTTCGTGTTCGGTGTCATCTGAAATATGAATCCTGCAAAGGAAATGGTTAAATGCTTCAAATGAGTGCAAACAAAGCTCATAACCACGTTGCAATTTATTTTTAAAATAAAAACAGGAAAAACAGGGAACACAAAATTTGTATGAGAAAAACGCCTTTATTCAATGATTAAACAGTGCATACACATAAGCAGGTGGCCCTAAAACAAAATCACAGTTCCCCGGGTAGGACACAGGATTATACAATAATCAAGAAAACAAATCATTACTGTTTTGTAGTCACTGGGACAATTTCCCGGATGGACCAGTTGCAGAGACTTTGTCCTGGCACGCTAGGCTTGATCCACGCGTCCATATCGCAATCACTATCTCTGTCTTCAGAGTCGGAAACAGCATTAATCGTCTCAAAGCAGATTCTCTTTGGGGTAATTACCACCGGTCCTTTGAACTTGGGTGCTTTCTGTGAATAAGATGCTGATGTTGAGCGATACCCTAAACCAAACTTGTCCATCTTGACAGGAATTTCTAGCACTTGACCCCAACCCTTGGTCTCACCAGTCTGAACCAACGCTTGAGCGTCTTTATATGAAGCCACAACAACCTCTGGCACTTTGCTGGGAATACTGGACTTGTCTTTGATTTACAACCCTTCGAAGGCTTGGCAGGGCGTTTCATGGATTTCTCCATCCACTTCAACGTACTTGAATGATGAGAGATGACTGACCAAGATGTCCTCTTCCCCATAAATAGTAACGATGCGACCACCGGCTTCAAACTTAAGCTTCTGATGCAGCGTGGACGTCATAGCCCCTGCAGAGTGTATCCACGGACGCCCAAGTAAACAGCTATAAGCTGGATGAATATCCATGATATAAAATTCAGTGTTAAATATTTTCGGCCTGACCTGCAACGGCAACGTTATCGATCCAAACACCGACCTTTTCGTTCCATCAAACCCCCTCACAACCAAGTCACTTGGCGTGCAAATAATTCCCCGGATATCCAACTTCATCATAGCCTTCTTAGGCAATACATTCAGAGATGATCCGGTATCCACAAGAACATGCGACATTACGGTGCCCCGGCATTCCACCGATATGTGCAAAGCCATATTATGCTCTCGGCATCTGGGTGTTAGATCAAAATCAGTGAAACCCAAACTATGTCCAGCATTGACATGCACCAGTACCCCCTCTAGCTGGTTGACAGAAACCTCCTGAGGTACAAATGACGTGTCCAATATCTTCAACAAAGCATTTTGATGAGCCTCAGAACAAAGCAACAAAGATAGGATTGAAATTTTTGAGGGTGTCTGTTGTAAGTGCTCAACAATCTTATAATCGCTCTTGCGAATTAGCCTCATGAACTCTTCTACGTCCTTGAGTGACGTGTCTTTCTCTTTCAATTGGGATGGTCCACTTTCGTTCACCTTGGCTTTGCCTTTAGCAATCTTCTCTGCTTCAACTTCAGGTGCGGTGAAGATTCTTCCACTACGGGTCATGCCTCCCGTTCCAACAACATTGTCAACTGCCCCTGCTGGCCGGCTATTCACATCAATCTTTTCTCCATTACAGTATGATTCTAACCCATATGTCCATGGAACAGCTATTGTACTCTCAAAAGGAACGGGTCCTGCTTTTGTTATTGTGATAGTCGGCCACTTGGCAGGCGCCGATATCGTAATAGTCTTCCTTGGGATCGTAACAGTTGCAATCTCATCCTACTTTTTAAACAATGCCTCAACAGGCTTCTCAATAGTAGTCCGATCAAATTGCAAAATCCCCTCATCCATCATGGCTTGGATACCTCTTTTCAAATCAGGGCAACCCTCTGGTTGGGTCCAGCAATCCAGACAATATTCGTCACATCCAGGGAATACTCCCCCTTTCAACAGTCTACTTTTAACACAACTCAACGGTGTCTTTAATTCATTCACATCCATAACCAAGTTCAAATTCTCTTTCGTTATGATAGCATTCGCTCCATGATTCGGCATGGGTTTTTGTAAAATATTGGGACCCTCCTGACCAAAGTTAATGGCCTTACTATCAAGCAAATCTTGAACCTTGTGTTTGAAAGCATGGCAACCTTCAATATCATGTCTAGGCGCCCCGGAATGAAAATTACAATGTTTACCAGCGTCAAAACCAAATGGAGGAGTGCCCGTCAACGGGGCCATCATTCTCTTTTCAACCAAATTCAAACCCAACAGCGTTTGAAGAAGTTCAGCATAAGTTGTAGGAGGTGCTTCAAATACTCTCTTTGGCCTACACTCTTGAATTCTTCGCTGAGCAGGGTGCATTCTCTGTTGCTGCGGTTGTTGTTGCCGTTGTTGTTGTTGTTGTTGTTGTTTTTGCTGAGGTATCGGGATAGTAAAACTAGCAACTTGTTGTGGCTGATACTGATTCCTACCTCTTCCACGACCTCGACCACCATATACCGCACTGGCGTCGCCTTGTCTCCTTCCACCAAAGGCTTTCCTTGCACCTCCAACTGAGGTGGATTCACCTGCCTGAATCTTCCCAATCTTAATTTTGTTTTCAATCCGTTCTCCCATGAGAATCATGTCGGAGAAACTACCCATCGAGACATTGAGCAATTTGTCGTAATAAATTCCAGAGAATGTTCCAATAAACATATCAATCAACTCTCTTTCAACCAAAGGGGGATGAACCCTAGCCGCAATATCACGCCAGCGCTGCGCATATTCCTTGAAGCTCTCACCATTCTTTTGAGACAAACTCTGCAGCTGGACCCTGTTTGGCACCAAGTCACTATTATATTGGTAATGTTTAACAAAAGCATCAGCCAATTCTTTCTAGCTGCTAATTTGGGTAGGCTTCAGTCCCATGTACCATTCCAGCGATGGTCCCGATAAACTGTCTTGAAAGAAATGCATAAGCATCTTCTCGTCGTCAGAGTATGCAAACATTCTTCTGTAATAAGAACGTACATGAACTCTAGGGCATGTATCCTCTTTATACTTGTCAAATGTTGGAGCTTTGAATTTCAAAGGCACCCTCAGCCCAGGCACTAGTCCCATGGTAGTCATATCTAACCCAGCAAAGTTCTGATTGGCTATCCCTTTGATCTGCTCTTCTAGCATTTTGAACCTCCTATCGTTATCATTAGGCCTTTCAAATCCCACGCCTTGTCCAGAGAAAGCGTCTTCCTGGCGATCCTCGCCCCAGTTCAGATTCTCATTGCCATATCCCTCGTAACCAGCGTTACGGCCATATCCCTGTTGATTGAAAATAGGATCCCGTCCTCTGTTACCGAATCCTTGGTTGACCCCACCTAGTCTGTAACCGGTGTTGAAAGGCACCATCCCAGCGCCGTTGTTGTTCATGTTACCAAAACCACCATCACCGTATCCATACCCTTGGTTGTTGTTACCATAGCCATCGTAGTCAAAGCCTTGATTGTTGAAACCAAAATTACCATCACGATTTCTAATGCCAAACCCTTGGTCATTGTTTCCAAAACCATTGTTGTCACCGAACCCTTGATTAGTATCTCCAGCATTGCCAGTATCGTTAACAACATTCCCATAACCATTTCCAGCATTTCCAGTACCAGTGTTACCAATACCAGTGTTACCATTACCAGCACCAGCACCAGTATTTCCATTGCCATTACCATCACCGGCACCAACTCCACCACTTGTAGGAACGACCACTGTAGGTATCCCATCCTCCCTGCGAGGAGTTCCAACAGAGTGATAATCAGTATTTCCATTCGCCCGCGCCAGCAGCGGTTGCACCAGAGTCTGGAGATTCTCCTGGCCCTTGACCACAGTTTCCATTGCTTGCATGAAAAGTGCCAACTTCTCACGAATTTCCTGCATCTCGACTTGAACTTGATCCATGATTCTCTTGCAGTTGTTCCTGGTAGAATAACGATGCGTTCTCTGGTTGTCAATCCTGAAACTTGTGAGATGCAGGAAATAAGATACAGATTCAAAAAAACTGGTCATGCAATATGAGTATGCAGATGCAAATGTATAAGTATGCTACAGGTTGTATTCCCCCCGGATTCTAGTTTCAGAGAGAAGGCCATCACGACAATGGAGTCCCAATCAAGCAAGCAAGGAATCAGAAAATCCTCATACATAAACAAATGCCAAGAGGCAAAGTACAAGAGTACAACTGAGTACCACTGAAAAGACCTCGGCCAACAAGCCTGGCGATGGTCAAAATACAAGTACAGATAACAAAAGCAAAGCAAATATGAATCAGGCCAAATGGCGCGCTCTGACATCTTCCAATATCCTCAACGTCTCCGAATGACCTAGTCTGGAGATTAGCTCATGTATCAATAATGCATGTCGCTCAACAGTAGATCTCAGTTTTTTGGCGTCGTCCTTGCAGGTTCCTTCGCCAATACACTCGTCGAGTCTGCATCTCTTGGAGTCGGCCTTCGATTCACAACCTCTCAGCTCCTTGCCAAGGTCACTTACTCTAAGCTCAACAGCGCTCCTAAGTGATGTCTCTTCAGCAATCTTCGCATCCTGGGCTCTAATCTGCACCTCTAGCGTGGCAATCTGCAGCTTCAGCTCATCTTCACACTCCTTCTGCTTGGTAAGCATGGTATTCCACAATGCTTCCCACTTGCCGAGTCGGGAATAAGCTTTGTTTAAGAGTTCCTTCTTGGAAGCAAGCACCTTGCTAACACCGTTCAAGGCTACTCCCACTTTTTTCCTCTTGTTGGTCTCTTCAGTCAAATCTGAACCCAACCTATTAATCAACTCAGTCTGTTCCTTTACCGTGAAGGTAGCTTCATTCTTCTCATGACGCAACTGGAAGATCTCTTTCTCTAACTCATCATTGGCTTTTTTCAATTCTTCATTTTCAGCCAACAATTTGTTATACGTCTCAATCTCTACCGAAGTAGGTACCTCAATCACTGGAAGATACAGAGGTTCCACAGCAGGATATGGCATCAAGGAAATCCTAGCTCTCTCGTGGATCCAAGCCAAATAAGGATCATAAGCTTTGTTGTTGCTCTTACTAAGCAAAGCTTTCCCTCTCCTATGGATGTTAGCCCATGCATGTCTCAACCTGATCACAACAGCCTCGTCTAATAAGCCTGTGAGATACAGAGATTCCTGTATCTCAACATCAATAGGAGCATCTCTCAAGGCATAACCAAACTGTCTCACCAACAGAGAAGGGTTATAGTTGATACAGCCTTTCTGTCCAATCAAAGGGACATTCGGAAAGCCACTGCAACTATATATAATATCAGTGCCAAGCATGCTCCGATCAAACCAAATGATGTTCTCAGCAGACAGCCCCATCAACCGGGAAGACCAATCCAAAGTATCAGCAGCATCAACAAAAGGCCCTGTCTTCGGAAGATGTCCCTGGAACCACCTGTACAAAAGAGGAAGACAGCAGGAAACATTCTTGCCACGATGTTTCTCATTCTTATAGTGAATAGAATGATAAACATCGCCCAAGAGAGTAGGAACTGGATTCTTCGAGGCAAGAATTAAGAAGGCATCTGAGTCAACAAAATCTGGCACATTGGGAAACAAGACAACCTCATATATGCAGACAGCTAGAATGGCACTGAAGGCAACCCAACATCCACTCTCCGCGCACTGTGTAGCCTTCTCAACCAGGACAGACAGGTGAAAACCATGAGCTCCGTTCAGCTTAACCAAACCTCCAGGGAACCCAGAAGCGTCTAAACTGACAATCTCAGCAAGTGTAGCCAACTCAGGCTCAGCATCAACATGTATAAAGGGCATCTGGTCTAACACAGGAATTCCCAACATAGCAGAATACTCCTCCAAAGTGGGTGCCAGAATATAGTCGGGGAACAGGAAGCATCTCAGCTGAGGCTCATAAAACTGCATCAAAGTATATACCTCAGTCGTCTCAAATGCTGAAGGTCTGTACAACAAACTAAGCAATCTCCCATAAGATACTCTGAACTCAGCCTTCACTCTCTCATCTGCTAGAGCAACTAATCCCAGCAAGGAACTGATATCTGACGAATGCAACCGGTAAGCAATTGTCCTCTTCATGGACTCCATGTCTGGCCAGAAGATACACTAGAATCAGAGGGGAATGATCACACCTGCAACATAAATACACGTTAATGAAATGCAAACATGAAAATGCACATGCATATGCAAACAGGAGATCAAGTGCAATGCTGATGAACTGTGCTGCTCTGTACTGAAGCCTGAGAACCATCAAATCTTCGCCTCAAACCAAACCAACCACTCAAAAGAACCCTGTAACCACATCTCACTGACAGAGATAAACCAGGTACTCTGAGGTCAAAGGTTTCCTGCAAACAGACTTACCTACCCCTCACAGGTATGTACATAACTCGCAGACGAGGTACGACATCCTATGCGGGTTCAACGTCACAGAGTTTCAAGAGCGATGATACGATACCCAGAAGGCGTGGCATCACCATCCCTTGAAGCGGCGCCGGCTATGACAGAAGAGTCGCCATCGTGCGTTATTTATCCCAGAAGAGGGAAAGGAAACACTCAGAGTAAACCTAATGCAAAGAGGGAAAGGAATGGTCATCGCAACCAAATCCTGGATTCGGGATCGGTTACGCAAGGGGAAGCACCCCTCACGTCCGTCGTACTCGACGGGATCCACACTTGTTTTCTATCTAAGGGTGTGTTATTCTAGCTATTCTACAGGTCTGGGTTTAAAAAAAAGAAAATGACTCGGCAAAGTATCGCACTTTATGCCTACGTATTCCCGTCTGTAACGAGAAATCAGAGTCAACGTAGTTCGCCTAACTACGGGAAAGGAGGGGAAGGTTGCTCGCTAGGATATCTCATCCTATGCCTACGTACTTTCATACAACATGAAAGATTAGAGCAAACATAGTTCGGGCTACGGAGGACACAAGCTTGTTTGACAGTTTTTATCTCCTTAAGAAAGAGTTTTCCTGATTAAGGGTACAAGCGGACAAAAATGACATTTGAAATGTTTGTTTGAGTTTTTTACGAAAGAACTGTTTTTTAGTCTGCTTGCAACTTGTACTGCACTAAAGACTTGTAATCTGAGAGTGACTATGTCGCATGTCACCCTAAGGGTACCATACTAAGCAGCCAGATTACTGAAGAGTGACCCTCCAGCAACCTTTTCTCAAATAGTTTAAGGCTCGTAGCGTACAACACACGTTATCCTTATTACTGTGTTTTTGAATTGTTTTGAGATGAGAGGAGAAAGACGCTCTAAAAAGCCTTTGGTTAAAAGGGAAACTAACCTAATGTTATCATGCATGGGTCAAAACCTAATGTCTGTCATAATTTCCTCTTGCACAGAGTAAATCAGAGATCCTAGGGGATAAACAGCAAAAGACAGCAAGCAATTACAGTAAACAGCAAAATGCATGCAATGCAGCAATATAAGAGAGGCAAAGGAGAAGACAATAGGCAAGAGGAGACAAGATCCACCTCAAACCTAGAGGTAATCAACACAAGCAAACAGACACCACAGAGAAAAACAAAAGACACAGAGGACGCAGCCCAAGCAGCAGTACCAAACTCCTACAGCAAACAGCAACAGCAACTCTAAACAGCAAAGTTGGATAGACAGCAAAGTTCACAGCAAAGGCCTCCACTTCAAGCAAGCTCCTATCTTCAAGCTTCATCAATCTTCAAGCTTCAACAAACACACTCCAAGAGGAGGATTAATCATCAAGATCAAGTTATAACGTTAAGAAACTTAATGACAACCAAAGGAAATCACTAAGAACTCAACATTGTAAATGAAAGGTATCCTCAAAGTTCTACTCACTTGGGCATACCACTCATCCATCCTAAGGAGAGATGGAGCTTCCCAAGAAGGACTTTATGTCATTGGATAGAATAGAGGCAAACAATGCACTCCATGTTTGAAAAAGAATCAAAACTAGGTTTAAGGCACTTCCTAAAACCCTAATTTCTTAAGCTCCTAAGAAACTTCCACAAGATGAAAAGCCTTCAACTCTAAACTCCAATATTCCATCCCAAGCATCTTCAATGAAACCAAAAGCTCCACCAAAAAGAACTCAAGCTTAAACCCACTCCAAAGCAGCCAACCAAGCCAAACAAACCAAAGCACTCAAGAGAGGAAACCACAAATACAAGCCACTTGCAAAATACAACTAAAATAGAAAATGAAATTGAAAAATTCTAATAAAATTCCTAGGGGAACGTACATGTTTGAACAACCTAATGTAAAAAGATTAAAGCCTAAATCAACTTCTAAGTTATCTAAACAATTCCTACATTGAGATAGGTCAAAGGAATCCACAAGTTTGGGAGGGTCCTAATCTCAATACCTAAAACAGAACCTAATGTTGTTCTAAAAATCCAAGAAAAAAGCTAGGGGAACATAAATATCTAACCTAAAACATACTAAAAAATCAAAGCCAAACTCATCTCCAATTGGAAGAACTAAATTCAACAAATCAGTTGGTCAAATATGCAAAATTAAAAGAATTAACAAAAATAAGAAAAATCAAATTAAATTGAAAAATGCATGAAATTGTATTTTGTTAATCCCAGAAAATCACAAATTCCCTAAGGATCATGAGGATATTTTTAAAATAATTTTTGGATCAAAATTGGAATTAATATGATTTTTGGAATCAACAAACAATTAAAATAAAACAAAATGAAATAAAAATAAATAAAATCTGAAATAAAACATGAGCCATTGGATCTGGAGACTGGTCAAAGATCTGGACGCGCCACATGAAGCCAGCGCATTAGTGAAACGGCAGTGTTTTGGATTAAAACTCTCCACTCTCAGATTAAAACACAAGCGTTGGATCTTCAGGTCAGTCAAAGGTCCAACCTAGATCTAAGGGTTCAGACATCATCTTCTCCAAAATTCAGGCAGGCCAGGTGGAGATCAGGGATGGTGGTTCATGGTGGCCGGAGAAGACTCCGGTTGTCTTCTCCAACGAAGGTTCAAGCTCAGGCATCCAGAAATAACAATCTCTATATCAATCTTGACCAGAATTTCACGTACATTCTGAATATCTCATCAAAATCCTCTAGATCGTGCAATGTTTCAAAATACGAATCCATTTTCAGAAATCATGTCAACTTTGATCATCACTAAAATCCAAACTATTGGTATAGAAATCATCCTCATGTTGCCTACATTATCCTGATCTAAACATCTAGCATTAACTCCTCACGAATCAAGAGATTCAGGTCCCAACAGATCTTACATGTCATCTTCAAACATCATCAATTGAGTCCAAATCAAGCCTAAAACGATCTATGTCATGTCTAGATCCTAACCACAAGTCTAAAGCTAACTGAATCATGCTAAATCATGCTGAATTTTGAGAGATGCTAACCTGGTATAGATCTTGAAATAGAAGCAGTTAGAACTCATGGCTTGCTTCAAAAACCTCCAGATAGCTTCAATGATCCACAAGGAAGAGATTGCACACCTCAATTTGGCTTGAATTGGCTCCAAACTCAGAATCCGATTTGAACTTGCAGTTGAGAAAATTTTCTTGCTCTGGCGCGCAATGAAGTTCAAACTTGGTCTGAACTTGCTCTAATGAATATATAGAAGAGTTTCATGGGCTTTTGGATCCAAATTGAAGCCCAAAACAATTATTCACATTTTCTGATTTTTTCATTCAAGTGCAATATACTAGTCGTGTATCCCTTGCCATAGCTTGCTCTAGAAGCTTCCAACCAGTTGCAAAATCCCTTTTGAATGTTTCTGGACCAACAAGGAATGTTGAATTGCCTTGGTAATTGATTTTGATATGTGACTTGTTCATGAAGTAACAACATTGAAAGTCATGGAGTTATGCCTCAAACCAAAAATGTAAAAGTGCCAAAGTGTTCAAAATGAAATTTCCAATCAGAAAATGTACTCATTTGACATGTTTTGGTCTTATAACACAAAATTGCATTTTCCCTCCTTTACACATTTGAATTTTCCCCTTTTTGAAACCAATTCAAACCAACTCTTGCTATGAACTCAATCAAACCATCATGACCTCTTGGATAGCCTAAAAACCATATTTTGAACAACTTTCATGTTGAAAAAAATTGCATTTTACAAGTGCAAGTTGGAGACTTTGGCCTATGATTGAAAATGACCTATAATCTCACTTTCCCAAAATACCCCTGACTTGTAAACCTCATAACTTGAGTTCTACAAATCAGATGGAAGACTTCTAGTACAATTTAGAAAGCTAAGATCATGGGGAACAACTTTCATGTTGACCAAAAGTTCAGGTGAAACCTCCTTCTAGGTCAAAAATAGCCTTGAAGTCAGACGATTTTCACAGACAAATTTTAGAGGCATCTGAGGACTTGTAACTTGTCTGGGCCATAACCTGAGTTCTATAAATCCAATGGAAGACTTCTAGTACTCAAATTAAAGGTATTGAGATGCTCTACAAGTTTCATGTTGGCCAAAGATCCATTTGAAACTTGTATCTTGACTTATGTGGCCTTGAAGTTAGGCACTAAATAGGATAATTTGCACTGAAACCCTAATTTAGCAACTTCCCACATTCTTGATTTGATTCTGGCACAACACCACAAATGTATTATCACATCATTCCATGAAATCCATGACCTCAAAGTAGGCTTGAATGCTTTTCAATTGCATAATTGACCTAGGGTTGATCCAAATGAAACCCTAATTGTCTGCACTTCAACTATGGCTCTTGCATTTGACACAATGACTTGATTTAGCTCCAACATGGCTCTCTAGGCACTCCATGAGCTCTATACACATCTCATATTCACACCTCATACTTCACATCCCATTGATGGTCCTCAGTTGACCAAGACCTCCCACCACCTCCTGATGACTTGGATGACCTCTCAAGCTTGGATAAGATTTCTTACTAGGCTTCTCTTGATAATAATCACACTTGATCCCCTGTTGGATGAATGATATGCAAATGATAGAACTATGCAAACGATAATGCAATGAAACATAAACCAGGTAAAATATGTTGAGCAAATTTTGGGGTGCAACAATGACCTTGTCTTTTCCCGTTATCTTAGGTTTTCTTCTATCGTTCCTTTCGCTCTCTTTGGGATAAATAATGTCTGGTGGTGACTCTTCTGTTTGTTTTCGCCGGCCCCTTTTTCGCAGTTGCGACACCATCTTGCAAGTCTTCTCGTCTGAGAAGGTTTCTCGAATATGTACTTTATTAGATCCATTTTGGATATCAATAGAGTAGTGTGACAAATCATGTACTGTTTCAGACGTTTTTCCGCCCAAACCAGCGCGCATCAAGCTTTTTCAAATGGAGAGTAACAACTTTCACAATCGATGAACTTCTTGCTCAAGTAGTAAATTGCATGCTCTTTCTTCTCTGATTCATCTGTTTGGCCCAAGACACAACCCATTGATTCTTCAAGCACAGTCATCTACATGAAGAGAGGTCTTCCAGGAACATGAGGGATCAATATTGGAGGCACTTGGAGGTATCCTTTGATCTTCTCAAATGCCGACTGGCAATTCTTGTTCCACACAACCACTTGATCTTTTTGTAACAACTTAAAGATTGACGTGCAAGTAGGAGTTAAGTTGGAGATGAACCTGGAGATATAATTTATTATGCCAAGGAAACCTTTGATCTGTTACTCAGTGTGTGGTGCAGACATTTCCTGGATGGCTCGTACCTTGTCGGGATCCACTTTGATTCCATGTTGACTAACAATGAAGTTGAGTAGTTTTCTAGATCTGACTCTGAAGGTACATTTGGTAGGATTTAGTCTCAGTTGATATTTCCTGAGTCTTTCAAATAACTTCAACAGATGATCAAGGTGATCTTCTTTGCTCTGAGACTTGGCAATCATATCATCAACGTAAACCTCAATTTCTTGGTGCATCATGTCATGAAATAATGCCACCATGGCTCGTTGATATGTGGCCTCAACATTTTTCAAACCAAAAGGCATAACCTTATAACAATAAGTGCCCTAGGGTGTGATGGAGGTTGTCTTTTCCATATTAGTTGGGTCCATTTTTATCTGGTTATAGCCGGAGAAGCCATCCATGAATGAAAATACTGCAAAGCTGGTTGTATTATCCATCAAAGTATCGATATGTGGTAGAGGGAAATCGATCTTCGGACTAGCTTTGTTAAGATCCTTGTAATCTATACACATTCTGACTTTACAATCCTTTTTAGGTACAAGGTACTATGTTAGCCACCCACTCAGGGTATTTAGAAACTGCTAGGAAACCTGCGTCAATCTGCTTTTCAACCTCATCTCTGATTTTGAGAGCCATGTCAGGTCTGGATCTTAGAAATTTCTTCTTAACTAGAGGACATTCAGGTTTAAGAGGAAGCTTGTGAACTACGATGTCGGTGTCCAATCTAGGCATATCTTGGTAGGACCAAGCAAACACATTTGTATACTCTTTGAGAAGCATTACCAATTTGTCTTTAACCTCTGCCCCAAGGGATGCCCCAATCTTGACCTCTATTTTTACTTCTTCAGAGCCCAAGTTGATAATGTCGATATGTTCTTTGTAAGATTGAAGATAGGCATCCTCGTACTCGGTCATTTTCACCAGTTCTTCAGGAATTTCAGAATACTCATCACTCTCGTCTTCAACTTGGAATACATGTGAACCAAAGTCAGAAAGAACTGGATGATCATCGAATTTAGCGGGTGATGGAGGTTCTCTGCATGTGTTAACGAGCTTAAAATGAGCAAACTGACACAAAGAGATGTAGATGATGAATTCTTTTTAGGTTTTAAAAAAAGATTGCCATTTTTCCTTTTTTATAAAAAAGTCAAAAAATAAAACACAATGAACAACAAAATGGAAGTTTAACAAAACACTCATTCATTGATTGATCTTTTTAATTGCAAAAGTGTAGCCCATACAAAATGATCCACCAGCCTCGGGCATGACCATGGATCTAAAACAGAGAAAATGCTAACAAGCAAAACAAACAAATTACTCGAAGAGTGGTAACATGACGGGAACTTCAACGGCCTCCCAATTGCACAGAACGACTTCATCTCGAAATACCAGGTCGTCAATACAGCTCACTTAAACATCTTCTTGGATAGCGTTTGTTGCACCCCAAAATTTGACCAACATTTCTTTACCTAGCTTATGTTTCATTTCATTCACATTAGCATTATCATTTGCATTTCATTGACATGTATGCAGGAGATCAAGAGGTATGATTACCCATCAAGGGCTACACAAGACTTTGAAGCTAGCTAAGAAGGTTATTCAAGTGTTCAAGGGTTGATATCCTTGTCAGAAGAGTTAAAGGATCCTCAGAAAGAGTGGTTGAAACCAAGAGGGTGTGTCTCCTAACTTGAGAGTTGTGGGAAGCTATCAGATGATTCTGAGGCCATGAAGATGGACTTGAGGTCTTAATAGAGCTCATGAGAGGTGTTAAAGATCATTTTGAGGCCTAGACAGGTCATTGTGCAAGATTAAGAAGCCTCAGCCATGAGTGGTGCAATTAGGGTTTGACTGGGTCAACCCTAAGTCAACTGATGATTTGAAGAAGGTTGAGACCTAATCCAAGAGCCATGTGATCATGGATTGATGCATTGAGATATTATAAGGATGATTCCAAGGTTAACTCATCATGATTGAAGAGCTTGAGAAGTTTCAGGCTAGGGTTTCTAAGGCTTGAAAGTGTAAAATCCCCTAGTTTGACCCCTATCTTCAAGGCAGTTTAACTCAAGGTATGATTGTCATATCATCTTTCCCCCAACATGAATGTTGTAGAGCATGATCTTAGCTTTGATTTGAGTGCTAGAAGTCCTTGATAGGATTTGTAGAACTCAAGTTATGACTTTGACAAGTTACAGGTCATCTGAGGTATGTGAATTTGGAGCTTGAAAGTTGTCCAACTTGCAAGAAACTTTTGCCCTAGAAGGATGATTCCTATGAACTTTTTTCTAACATGAATGTTGTTCCTTCTCCTCTTATCTTTCTATAGAGTACTAGAAGTCCTTGATAGGATTTGTAGAACTCAAGATATGGCTTTGACAAGTCAAGGGTATTTTGGTCATTTGGAGATTATAGGTCATTTCAATCATAAGGCCATAACTCCTATTTGCAAGCTTCAAATGGGAAAATGTTCAACATTAAACTTGTTCAAAATGATGTTTTAAGGCTATCTAAGAGGTCATGAGAGCTTGGAATAGCTTGCTTCACAAAATCAGAAAAATGGCCTAAAATAAGGGTGAATTTCAAATGAACCAAAGATGGAAATTGGGATTTTTGATCTACATGTCCAAACCAAGCCATATGACATACCAATTTGATTGTAAAACAAATTTTAAGAACATTGACATTGCCATAATTTTGAATTGAGGGTTAATTTGAGGACTTGCTTTGAAAAGTGGTTACTTACATAATAAGTAACAATTGCCAAACCAATATGCAAGGCATAACCAAGGCTCCTTTCAATCCAAACACTTTCATAATCTCATTTGGAGAGAATTTGGATGAAAAGCATAATGAATACAAGCTGATGCAAGGACTGTTTTGAGTATACCATGAGATTGGATTTTCAAGTGAAGTGAGATATTGAATTTCTCATTAGAGTGATCTAGAACTTTCTAGATCATTCATCCTTGTTCTATATATGATTTAGAAGTGGTTCAGAGTGAAGGTTGGTGAGAATTGAGAGAGGAGAGTGAGATTGCACTTTGAAATCCATTCTTGCAAATCAAAATCTGTTACAAGGTTAGAGGCCATTTCAGTCCAAGAAATTGATCTCAATAGCTTGCTCTGAGGTTGGTGATTGATCCCAGATCAAATTCAAGGCCAAGTTGTGGAGGAATCGTGAAGTAGCCATTGGAGTTGGAAGCTTGCAACTCAGAATCTGTTTCAAGAATTCAGGGCGTTTCAATTCTTTTCTTTGCATACAGAAGGTTGATTAGAGGCTAGTGAAGGATTCTGCAAATTCTTGAGGGTTGATTTGAAGATTCAACCACTCTGTTTGCTCAAGTTTACCAGGTATGCAGTTCTTATCCCATGGCTCAAATTAGGTATAATCAATGGGAATTATTGTGTTAGATGCATTGTAGATTGATGTAGGAAGGTTTTTGGATCATCAATTTGGAGATTAGTGACCAATTAGGGATGTTCCAATTTTCGGTTGAGATTGTGTTCTTGCGAATCTTGAGTTTTTAGAATGAATTAATGGCATGAATGGATTCCTGAGGAAATTTGGGGCAAGATTCATCAATGAATCGTGGCCAATGGTGGATTCTATAGAGAGTCAGGGTTGTGGAAGGTTGATCGGAGAAGTCACCGGCGGTGACTCTAGCCGCGCAGAGGGAGGAAACTCAGAAATTTGAAAGGTTGAAGATGACTGGAGAGCCATTGGATTGGAGGTGGACCTTTGACCAAAGGAGGATCTAACGGCCACGAGTGGTTTTCATTTTGTGAAGGATTTCTGGATATTATGAAACGCAACGTTTCATTTATTTGCTGGTTTTGGGCTTAAGTCATAGTTGATACTCACACCCCCTTTTTGGGCCCAACCCTAAAATGAACTGAATTCATTTGCTACCTGCACCGCGCGCATGTTATTTTCATTGGATTTTTCATTTTTATTTTTCACTTTATTCATGGTTATTAGAAAACTCATAAATAATTGAAAAATGACTCAATTAATTCCATTCTTTTTGCCATGGATTCATGATTGAATCTAGTATTTTTTAGATAAAAAATATTAATATTCCATGCATTTTCTGATTTTATGGGCATTTTTACATTTTAATTGACATTAAAATAATCATGTTTGATGCTTGATCTTGTTGAATTTGGTTTGATCATGTGATGGTGATTCTTGCCCTGATTTTTTGTGTGTAGCTAGCATAGATATGCATGATCCCCCTAGATTTTTCTCAAATTTTTGTGATGAATGTAATTGGTAGTTCTAGGTTGAAACTTTAGAAGCTCCATTTTTAGGATTTATGGTTGATACCTTGTGATTTAGATTTTATTTTTAGAACTTGGTGGAAGATTCAACCTCTGATTTTTGTATGGTAGATTCATGATTGAATTAGGATCCCTTAGGAATTTTTGTAGGAATTTTCAATGTGGTTTGCTATTTTTGTTTGATTTTAGTTTAGATGCTAACTTTAGATGATTCTAATGCACTAATTCAACTAGAATGACTTCTTTAGTTCCCTTAGATTAGGGTTTTGTCTCTCTTGCTCTTGGATGATGATGAAGGCAAGTTGAAGATGCATTGGAATGCTTGAAGAAGCTTGGATGTGGAGATCTTCCCTTCTTTTGGTTGATTAGGTGTTAAGATTAGGGTTTGTAGGCAGAGCTCCTAGATAGATTCTCTTCCTTCATAAACATGGAAGATGTTGATCACTTCCATTCTTCCCTATGATGTACGGTCCCCTTGTAAAGGCCTCATCCCTCCTTTGGTAGGATGTGTGGCTCTTTGCAAGTTGGTAGAACCTTTGAGGGTCCTTTTCTCTGATGATAGAATGCTTAGTGGTGACCTTTGGTCTTCACTCTGCTACCAATCCTCTAAACTTGGCTCTTGTCAGATGAATATTTCTCCCTTGCTAGAGGATGGAGTTCCTTGTTAGAAGATTGAAGATGCTAGGAGTTGATACTTCTTTGTGTTTGAAGATTACTCTTAGAAGCTGAAGCTTGCAGATCAGGGAAAGCAAGTTGATACTTGTAAAGAGGAGAGAGCTGAAGCTTGAAGGTCCAGAAGAGTAAGTTGACACTTGTGAAGAAGATCAAATTGAAATTGAGTGAAGAGCTGAGGCTTGAGGAAGAGAGAACAAGTTGATACTTATGTTGGATGTGTTAGAAGCTTGAAGAAGTAAGTTGACACTTGCCATGGAAGATGATAGCCTTGAAGGGTGTCTGAGGACTGTGGATGGGACTGCTGTCAGAAGGTTGCTTTGCTGTAAAGTTGTAGGAGTGGTTGATCTGCTTTCTTTCCTGTCTGTTTGCTTTCTGTGCAACTGTATTGGTGTGACTTGTGTGATTTGCTTGATGCATTAGAATAAGTTCATGTTTAGATTGTGTTAAGCTAGGAGCATGACTGCACTAGAGGTTGAGTTGCTCCCTCTGCTTGTATTTTTACTATATGGCTTTGCTTGCGGGTATTCGGTAGAGCCCAGCTCCCTTGCCCATGTGGTTTGAGTTTGCTTGATGGCATTTTATTTCACTTCCTCTGTATGATTGCAGTTATTGTGTTTGCTTGATAGCATGTTATTTCTTCCTGTATGATTGCAGTTATTCATACTTGGCTTGAGGTTGAGATGAGCTTGTGGAGGCTGATGCCCCACACACATTTCCTCCCTCACTTGCATTACATGCATTTTACTGTATATTTGTTTACTGTTTACTGTTTAAGCTGATGCTTTATCTGTTTCTATTTATCATTGACATGATCCCCTAGGAATCTCACTTCCTTTGACAAGGAAGTGATGATTAGAACTTTAGGTTGAAACCTATGCATGATAACTTCTAGGAGCTTCTTGTTTCAAACCTCAACCATAGGATGAATCCTTGGCATGACAACAGTAGGAATTGATAGTCCCCCCTTAGTTGAACCTGTTCGTTCTCTCTTCTCATCTCAAAACAAATTAAAATACAGTAATAAAAGTTAACTGACGTCGTACGTTACGAGCCTTAAGCTATCTGAGAAAGGATTGTTGGAGAGTCTCTTTTCAACAGTCTGGATGTTTAGTATGGCACCCTTTGGGTGACATGCGATGCATCCACTCTCAGATCATAGTCTCTAGTGCGATATTAGTTGCAAACATCCATAAAAAACAGTTCTTCCGTAAAAGACATAAAACAAACTTCAAACCTTTTTTGCCCCGTGGGCCCGTAATTCAAAGGAAGCTTTTTTGAAGAAAAGAGTGTCGTTAACTCCCAGTTCTACCGCAAACGGTAACGCTTAAGTCTCCAAGGGTCGAGCTGCGTACACCAAACTGCTGGAACTGTTTGTTAACCCTACTCGGAAAAACAGATGAATCTGAATTCTCGTAAGCCGTATTATCCCGAACTACGTAAGCTCTGATCTCTCATACCTGTTGAGAGTATGTAGGCACAATATTGATGTATTGGCGAGCCACCTTCCCCGTAACCCGTAGTCAGCCGAACTACGTTGACTCTGATTTCTCATTCTCTGATGAGAATACGTTGGCATAAAGTGCGACGCTTTGCCGAGTCATTTTATTTTCTTTCCAGACCAGCCTTGATAGGTAGATAGATAAAACCAACCTGTCAGATAAACACAACAAGTGTGGATCCCATCGAGTACGATGGACGTGAGGGGTGCTAATACCTTCCCCTTGTGTAACCGACTCCCGAACCCAAACAATGGTTGCGATGACCTTGTCTTATACCTTTTCGTCAGGTTTTTCCGATCGTTTCCTTTCCCGTTCTAAGGGATAAATAACGAAAGGTGGCGACTCTTCTGTTTTGTCGGCACCTTATTTTCGCGGTAGCGACAGCTGGAGACTCTGCTGGGGACTCTAATAGTTTCCTGGGATCCAACGTCCCTTATGCGAGTCAGTTTGGGGATCCAACGTCCCCCGTGAGAGTCAATCCTAGCACTTGTATGATTACTTGTTGGGTTGTGTTTATTTATCGCATTTTATTTCCCGCATTTTATTTTTAGTATGATATGATTATCTGTGCTGTTGTGGGAGGGGCATTCTGATGAGTGAGAAGTCAGACCCAGGCTTGAGTGTACTTAGCATTAGTTGTGGAAATTAGTGGGAGCCTGCTTGCTTTGCAGGCACTAGTGTCTCATGAAATCCACGCTCAGACGAGGTTCTCTCGGTTGACTTCTTTTCTGACCCTTTGGGCCTGAGGGGTTGTTAGTTTGGAGGATTGTCGACTCTGGGGACCGATTATTTGGAATTCAGCTGAGTGAGGCCGCTTCAGGAGACGGTGATGCCACACCTTCTGGGTATCGTATCACCCCTCTTGAATGTCTGTGACGCTGATGACCGCATAGGATGCCGAACTTGTGTCAGTTTAGGTTCATACCTGTGAGCAGGGTCGGGTTTGTTGCAGGAAACCTTAACCTTCAGACTACCTGGTTTTCTTGATAGTGGATCAGTTTTGTTGGTATCAAAGGTTCTCATTATCAGATGTGTGTTCTTGACAGAGCAGATTTATGGCCCTGTATCAGAGGTCCTTATTATCAGATATGTGTGTTCTTGACAGAGCAGATTTATGGTCCGATACCATGGTTTTCTTCTCATCAAAGATAGGGTTGTTCTTGACAGAGCAGTATTGTGGTTCTGTTGATACAGAACCTTTGTCTCTTCAACAGCACAGTTGTCTTGATCTCCTGCTGCATGATTGCATTTTGCATTGTTTTGCATATTCATCTGCATTTCATTAACGTGTGTCTGTGTTGCAGGTACCGTTTCCCCCGATTCAGGTTTTCTTGCCTTCTGTTGTGCTATTATGGGTTCTCTGAGGAAGACCGTGGCTTACAAACTCCCCACTCCTGATGTTGTTCAGCTAAATGGTTTGATTGCTTTGGCAGATGATTCTGTGAGAGATGAATTCAGAAAGTCTTACGGTAAACTGCTCAGTTTGGTTCGTAAACCCTCTGTGTTTGAGTTGAACGGGTTGCACGCCCTGCTGCAGTTCTACGATCCTCCTTTGAGATGCTTTACTTTCCGGGACTTCGTTCTCACACCCACACTAGAGGAGTATGTTGATTTGTTAGGTGTGCCTATCAAGAGTCAGATGCCCTTTGTTCATATGGATGCTGAGCCCAATCTGGCTAGTCTAGCTCCTTCACTTCACCTGGATGCCTCCAAGTTGATCTTGTCTAGTTGGAACAGGGTTCCTGGCTTCTCCTTGCAGTTCTTAGTGGGAAAAGCTCAGTAGTGCGCCAAAGACGGATGTTGGACCGTGTTCAACGCCATCCTTGCTCTATGTATATATGGCATCATTCTGTTCCCCAATATGCCCGACTTTGTAGACTTCGACGCATTTCACATCTTTGCATTAGGGAATCCAGTCCCTACCTTGATAGGAGATGTCTACCATTCCTTCCACTACAAAAACTAGAACAGAAGGGGCAAGAATGTCTCATGCTGTGTACCCCTGCTCTATAGATGGCTTGATAGCCACCTACCCAAGAAGGGCCCCTTTGCTTCGTCTGCAGCCACAGCTGAGTGGCCTGAGTGTTTGATGAGTCTGTCAGCGGAGGATATCGCATGGTTTGATAGAGAAAGGTTGGGTACCGAGATCATCTTCAACTGCAGTGGGTTTCCGAACGTGCCTTTGATAGGCGGGAAGGGCTGTATAAACTATAATCCATCCTGCAGGTCCGACAGTTTGCTTATGCTTTGAGAGCTCCGCTGAAGGATGAAGAGGTGCAGGAATCTCTATACCTCACTGGTCTTCTTGAGGGGGATATGTTATCTAAGCTTCGGCACGCTTGGAATGGTATTAGTAAGCGGGGAAAACCATTGCTGGGGAAAAGTAATAGCCAAGCCTACACTCCGTATGTGACTTGGATCAGAGCCAGAGCAGATGCTATAGGGATGCCGTTTCCTCCGGCCAAGCCAGAAAGCCCTCCAATGATAGAAGAGCCTATCACCGTGCCTATTCAGCAGCATAATCAGGTGTTAGCTGAGAGAGATGAGCTGAAGAAGGCGAATGAAGAACTGGAGAAAGAATTGGCTCAACTCAGAAGCGAGAGAAGCGAAGACGTTCATTCCTTCAAGAGGCAGACAAAGCTGGTGAACCAGTTGGGGACAGATTTGACTAAGCAGATAGCTGAGCGCAAGCGCATGGGTCGAGACTTCAAAGCTGTCAATGACATACTGGCCACTAAGAAGCAGCATTTAGATGAAGCGTATCGGAGAATATCCAAGTTTAACCAGCATTGGAAGGCCACCCTAGCCAACGGCAAGGAACGGGAGGATAAGCTGAAGCAGCAGATCTCCAAGCTGAAAGCCCAGGTGAAGGCTAGTGAGAAAAGGTTTGATGAAGAAACCGCTCGCAAATATGCCGCTGAAGGCCAGCTCAACAAGGCTCTTGCTAACCTGAAGGAGCGCAAGCTGACGTTTGAATCCAAGAAACGGAAGTTAGAAGATTGTTTCGGCGAAGGAGCATGGGAAGATTCGGTTGAAGGTCTTCAATACACCATTATGCAAAGGGAGTTACTCGTCGAAGGGTTGCTCACTCGGCCTGATCATCCAGAAACGAAGGGGTTGTTAGAAGAGTTCCACGCTCGTGGCCATGCTTGACTATATTTGTAATCCTTTTATTTTGATCATTGTTGTATGCTGACCATCACCAGGCTTGTTGGTTGAGGTCATGCTATTGATTCTGCTTGTATTCAGTGACATTGTGTACCGCCATGATGGGTTTTCTTTATATATGAAATGTTATTTCCATGACTAGACTCAGACTTCTTATTATCAGCACTGGCACTCAGGCACTAGGATCGGGGGATACCTCCCTAACGCACAGACACGCGTTTGCATTTGCATGAAGCATCTGCATAACGAGCACTTTGTCGTTTTTCTAACCCTTTGTGTATGCAGGTTATTCCAGGATTGATCAAAGGCCTATCCACCGCTATCCGACCAAAGCAAATCGAGCTAGAGCTATGGAGCAAGTTCAGACTGACGTTCAAGAACTCCGAGAAAGGATGGACCGCTTCATGGAGCTCATGCAAGTGGTCGCCAACGGCCAGGATCAGCTCAGAACATTGGTCTAGCCTCTGATTTCAAGGGTCGACAGCAATGGTGTACTCCATGGTGGGACCGTTCCAACCCCTCCACCTGTTGAAACTCCTCAGAATGGCGTCCCCGTGACTGGGGGGAATGGCAGTGCCAACGGCAATGTAATCGCTAACATGGGACTCAACGGTAATGCGACTGGTGTCGGTAATGGGAATTTTGAAGCTAATGTCAATGTTGGACTGGGCAATGGCAACGCAGGTGTTGGAAATCTGTATGGGCCTCAACCATGGTTAGAAGACCGTCAAGACGATGTGTTCTCACAGAGAGGTGCTGAACGGGAGCTGACCGCTGAAACACGGCTAAGGTTTAAGGCACTCGAGGACAAGATGAGAAATTTCGAGAACCAGAACACCATGGGTGTTGACATGTCCAAGTTGGGACTGATTGCTGATTTCAAGGTGCCTCCCAAGTTCAAGGTACCTGACTTTGGAAAGTACAAGGGCACCACTTGCCCTCACGTCCATCTGAGATCGTACTACCGGAAAATGTCAGCTCACTCTGAGGTCGAGAAGTTGCTGATGCACTTCTTTCAGGACAGTATGTTCGGGCCCTCCCTGGAATGGTACATGAGTCTGGAACCTACCAGTGTGCGCACGTGGAAGGAACTTGCTAAAGCATTCGTGCACTATTACCAATACAACAGTGACTTGGCTCCGAACCGGGTCCAACTGCAGAATCTGTCACAGAGGAACAACGAAGGGTTCAAGGAATACGCCCAGCGGTGGCGTGAATTAGCAGCTAGGGTTCAGCCGCCGATGGTTGAACGGGAGCTTGTTGAAATGTTCGTAGCCACCCTCCCAGGGGTTTATTACGAGAAATTAGTCAGCAGTATGTCTGGAAGCTTCTCAGATCTCATTATCACGGGTGAGCACGTTGAAAATGGGATCAAACTGGGGAAAATTCAAGGTGACCTACCCTCAGCTGGAGGAGGAAAGAAACCCTATGGTGGCAAAAGGACGGAAGGAGAGACAATCGCTGTGTCCAACGCTCGAAAGAAAGGCAAGGGCTAGCACCAGCAGGTGGCCAGTATAACCATCCCAGCGGTCCAACAGCCACAGCAGCAGCAGCAGCAGCCGAATTAACAAGGGTACAAAAAGTATCAGAACAGGGCACCTCTGTCCAGCCGTCACCTTGAGACACCGCCCATGTCGTATGCTCAACTGTTACATACTCTGCTTCAGTTGCAGCTGATCCAGAAGAGAACCCTGGCTCCCTTGATAGGGGCACCTCCGCCAGGTTATGATGCGAACGCAACGTGTGAGTTTCACTCAGGGGCGCCAGGCCATACGATAGAAAACTGCAAAGCCTTCAAGCACAAGGTGCAGGATATGGTGGATGCTAAGATTATCAATTTCTCAGATAATGTGCCAAACATCACGAAGAACCCTATGCCGAATCATAGGGGAGGTGGGGTGAACGCCATTATTGAAGATGAGAGCTTGGGTTTGTTGACTGACGTCAAGGATCTGAAGACACCGTTTAGCTTCGTTAAAGCCAAGCTAATGAAAAGAGGTTACTTCCCGGGCTGTGGAGAACTATGTATGGGCTGTGCGACTAGTCCTGATGGATGTGAACAGTTGATAGAGGGGATTTAGAGTCTGATGACCGAGGGAATCCTGCAGTTTAGTCAAAGGGTCGGATGTGGATCTGGAGAGGTAATGGTGAAGCAAGATGATGAGGTTGCCACCATCACCATCCCTCGCCGGACGATCACCATTTCTGCACCCAGGCCGCCCACGATTACCATCACCAAAGCTGGGCCGATACCTTTCGAAAGCACCAATGTTGTCCCGTGGCATTATGGGGCAGGCGTCTACTACAACGGACAAAAGTTGGAACTGGAACCATCTGGGTCGTCTGTGGATAACCTAGTGGCCATTGGCAGAATCACTCGCAGCGGAAGAGTATTTGCTCCACCCGAGGTTGTGGCGGACAAAGCGGACAAAGCTGAAGTAACTGATAAGGGAAAAAGTAAATTCGTTGAAGAAACCCCTCGTGGGGTAGAGAAGGACTTACTTGTTAAAGACGCTGAAGAGTTTATGAGGTTGATTAAGAAGAGCGACTACAAGATCGTGGATCATCTCCATCAAACACCCTCAAAAATTTCCATCCTGAATTTGTTGCTGTGTTCTGAGGCACATCGCAACGCACTGCTGAAGGTGTTGAATGCCACGTATGTACCGCAGGAAATATCGGTCAACCAGTTGGAAGGGGTTGTAGCCCACGTGAATGCTGGAAACGGGTTAGGGTTCACTGACCTGGAGCTGACGCCGAAGGGAAGAAACCACAACAGTGCCCTGCACATCTCGATAGAGTGTAGGGGAACGATTATGTCTCATGTGTTGGTGGACACAGGGTCATCGCTCAATGTTCTTCCGAAGAAGGCATTGATGAAGTTAGATACTCGAGGATTGATTTGCACACCCAGTGATCTGGTTGTGAAAGCGTTCGATGGAACCAAACGTCATGTTTTCGGGGAGGTGACGTTACCAATCCAAGTTGGGCCGGAAACATTCGACGCAGTTTTCTACATTATGGACATCATGCCTGCCTACAGCTGTCTCTTAGGCCGACCATGGATCCATTCTGCTGGCGCCGTGACCTCCACGTTGCACTAGAAACTCAAGTATGCTGTCGGAGGTAGCATCGTGACTGTATGTGGCGAGGAAGACATAATGGTGAGCCATTTGTCGTCCTTCAAATATGTTGAGATGGATGGAGAAATCCATGAAACACTATGTCAGGCGTTCGAAGCTGTTAAAGTCAAGAACGTAGCTCCCGTGATCACCGAGAAGCCAGAGGTGACTCTCTCTTCCTTCAAGGAAGCCAGGGCCGTTGTTCAAGCCGGATCTACCCCAGGTTGGGGGTGAATTCTAGAGATACCTAACAAGCAAGACAAGTTTGGGTTGGGATACTCTCCTGTGGCTGAAGCCTCCTCTTCTAGCAGTGCGTCGTGAGGTAAAGGGCCGATCCAGTTTACTAGTGGCGGGGTGATATTTGAAAGTGTCAACGCAGTGTCTGAAGACGGCGAAGACAACGACTGCGATCTGGACTCGTGGATCCAGCCAAGCAAGCCAGGCCAGAGCCTCAACAACTGGTCCATCAGGGATACCATCCAAGTGACAGGCAAAGAGTAATGATTTACTTTCTCCAATTATTGTACAACCCTATGTCCTACCCGGGGCGTAGTGGTTTTATTGGCAGGGCCTTGTTTGGTTATGTACATGCATTTTACCAATAAATCAAAAGGCGTTTTTCTTTGCATTCAAATGTTGTGATCTCTGTTATTCCTATTTTATATTCGTTTTGTAAAACAATAAAATGGCAATGGGGTTTGTGCTAACCTGCATATCCTTGTTTTAAGCTTAACCCTTGTTATTGCAGGATCCACATAGCAGATGACATCGACTCTAGACCTTCTACGACTCACTTCAACTTCGATTGCCCGATCTATCAAGCCGAAGAAGAGATTGATGAAGACGAAGACCTTCCCGAAGAGTTGGCCCGCTTGTTGAAACAAGAAGAGAAAGTTATTCTGCCTCACGAAGAAGAGATTGAGATTGTGAATCTGGGTTCTGAAGAACTGGTCAGGAACGTCAGGATAGGGGCTGCATTACAGAGTAATGTCAAGCAGAGATTGGTCGAGATGCTTCGAGAGTATAGTGACGTCTTTGCTTGGTCATACGAAGATATGCCCGGACTTAACACTGACATTGTGGTCCACCACTTGCCGCTGCGAGAAGATTGTCCTCCCGTCAAGCAGAAGCTTAGGAGGACATGACCAGATATGGCCGTTAAGATCAAAGAGGAAGTGCAAAAGCAGCTTGATGTTGGCTTCTTAGCGGTCACTACTTACCCTTCGTGGATCGCCAACATAGTGCCTGTACCGAAGAAGGACGGTAAGGTACGAATGTGCGTCGATTATCGGGATTTGAATAGGGCGAGCCCTAAAGATGATTTCCCGCTCCCTCATATCGATGTGTTGGTCGACAATACAGCTCAGTTCTCAGTGTTTTCGTTCATGGATGGCTTCTCCGGTTACAATCAGATCAAGATGGCGCCGGAGGACATGGAGAAAACTACGTTTATTACACCTTGGGGAACATTTTGCTACAAGGTAATGCCTTTCGGTCTGAAGAACGCAGGGGCCACTTGCCAACGAGCAATGGTTATTTCGTTTCATGATATGATTCATCATGAGATCGAAGTCTATGTTGATCACATGATTGCGAAGTCCCAAACGGAGGAAGGACATCTGGTCAATTTGCTGAAGCTTTTTGAGAGGCTTAGGAAATTCAGGTTGAGGCTGAATCCTAACAAGTGTACTTTCGGAGTACGGTCTGGAAAACTACTGGGGTTTATCGTGAGTGAAAGAGGCATTGAGGTTGATCCTGCGAAGATAAAAGCCATACAAGAAATGCCCGCGCCAAAAATAGAAAAAGAAGTTCATGGTTTCTTGGGCAGAATAAACTACATTGCAAGGTTTATTTCTCAGCTCACGGCCACGTGTGAACCGATGTTCAAACTGCTAAAGAAAGATCAGGCGATTATCTGGAACGAGGATTGCCAGAAGGCATTTGATAAGATAAAACAGTATCTGCAGGAACCTCCGATCTTGATACCCCCAGTGGCCGGACGACCCTTAATCATATACTTGACAGTTCTTGAGAATAGTATGGGGTGTGTTCTCGGTCAACACGACGAGACGGGCAGAAAGGAGCATGCCATTTACTACTTGAGTAAAAAATTCACAGACTATGAATCTCGTTACTCGATGCTGGAGAAGACGTGTTGTGCACTAGCCTGGGCTGCCAAACGTTTACGACAGTACATGCTCAATCACACGACCATGCTAATTTCGAAGATGGATCCAATCAAGTACGTCTTCGAGAAGCAAGCGCTTTCGGGCAGGATTGCCAGATGGCAAATGGTGTTGACGGAATATGACATTCAGTACGTTTCCCAGAAGGCCATCAAGGGGAGCGTATTGTCTGAGTACCTTGCCGAACAGCCGATAGAGGATTATCAGCCGATGAAATTTGAATTCCCCGACGAGGATATCATGTTTCTTAAAGAAAAATATTGTGATGAACCGTTTCCCGACGAGGGTCCAGATAGGAAATCCCAGTGGAAATTGATATTTGACGGGGCAGTTAACTCTTACGGAAGTGGCATTGGGGCGATCATCACAACTCCCCATGGATCCCACATCCCGTTCACGGCGAGACTGACGTTTCCGGTCACCAATAATGAAGCGGAGTACGAAGCATGCATCATGGGTCTAGAAGAAGCCATCGATTTGAGAATCAAGAACCTAGATGTATATGGTGACTCGGCACTTGTGATTAACCAGATTAAAGGGGAATGGGAGACTCGCCAATCGAATTTGGTACCGTACATGAACTATGCCAGAAGGCTACTTCCGTTCTTTGATCGAGTGGAACTCCATCATGTGCCCAGAGCAGAAAACCAGATGGCTGATGCCTTAGCCATGTTGGCTTCGATGTATAAAGTCAATTTTTGGAATGAAGCTCCAAGAATTGTCCTTTCTCGTCTTGATAGACCTGCATTCGCCTTTGCGATCGAGGAAGCCTCCGACGGCAAGCCATGGTTCCATGATATCCAGACTTTCCTTATGACTAAGGAGTATCCTGCGGGAGCGTCAACCCAGGATAAGAAGACTATGAGGAGGCTGTCTGGAAATTTTTATCTCAATCCTGATGGATTTTTGTATAAAAGAAACCACGATCTCGTGCTACTCAGATGTGTAGATGAGAAAGAGGCGAGTATGCTCATGGAAGAAGTCCATGAAGGCACATTTGGTACGCACGCCGGCGGGCATGCTATGACGAGAAAGATCCTGAGAGCAGGATACTACTGGCTGACGATGGAGTCGGATTGCTTTAAATTCACGAAGAGATGTCATAAATGTCAGATTTATGCTGATAAGATTCACGTGCCGCCGTGCCCGTTAAATGTTATGTCCTCCCCGTGGCCGTTCTCCATGTGGGGCATCGACATGATAGGCAAGATCGAGCCCACTGCATCTAACGGTCTGATCGTGACTTTCTATATCTAATACAACTTAACTGCAAGTGCACAGTCTATCGCGTAGTAATAAAAGAAATCGATCCCACAGGGAATCGTAATCAAACTAGTGTTCTCAGGAGTTACTATGTTTAGCTAGGTAGATAATGTTTAAGGGAATAATTTTGTCACTAAAGGGAACTAGAAATGTTACTTAAATTATAATTACGTGAATCGATATGCAATAATTATGTTCTTCGGGGATTTGACAAGTTACCGGTATAAGAAATGTTTTTCAGAGTTTATTTAAGCAGAAAATAGTGATCTGAGGACTCTCGTCTCACGATGGTTGTTGACGCTAATCATAATTCTAAGGGACAAATGTACGCTTTCGTGTCCCATTCGGGGTTAAAACTATTTTTTGGAAATCTCTAAGTTCTAATTCATTTTAAAGTGCTTTCGTTGTTATTAAAACAAATGACTGGTGATTACTATCTGGTCTTACCGCAGCTGTCGCTTGTTGGTTCGTACCTTAATTAATTTCCCACTGTCGTGGCAAAACTACTTTTAAATAAGTTCTCGCTTTCGCGACAAAGTTTATTCAGTAAATAAGTTTAAACACTCAGACCATAAACAACTTTTGAAAAGGAAAGTTTTCGACCGGTTATTATCAAATCCCGTCCGAATTATTATTACATATCGATTACTTTGATTTAGCTAGACATGGATTTGGGAAAGGTAAAATATAAATAAAAACAGTGAATAATAACATGCATCATAATGAAAACTGAAATTACGATTAAACTTTAGAACCTGTAAATATCCCAATTGGCCTTTGGGCAGATCCTCCACAAATGTTGGCAGGATTCTGGTCTTTGTGCCAATTGATCGTACAAACGAATATTGTCAAAATGGAATACAACAGAAATGAAAGGAAACAAAAAAAATAGAAAGAAATAAAACTGAACTTTTGCTCTGGAAATAAAATTGGGCAGCACTTCGTTGTCTGAATGCGGCTCCCTTTCTCAGCTCCCCTCCTTCCCCTTTTATAGAAATAGAATTCTAACGGTTGTAATTTGAAGGTGGACTTAGAGGCAGAAATATCAGGGAGTAGTGGTCCACTATTTGGGACTTGAAACTGTATTTTGCACGTTCATTTGAAGTTGGGCGTTTTTGCCTGCGTGACGGTCGTCACGGTGTGTGACGGTCGTCATGGAGCTGTGACGGTCGTCACAGCATCAAAATATGCATTCTGCGTTTTTCATGTTGTTTTCATCCGGTTTTCGTCCGTATTTCATCTGTAATTGCTTCTTTTCTTCATATTGCCTTGTTTAGACATGATCATCAAATACCTGCAAAATATCAGACAAATAACATGGAAAGAACCCGAAATCGGATCGAAAACAGTCAAACATCAGTTGAATTATGCATCAATACATATATACGATTTCGTGTTATCAAACTCCCCTAAGCTTGAATCTTTGCTTGTCCTCAAGTAAAACAGGAAAAAGTCGGCAAGCACGAGGCAGCTTCCTCATTCGCAAAGTTGGGAAAAACCGGGATTCTTAGTAAGAATAAAACGAGTACAGTGACGATATTGGACTACAAGTCTTCGGAGGTCTCCTTCTTATACAAATCGGTCCCAGTCATGCTACTGTAGCTTGGTGTCAAGGTTCTCGCGTCAAGTTCACCCTATTTGTTCTAGCGCAATCACATTAAGCCCGTTGTCCATACACTTTCATGGCAAGTCGACCTGTTAGTGAATATGATCTCCTTTCTGTTTTGATCTTTTTCATTGCTCATAAGCTTACATCATTGATTTTTTTCAATGAGTTTTCGTACCGTTGGGCTAAATGCCCGGGTGAGGAGCACCTAACTTAGAGGGAACGCGTCTTTATATTTTGGCTAAATGGCTTTCTTTTCATGATTTTTTCATCTTTTTGGAGATCATACACTTATTTGCATTGTTCGCTCGCTTAGAAGTGTTTTAGGATGGTGCTGACTGCTAGTATAAACTACTTGGGGCTGAGTTTGCGTAGACACTTGAAACTTTGGTACGCGTAGGTAGTGAAACCGACTCGCATAAACTGGAGATCTAAGGTGTCAGGACGGTACTGGTTTTGTTAGAACTGTCGGCTCGGAGTTTCAAAATTTGGTTTGAACTTGGGCGCATTCTCGTGATGCTTTTGCTCTTGAGGAACGAACGAAAATTTTTTTTGTTTATGTCGAATAAAGTGGGGATGTTTGCGTAACGGAAAAAGATATATAAACGAGCTTTTATTTGCTAAAACGTGAAAATGTTCGAATTGAAATTACGGAAATAAAAGTGCACAGGAATGGGAAATAAAAGCTCCGCTCCCACACTATCCCAATCAGTGTCCCCACTGATTTGAAAGAATGCGAGAGGGAAATACAAGTAAATGAAAATACAAAGAAACTGAAAATATAGTAAACAAATAAGGAAAAGAGTAACTAATCACGGCCTCTGCCTCGGTCACGTCCTCTCTCGCGTTCTCTGTCTCTGACTTGGTCGCGACGGGCCTCAAGGTCCAGTGCTCCGGTATGATAGACATAGTCGCGGAGTCCTTCGAACTGCAAGGTCAGATTCGCCAAGTTCTCAGTAATGGTTTCTTGGCCGGTCTGGAGTTGTTGCATTTGGGTCCGATGCCAAGCTTCGAACTGCTCTGCTCGCTGATTCTGCTGCTGCATCATAGCGAGTATCTGGGCCTGCTGGTCGAGAGAGCGGCGGAGGTCTTCTTCGGAGTAGTCGGGCTCTGGACGATGGCGGCAGCGGCGGTAGGATGTACCTTCGGAAGGAAGTGGTTGCGATGCCTCCGGTTGCTCAGGTCTGTCCAACTCATCTTGGATTTCGTCACTAGAATCTTAGGTGTGAGTTGAAGCAGCGGCAGCAGCAGGGGCATTAAGGTCAAATAGCCAGTTGGCATGATCCTCTGGGTGCATTCGGGTGCGTGATGGTAGGATGATACTTCTGACGGTTTTTCCACGCACGACCGGGTGGTACTTGCCATCGGTTCTGGAATGGATGAGGTGAAAGGCTCTGCAGTGGTCGGTGTCGAGGAACACCGAGGGAATGGCATGGAGATGCTGGAGGCGGTCACCGAGGTTCAGCCTAAGTGCAATGGCAGTAACAATCCCGCCAAAGTAAAATGGATTAGAGCCACGGTTACAGTTGGCCTGAATGTGGGTCAGGAGGAACGGAGCGGCGTTGATGGGCTCGTTGTTGAAGACACAACGGAGAAAGAAGAGCTCTTTCGAGTTCACCTTATGGTTGCTATCCCAGGAGAAGATGGTGTTTCTCAGTGCTCGGTGGAAATACCGGATGGTCGGGTTATGGATATGCGTTGCGTGCAGAGAATCCCAGCCATCGGCATTGATTCCGGTTAACTGGTACCAGAGCGCGAAGGCTTCGTGCTGGAACTGTTCGGTGAGGCGGCGGTGAGCATTGTCGCCGCGAGGGAATTGTAAGATGGCGGCAATCTGGTTCTGGTTCAGTTGATAGTTCGTGCCGAACATACGGAAGCATGCGGCACCGGAGTGTTGGTTGAGGTCGCCACTGGAAGTGAAGTAGGTGAATGAACTGAGGAACTCGAGGGTGAGTTGCTCGTACGTCGGCTGCACATTTATGCAGAGGTTCCAGATGCCGGCTCTTTGGAGTATCCAAGTGACGCCGTCAAGGAGTCCGAGCTCCGTGAGCAATGGGATATGTGGATAGTGGGTCGGCTATAGCGACCGTTGATGGAAGGCGATATAGTTGGCCCGCTGTTTGTCTCCGAAGTCGCCGTCGCTGAACACGATGTTGCTGAGGTCTGGGGTTTCGTTGTTTCTCGCCATTGTTGGAGGATGCTGATGAAATGTGGATTGAGTTGATTCTGTGGAGTGAAAAAATGTTACAGAAGTGTAGTAGGAAGTTGAGATGGGAGTTGGAATATATGGAGCAAGGTGGGGAAAACGAAAATTGGGAGTGGGGTGTGAGTTTTTGATGATTGGGAGTTGAAAGGATGTGAGTGGGAGAGAAAACGCAACCCCTGTTATAGCAGATAACAGTTTTGGGCTCTTGACGGTCGTCACGTATCTGTGACGGTCGTCACCCGTGTGACGAGAGTCAGGCTTCTGTGACGGTCGTCACACCAGCAAAATCTGCAGAACGCAGAATTTTGCTTTGGGGGTGTTCTTGCAATTATTTTTAGGCCTATAAATGATATGGCAATGTATTATATCGGCCAATAAACAAAGAATAACGTAAAAACAGAATAAATGAATAAAGACTATAATTGAAATAACAAGTAATTAGAATGATTGTAATGTAATACATAAGGAAATTAACAATGCAAAAATCAAAAGAATTGAAAACGGACGGAAAGTAGAAAAACTAAACTAAACTAAACTAAAGCTAATATCTAGTCTTTTCGTGCCTTCAATTCATCAAACTTCCGGGCGTAGTAGTCGAGCTGGTCACAGACTAAGTCCATGAAGACTACGAGTTCGTTGTGTATGCTTGTGATGTCTGCTTTTACGGTGGTCAGAGCTGCGTCAACATTGTCTAATCGGTGCAGAACAGTATCCATTTTGTCGGTGGTTTCCTCGGGAATGGGCTCAGGATAGGTGTTGTAATGCGGAGGGGTCGTAGGGTCTACCTCAGCTTCTGATACAGCATCTTCATAGTACATATAGTCATGTGCTTCATAGATGTGATCACTGTCGTACATGTAGTTTTGTGGTGTTGATTGAGGTGAAGGAGGTCCCATAGGCTCATCCAATTCATAAAGCCAGTTGTCCTTGTTATGGATACTTGTCATCTGATGATTTGGCAATGTGAATAGCTGGATAGGTTTGTCATTGATGAGGTACTCGTAAGGTCCAGGTCCCATAGTTCTTAAAATGCGCCTATTAAAGCAAAACTGGATATTCATGGGTCGGATGGTGCCAAAACTAGTGCTTGCATTTAAGTGGAATCTAAGGCCAAGCTCGTGGGCAATCATTGTCACAAGGCCTCCTATCAGAATAGGTGATTGTGGGTCCTGAGTGAGGCGTCGGAAGGATCTCATCATAAAAGGTATTGCATTCACTGTACGGCCCTGAGAAGCACAGAACATGATAAATAACTCTTCTTTAGATACTGTAGTAATATTTTCTTCTTTTCCGAAAAGGGTGTGAGCTAGTATCTTATGAAAGTATCTGAAAGCTGGGTTATGAATCTCATCATTATACATTCTGTCTGGTTCAGGGTGATAGTCGCCTGTGATTCTACCCCAGAACTGGTTGAGTTCAAAATCAAGATCATCATCTTCTGCACTAATGAACACATGTGGTCCGCTAGGAAATCCTAGGAGGTTAGCTAATGACATCCGACTATGGGTTTGGTCCATTCCAAACATCCTAAAGGTGATCAGCTCTGTGTTGGATCCAAAACCATAGTTGGGTAAGTACCTGAAGGAACTAAGGAATTCGTAGGTGAGGTCCTTATAGGTAGCAAAACGAGTTTTCAAAGCAGTGTTCTCCCAACCCAATTGATTAAACAGGTATTGGATACTATCAGTAATTCCTAGTTTTTCCATGGTAGACTTATCATAATACAGTGTTAAGGTTATTTCTCTCTCAGTTAATGCTTCAAATCTTGCCTTTTGAGCTAATCTTCTAAAATGAACCTTTGTGAAGTCGTACGCGGCCATACTCGCAGGTAAGTCGAAGAAAAACAGGAGGAAGGTTTTGAAGACTTTTAAAATCCTGAAAAGTTTAAAACAGAAATTTGAAGTCAGGATTTTTAAAAACAAAAGGCGGTAAAAAGAAAAATAAAATAAAATATGAATAGAAGAAAGTAAAAAAAATAGTAGCAATTTTAAGTTTAGAATTTTTGTTAAAGTTTCAAAGTAGAATTTTAAATAAAAAATGAAAATGAAATACAGTAACGAGGGAAATGCGGGAAAAATTGGGTTGCCTCCCAGTAAGCGTTGTTTTTAACGTCTAAAGCCTGACGATAGCTTGGTGACAAGCTATTCGGGTGTTTGAGCTGGAAGCTCAAGCAATGCTATACTGCAGACTTGAGGGCTGTTTTCGTTCTTATTATAATGTTTTAGACGTTGCCCGTTTACGATAAACGGTGCATTCGTCTTATCGGTAATTTCAACAGCTCCACTCTGAAGTACTTTAGTCACTTCAAAAGGTCCAGACCACCTAGATTTTAGTTTACCTTGGAAGAGTTTTAATCTTGAATTAAATAGCACTACGATGTCTCCCACACTGAATTGTTTCTTGACTGAACGTTTATCATGCCATTTTTTTGTTCGTTCTTGATAGATACGGGCATTTTCGTAAGCGTCCAATCGAAGTTCTTCTAATTCGTGTAAGTTCAAGATTCGTTTCTCTCCTGCCTCGGTGTAGTTGAAATTAAGTGTTTTAATGGCCCAAAAGGCCTTATGCTCTAATTCTACAGGGAGATGACAGGATTTACCGTAAACTAATTTGTAGGGGGTAATACCTATTTGTGTCTTAAAAGCGGTCCTATAAGCCCATAAAGCTTCATTTAGCTTTGATGACCAATCTTTCCTTGAGGTAGCGACAATCTTTTCCAATATCTGTTTTATTTCTCTGTTCGAGACCTTTACTTGTCCGCTAGTTTGCGGATGATAGGGTGTAGCTACTCGGTGTCTGACTCCATATTTAGAAAGAAGTTTATCAAAGATTCGCGATATGAAGTGTGATCTGCCGTCACTAATGACGAGTCTGGGTACACCGAATCTAGGAAAGATTGTGTTTTTGAAGAGTTTGATTACTACTCGTGCGTCATTTGTTGGAGCAGCAATGGCTTCTATCCATTTAGACACATAGTCTACAACGACGAGTATGTAGTTATTACCAAAAGAAGGCGGGAATGGTCCCATGAAATCTATTCCCCATACGTCAAAGATTTCTACCTCTAAGATTCCTTTCTGAGGCATTTCATTGTGTCGTGAGATGTTGCCAGTTCGTTGGCATCTATCACATTTTAGCACAGCGATGTGAACGTCTTTCCAGAGGTTAGGCCAGAATAAGCCGGCTTGGAGAATCTTAGCGCATGTCTTGGATGTACTAGCATGACCACCATATGGTGCTGAGTGGCATTGGGAAATGATATTTTCTATTTCTTCCTCTGGGACACAGCGATGGTATATGTTGTCGGCCCCTCTCTTGAAGAGTAGAGGTTCGTCCCAATAATAGTGTTTCAGATCGTGGAAGAATTTCTTCTTTTGCTGATAAGTGAGATCTGGTGGAAGCACGCCTGCAGCTAGGTAATTAACTATGTCAGCATACCAAGGTAATATGACTTGGGCATAGATGGCTTCTACGGCTTTTTCGAGTTCTGAATCTTCCGAGATTAAGTTAGGCATGTCACTTTCTAATTTTGCTATCAGATGTTCGTACGGGAAATCGTCATTTATCGGTATTGGTTTATGTTTGATGCCTTCTATTTGGGATAAGTGATCTGCAACAACGTTCTCGGTTCCTTTCTTATCTTTGATTTCTAAGTCAAACTCTTGTAATAACAGGATAACTCTCAATAATCTTGGTTTGGCATCCTTTTTGCTTATTAGGTACCTAATGGCAGCGTGGTCTGTGTATATGATAATTTTTGCTCCTACTAAGTAAGAACGGAATTTGTCAAGCGCAAATATAACTGCTAGAAGTTCCTTTTCTGTTGTAGCGTAGTTCATTTGGGCAGGATCTAAGGTTCTACTAGCATAGTAAATGGCATGGAGTTTCTTGTCCTTCCGTTGTCCTAGAACTGCGCCTAAGGCATAATCACTCGCATCGCACATGATTTCGAACGGTAGTTGCCAATCGGGTGGTTGCATAATCGATGCGGTGATAAGGGCTGATTTTAATATTTCGAATGCTTTTAGACAGTTGTCATCAAAGACGAACTCAACATCTTTCATCAACAGGCCGGTCAAAGGTTTTGTGATTTTTGAAAAATCTTTTATAAATCTTCGGTAGAAACCGGCATGTCCTAGAAAACTCTGTATTTCTCGTACGGATTTTGGAGGTTGGAGATATTTTATAATCTCTATTTTAGCTTTGTCGACCTCAATTCCTTTATTTGATATGACATGTCCTAGAACTATTCCTTGTCGGACCATAAAATGGCATTTTTTCCAATTTAGGATGAGGTTCACTTTTACACAACGTTCTAATACCATTTCTAAGTTTTGTAGGCATCCTTCGAAACTTTGTCCACATACTGAGAAATCGTCCATAAATACTTCCATGATGTCGTCTATGAAATCTGCGAAGATTGCCATCATGCATCTTTGGAAGGTTGCTGGAGCATTACAGAGTCCGAACGGCATTCGGCGGTAAGCAAAAGTATCGTATGGACAGGTGAATGTAGTCTTTTCTTGGTCATCAGGATGAATGGGAATTTGGAAAAATTCTGAATAGCCATCTAGATAGCAGAAATACGAATGTTTGGCTAATCTTTCCAACATTTGGTCTATGAAGGGTAACGGGAAGTGATCTTTTCGTGTGGCTTTGTTAAGCTTCCTATAATCAATACACATCCTGCTTCCAGTCACGACTCTTTTTGTTATTGATTCGCCTTTTTCGTTCTTAACTACTGTGACTCCTCCTTTCTTTGGTACGACATGAACTGGGCTAACCCATTCACTATCGGAGATTGGATAGATGATTCCTGCATCTAGCAATTTCTTTACTTCATCTCTGACTACAGTGCTTAGGATGGGGTTCAGTCTCCTCTGATGCTCTCTAGAGGTTTTACAGTCTTCCTCTATTGTAATTCGATGCATACAGATTGAAGGGCTTATACCTTTTAGATCGCTTATGTTATAGCCTAACGCGGTGGGGTACTTCTTTAGGACTTCTAATAGTTTTTCGGTTTCTAGTTGTCCTAAGTCGGCGTTGACTATCACTGGTCTTTTTAGTTCATCGTCTAGGAATTCATATCTAAGGTTTTTGGGTAGTGTTTTAAGTTCTAAAGATGGGTTCTTCGGACCTGGCATATGGTTTGGGGTCAGTGCTAAGCTTTCGCTTAGGCTGTCGTCTTTATATGGTTTATGCCAATCATCGTCTTCAGAAATATCGGGTATTTGAATCTATATTATTTCTGAATACGTGGTCTCTTCATTTTCAAGTTCTCTTATGCATTCGTCAATTACATCTACTAAATAGCAGGTATCGTCTATGGCTGGTGCTTGTAAGAACTTGGTGAGAATGAACTCTATCTTTTCTTCTCCTACTTCTAATGTTAGCCTTCCTTTCTTCACGTCTATAATAGCTTCGGCTGTAGCTAGGAACGGTCTTCCTAGGATAATTGGGGTAACAGAGTCCTCTTTGATGTCCATGATTATGAAGTCGGTTGGGATGTAGAATTGTCCTATGCGTACTGGGACGTTTTCCAGTATCCCGACGGGATATTTTACTGATCGGTCAGCTAATTGTACAGACATTTTGGTTGGTCTTAGGTCTCCCATATTTAGCTTTTTGCATATAGATAAACGCATAACACTGATATTGGCTCCTAAATCGCATAGAGCTTTGTCTATTACGAACTTTCCTATGACGCAGCGTATGGAGAAACTACCTGGGTCTTTTAATTTAGGAGGCATGCGGTTTTGAATAATAGCGCTACACTCTGCAGTAAGTGTAACTGTTTCGTTATCCTCGATCTTTCTCTTATTTGACATGATTTCTTTGAGAAATTTAGCGTATGACGGCATTTGAGTTATCGCTTCTGTAAAAGGAATAGTGATATTCAACTGTTTAAGGAGCTCTACAAATTTCTTAAATTGTCCTGAAGTTTTAGAGTTTATTAATCTTTGAGGATAAGGGACAGGTGGTTTATATGGCGCTGGAGGTGCTTGCGTTTTTTCACTTGCGGTATCCTCCTTCTCGTTGTCTTCCTTCTTCTCTAACTCGGATTCCTTTTCTGCTTGTTCAGTGGGTTTTTGTTGCATGGCTGAGTTTTCGGTCCTCGGATCGATCGGTTCGTCCAATTCTTTTCCACTTCTTAATATTACAGCATTTGCTTGACCTTTTGGATTCTGTTCGGGTTGTCCAGGAAATGTGCCAGCGGGTGCGGCAGCAGAGGCTTGTTGTTGAGCCACTTGTGATATCTGTGTTTCTAACATTTTGTTGTGGGTGGCTAAAGCGTCTACTTTTCCGGTAAGTTGTTTAATTTGCTCGCTAGTGTGTATGTTTTGATTTAGGAATTCTTTTTTTGTTTGAGCTTGAGCAGCTATGAATTTTTCCATCATCAACTCGAGGTTTGATTTCCTAGGTGCAGTCTGAGTAGCAGCTGGTTTCTGATATCCTGGCGGAGCAGTAGGCATTTGCAATGCATTATCGCTTTTGTAAGAAAAGTTTGGATGATTTCGCCAACCTGGGTTATAGGTATTTGCGTAAGGATTTCCTTGAGCATAATTTACTTGGTCTGGTGGGATTCCGGCTAGCAATGGGCATTCGGGCGCATTATGAGTGGTGCTTCCGCATAACTCGCAGTTTGGAGTTACGGCAGCGACGGTTGCAGTGGGGTTAACGGTCAGACTGTCAATATTCTGTGCTAAAGCATCTACTTTAGCGTTGAACTTTTCAAGGCAGCTGATCTCGTACATCCCACCTTTCGATGCTGGTTTCTCTATTGGAGTGCGTTCACCTCCCCATTGGCAGTGGTTCTGAGACATGTTTTCGATTAGTTGATAGGCTTCATCGTATGGCTTATCCATAAGTGCACCGCCCACGGCGGCGTCTATTGTCAATCTGGTATTGTATAAAAGCCCATTATAGAAAGTATGGATCGTCACCCAGTCTTCTAGACCGTGGTGAGGACATGTTCTCATCATATCTTTGAATCGTTCCCATGCTTCGTAAAGAGATTCAGTATCTTTTTGTCGAAATCCGTTGATTTGAGCTCTAAGCATAGCAATTTTGCTTGGCGGAAAATATCTCGCTAAGAAGACGTTCTTCAACTGTTCCCACGTCGTAACGGAGTTGGATGGTAAGGATTGTAACACTGTCCACGCTCTGTCTCTAAGAGAGAAAGGGAAAAGACGAAGTCTTATTGTGTCTGGAGTTACTCCATTTGCTTTCACTGTGTCTGCGTATTGTACAAACTTCGTTAAATGTTCGTTTGGGTCCTCAGTTGCATTTCCTGAGAATTGGTTTTGTTGTACAGCTGACAGCAATGATGGTTTTAGCTCAAAATCGTTTCGAGTAATAGCTGGGGCAGCAATGCTACTTCTAGGCTCCATCTGAGAGGGTGTAGCGTATGCCTTCAGCGGTTTGTTTTGAGGTGCTTCAGCCATCTTTGATTCTTCTTCTGATTTGGGAATGGGAGTGAGAGGATCGGGAATGTTATGTTTTAGTTGGTACTCAATGATGCGACTTCTTAAATGTAAGAAGCGTTCTAGTTCTGCGACTGAAGGTTTTAAGATATCGCCTTGTGGGCGATTACTTGGCATGCAATCGACAGAACTAGTAAAGGAAAAATGAAATTGTTAACCTAGTCTATACGGCGTAACAGAAGGTTACACTATTGACTAAACGGGTCCCCGGCAACGGCGCCAAAAACTTGATCGCGACTTTCTATGTCTAATACAACTTAACTGCAAGTGCACAGTCTATCGCGTAGTAATAAAAGATATCGATCCCACAGGGACTCGTAATCAAACTAGTGTTCTCGGGAGTTACTATGTTTAGCTAGGTAGATAATGTTTAAGGGAATAATTTTGTCACTAAAGGGAACTAGAAATGTTACTTAAATTATAATTACGTGAATCGATATGCAATAATTATGTTCTTCGGGGATTTGACAAGTTACCGGTATAAGAAATGTTTTTCAGAGTTTATTTAAGCAGAAAATAGTGATCTGAAGACTCTCGTCTCATGATGGTTGTTGACGCTAATCATAATTCTAAGGGCCAAATGTACGCTTTCGTGTCCCATTCCGGGTTAAAACTATTTTTTGGAAATCTCTAAGTTCTAATTCATTTTAAAGTGCTTCCGCTGTTATTAAAACAAATGACTGGTGATTACTATCTGGTCTTACCGCAGCTGTCGCTTGTTGGTTCGTACCTTAATTAATTTCCCACTGTCGTGGCAAAACTACTTTTAAATAAGTTCTCGCTTTCGCGACGAAGTTTATTCAGTAAATAAGTTTAAACACTCAGACCATAAACAACTTTTGAAAAGGAAAGTTTTCGACCGGTTATTATCAAATCCCGTCCGAATTATTATTACATATCGATTACTTTGATTTAGCTAGACATGGATTTGGGAAAGGTAAAACATAAATAAAAACAGTGAATAATAACATGCATCATAATGAAAACTGAAATTACGATTAAACTTTAGAACCTGTAAATATCCCAATTGGCCTTTGGGCAGATCCTCCACAAATGTTGGAAGGATTCTGGTCTTTGTGCCAATTGATCGTACAAACGAATATTGTCGAAATGGAATACAGCAGAAATGAAAGGAAACAAAAAAATAGAAAGAAATAAAATTGAACTTTTGCTCTGGAAATAAAATTGGGCAGCACTTCGTTGTCTGAATGCGGCTCCCTTTCTCAGCTCCCCTCCTTCCCCTTTTATAGAAATAGAATTCTAACGGTTGTAATTTGAAGAAGGTGGACTTAGAGGCAAAAATATCAGGGAGTAGTGGTCCACTATTTGGGACTTGAAACTGTATTTTGCACGTTCATTTGAAGTTGGGCGTTTTTGCCTGCGTGACGGTCGTCACGGTGTGTGACGGTCTTCACTCGTGTGACGGTCGTCATGGAGCTGTGACGGTCGTCACAGCAGCAAAATATGCATTATGCGTTTTTCATGTTGTTTTCATCCGGTTTTCGTCCGTATTTCATCTGTAATTGCTTCTTTTCTTCATATTGCCTTGTTTAGACATGATCATCAAATACCTGCAAAATATCAGACAAATAACATGGAAAGAACCCGAAATCGGATCGAAAACAGTCAAACATCAGTTGAATTATGCATCAATATATATATACGATTTTGTGTTATCACGGTCATCGCTTCATTCTAGTAGCTATTGACTACTTCACCAAGTGGGTGGAGGCAGCCTCATATGCTAATGTGACCAAGCAGGTGGTGGTTAAATTCATAAATAGGGACATCATCTGTCGATACGGAATTCCCGAGCAGATCATTACTGATAATGGTTCGAATCTGAATAACAAGATGATGAAGGAGCTGTGCCAGAGTTTCAAGATTGAACACCACAACTCATCTCCTTATCGGCCGAAGATGAATGGCGCCGTTGAAGCGGCCAATAAAAACATCAAGAAGATTGTACAGAAGATGGTTGTGACCTATAAAGATTGGCACGAGATGTTGCCATTTGCATTGCACGGGTATCGTACGATGATACGTACATCGACCGGGGCAACTCCTTTCTCACTAGTGTATGGTATGGAATCGGTCCTACCGCTAGAAGTTGAGATCCCTTCTTTACGAGTTTTGGTTGACGTGAAACTCGATGAGGCAGAATGGATTAAGAACCGACTAAACCAACTCAGCCTGATGGACGAGAAGAGGTTAGCATCGATTGCATATGGTCGTCTGTACCAAAGCCGAATGAAGAAAGCTTATGATAAGAAGGTGTGTCCTAGGAGCTTTCAGACGGGTGATCTCGTCCTGAAGAAGATTCTTCCTCCACACTCCGATCACCGGGGCAAGTGGACTCCTAATTACGAAGGTTCGTACGTCGTCAGCAAGGTCTTCTCGGGAGGGGCCTTGTTGTTGTCCACGATGGACGGCGAAGATTTTGCATCCCCGGTGAACGCGGACGCGGTTAAAAAATACTTTGCTTAAAAGAGGTCCGCTAGAAAGAAAAAGAATATCCAGGCAAAAATGGGGCATCCCGGCGAACCATAAAAAAGGAAAAAGGTTTGGGCAAAAATTAGGGATATAAGTTGAAAAGATGTACACCCGCAAAGTCGAAAACCTGGAAGGGCGACTTTGGCAAAAAAGGGTATCCCGGTGAATTGAAAACCCGAAAGGGCGATTCAGGCAAAAGTTAGGGATTTGAAAAAGCAAATGACTGCGTTCCGCGTATGGACTTTCTTTGTTTAGTGGTTTGGAAGACCTGAGGGTCGTTTATCTGAATCAATCTCTTCTGAAGCTGAAGCGTCGGAGAGGTATCGAAGTCGAGTGGGTCATAGAGGGATCAACTCATGGTGTTCGTCTACGTCTCATTGCCGACATTTGTGTATATACTGATGTATATTTACGTTTTTATGTTTGCGCAGCTTCCTCATTCCAGGAGCTTGCATCTGTTGTAAAGCATTTTTACCCATTCAGGGGTTCATTATCAATAAAATGTATACTATTCAGCAATTCTGTTTGCCTGTTTAGCATTTATCTATTTTGTTTGCGAAAAAGAACACCGATGTTTTTGATAAAATGCGCATACATAAACTTACTGGCCTAGGCCACTGATTGTTGAAATAATGAATTACTTGAACATTGTTACAAGATGATAACCTTGATAGGTCCCTTTGAGAAGGGTATCTTGTCTGTTTGTTTGTGTTGTTGCAGGTGTAGCACATACCAGGCATTACACCGTATGCGTCCCAAGCAGGATGATTCCTTCTTCTCCAGCAAGTTCAGCAGCATCTCCCCATGGAGTCTAAACATGAGATTGTAAGCATTGATATGTCTCCCCAAGCAGAGAAGATTCTCTCCCCAATCAGATGTATCCTGAAGGATCGTTGCTTCCCTAGCTGAGTCATATACTGAAGTGTTCAGCCCTCGATAGTTCAAGACTGAAGTCCCCAGCGGAGTTGAGATTCCCCACAGAGTCATACTCCCCCCAGTAAGCAGGATGATTCCTTCTTCCCCAGCCGAGATGGCAGCTCCCCAAGAGAGCCGAGTCCTTGGAAACCGTGGGGGCCATGATTGGTTTTCCCCAGTAGAGTGTTGAATAGTTGATGTTGTATTTCCCCACCAGAGTCGTTATCTCTAGGAAAGTTTCGCCGCGAAGGCCGCGCAGTTTATTTCTGCGATTGATATCGTTTCCTCAGCAGGTTGTGGTTCGTATACTCGGATGAGTAGATCCAGGTTCTCGTAGAACTTCGTTCCCCTGCAGCAGTCGACTGAAGATCATTTCCCCAGGCGGAGTCCAATTGAGATTGGTGTGACTTCTTCTCCTTGGCAGGATGATTCCTCCTCTCCCCCAGAGCGGTTCTTTCTCCTTGACAGGAGGATTCTCCCATTGGCATTTATTTCGCTGATGGGGTCATAGCATTCGGCATATTGCATAACATTTACCCTAAATGCGTAGCATTTCCACCGTGTGGAGCATTGCGCCATTGTCAAACATATGCATATGAAACATGAGCTAGGTTGTTACCGTTCTTGTTTTGCAGGTGTTCCCCGGCAGGGTGTCCGCTCAGGATGATTCTTGAAATATCGGGAGAGTTATGTGGCCCAAGATGATTCTTGAATTCCCCCAGCAAAGTCGCTCGCCCAAGATGATTCTTGAATTCCCCAGCGAAGTTGTGTGCTTAAGATGATTCTTAAAATCCCCGGTGAAGTCGCCAGAGTTGGTCGCTCAAGTTGATGCTTAGAATTCCCGGTAGAGTGTTTGCTCAGGATGATTCCTGAAATCTCCAGCAGAATTATTGGTTCAGGGTTATTCTTGAAGTCCCCGACGGAGTTATTTGGCCAAGATGATTCTTGAAGTGCTCAGCAGAGTTGATTCACCCAGAATGGTTTCTGGATCCCCGAAGCAGAGTTACTTGATAGTTCTCCAGAATCCCCAGCGGAGATGTGTCATCCCCATCAGGTTTCTGAACAGCGAAGTTGAAACTTCCCGTGAAGACTTGATGATTGAAGTCTGGCAGTAGTGCCAAAACCCCTGACTTACTGATGAAGTCTAACCACAAGGTCAAAGAAGTCCTCCCCGCCAACGCGGAATTCCTGAGGGCAATGGCTTAGATACCCCTATTCGGTTCTTGATTGACCGAGAATCCTCTTCCCGACTTACTGACAAAGTTCGGCTGACGCTCAAAAAACTTCTTTGAATGCCCGATGGCATGATTAACTTGATTGTTGACCTGATGAGTCCCGAGGAATCCTTCTGTCGCAGAATGCTTGACGGCAATATCAGCTATGTATCGCCGGTTACCGAGTGACCAGTGATCCCTTGATGACTTGAGGAAGAAGCTCCAGCGAAATCTGATAATCATCCCGATGGAGATTTGAGAGTAGCCCTTCACCAGTTACCGAGTAACCGGTGATCCCTTATTGACTTACTGATGAAGTCCGACAAAGATGTTGGCAACGTTCCTAGCGACATGATGAGTCCATAGGCGACGATAAGGAATTCTTCTGCAATGGCGCAGAATGCCCGACGGTAAAATCAGCCATCATTCACCAGTTACCGAGTAACCGGTGATCCCTTATTGACTTACTAATGAAGTCCGACAAAGATGATGTCGACGTTCCTAGCGACATGATAAGTCCATAGGCGACGATAAGGAACTCTTCTGCTATGACACAGAACGCCTGATGGCATATTCAACCATTCATTACCAGTTACCGCGTAACCGGTGACCCCTTGATGAGTTGAGGACGAATATCTACAGCAAAATCAGATGATCATCCTGACGGAGATTTGAGATTAGACCTTTCACCGGTTACCGTGTGACCAATTCCCCAGCGGAGTTGCCGTGCAACAGGCATGCTCCGTTTTGAAGATGTTCCTAACAATCAAAGTATCGTTTACCTGTGCGCTGGCAGATCGCCAGTTACCGTGAAACCGGTGACCCCTTGATGATTTGAGGATGCAATGATATCAGATAAATCAGAGAATCATCCTGACGGAGATTCAGATCAGTATTTCACCAGCTAGTTGTCGTGCAACTATCATTTCAGTTTCCGAAGATTTGTCCCCATCAGAGTACCGTGTACTTGTGCAGTTGGAAAATTTCCGGGTTTGTTGGTATTCAACCGTCTTTTACCTTGATTGTTTGAGAGCCATTCGCTTCTCACCCAGTCAGGTCCAAGCCGCTTGAATAGGGGCAGCTGTTGCACCCCAAAATTTGACCAACATTTCTTTACCTAGCTTATGTTTCATTTCATTCACATTAGCATTATCATTTGCATTTCATTGACATGTATGCAGGAGATCAAGAGGTATGATCACCCATCAAGGGCTACACATGACTTTGAAGCTAGCTAAGACGGTTATTCAAGTGTTCAAGGGTTGATATCCTTGTCAGAAGAGTTAAAGGATCCTCAGAAAGAGTGGTTGAAACCAAGAGGGTGTGTCTCCTAACTTGAGAGTTGTGGGAAGCTATCAGATGATTCTGAGGCCATGAAGATGGAATTGAGGTCTTAAGAGAGCTCATGAGAGGTGTTAAATATCATTTTGAGGCCTAGACAGGTCATTGTGCAAGATTAAGAAGCCTCAGCCATGAGTGGTGCAATTAGGGTTTGATTGGGTCAACCCTAAGTCAACTGATGATTTGAAGAAGGTTGAGACCTAATCCAAGAGCCATGTGATCATGGATTGATGCATTGAAATGTTATAAGGATTATTCCAAGGTTAACTCGTCATGATTGAAGAGCTTGAGAAGTTTCAGGCTAGGGTTTCTAAGGCTTGACAGTGTAAAATCCCCTAGTTTGACCCCTATCTTCAAGGCAGTTTAACTCAAGGTATGATTGTCATCTCATCTTGCCCCCAACATGAATGTTGTAGAGCATGATCTTAGCTTTGATTTTAGTGCTATAAGTCCTTGATAGGATTTGTAGAACTCAAGTTATGACTTTGACAAGTTACAGGTCATCTGAGGTATGTGAATTTGGAGCTTGAAAGTTGTCCAACTTGCATGAAATGTTTTCCCTGGAAGGATGATTCCTATGAACTTTTGGCCAACATGAATGTTGTTCCTTATCCTCTTAGCTTTCTAGAGAGTACTAGAAGTCCTTGATAGGATTTGTAGAACTCAAGTTATGGCTTTTACAAGTCAAGGGTATTTTGGTCATTTGGAGATTATAGGTCATTTCAATCATAAGGCCATAACTCCTATTTGCAAGCTTCAAATGGGAAAATGTTCAACATCAAACTTGTTCAAAATGATATTTTAAGGCTATCTAAGAGGTCATGAGAGCTTGGAATAGCTTTCTTCACAAAATCAGAAAAATGGCCTAAAATAAGGGTGAATTTCAAATGAACCAAAGATGGAAATTGGGACTTTTGATCTACATGTCCAAACCAAGCCATATGACATACCAATTTGATTGTAAAACACATTTTAAGAACATTGACATTGCCACAATTTTGAATTGAGGGTTAATTTGAGGACTTGCTTTGAAAAGTGGTTACTTACATCATAAGTAACAATTGCCAAACCAATATGCAAGGCATAACCAAGGCTCCTTTCAATCCAAACACTTTCATAATCTCATTTGGAGAGAATTTGGATGAAAAGCATAATGAATACAAGCTGATGCAAGGACTGTTTTGAGTATACCATGAGATTGGATTTTCAAGTGAAGTGAGATATTGAATTTCTCATTAGAGTGATCTAGAACTTTCTAGATCATTCATCCTTGTTCTATATATGATTTAGAAGTGGTTCAGAGTGAAGGTTGGTGAGAATTGAGAGAGGAGAGTGAGATTTCACTTTGAAATCCATTCTTGCAAATCAAAATCTGTTACAAGGTTAGAGGCCATTTTAGTCCAAGAAATTGATCTCAATAGCTTGCTCTGAGGTTGGTGATTGATCCCAGATCAAATTCAAGGCCAAGTTGTGGAGGAATCGTGAAGTAGCCATTGGAGTTGGAAGCTTGCAACTCAGAATCTGTTTCAAGAATTCAGGGCGTTTCAATTCTTTTCTTTGCATACAGAAGGTTGATTAGAGGCTAGTGAAGGATTCTGCAAGTTCTTGAGGGTTGATTTGAAGATTCAACCACTCTGTTTGCTCAAGTTTACCAGGTATGCAGTTCTTATCCCATGGCTCAAATTAGGTAGAATCAATGGGAATTATTGTGTTAGATGCATTGTAGATTGATGTAGGAAGGTTTTTGGATCATCAATTTAGAGATTAGTGACCAATTAGGGATGTTCCAATTTTCGGTTGAGATTGTGTTCTTGCGAATCTTGAGTTTTTAGAAAGAATTAATGGCATGAATGGATTCCTGAGGAAATTTGGGGCAAGATTCATCAAGGAATCGTGGCCAATGGTGGATTCTATAGAGAGTTAGGGTTATGGAAGGTTGATCGGAGAAGTCACCGGCGGTGACTCTAGCGCGCGCAGAGGGAGGAAACTCAGAAATTTGAAAGGTTGAAGATGACTGGAGAGACATTGGATTGGAGGTGGACCTTTGACCAAAGGAGGATCTAACGGCCACGAGTGGTTTTCATTTTATGAAGGATTTCTGGATATTATGAAACGCAACATTTCATTTATTTGCTGGTTTTGAGCTTAAGTCATAGTTGATACTCACACCCCCTTTTTGGGCCCAACCCTAAAATGAACTGAATTCATTTGCTACCTGCACCGCGCGCATGTTATTTTCATTGGATTTTTCATTTTTATTTTTCACTTTATTCATGGTTATTAGAAAACTCATAAATAATTGAAAAATGACTCAATTAATTCCATTCTTTTTGCCATGGATTCATGATTGAATCTAGTATTTTTTAGATAAAAAATATTAATATTCCATGCATTTCTGATTTTATGGGAATTTTTACATTTTAATTGACATTAAAATAATCATGTTTGATGCTTGATCTTGTTGAATTTGGTTTGATCATGTGATGGTGATTCTTGCCCTGATTTTTTTGTGTGTAGCTAGCATAGATATGCATGATCCCCCTAGATTTTTCTCAAATTTTTGTGATGAATGTAAGTGGTAGTTATAGGTTGAAACTTTAGAAGCTCCATTTTTAGGGTTTATGGTTGATACCTTGTGATTTAGATTTTATTTTTAGAACTTGGTGGATGATTCAACCTCTGATTTTTGTATGGTAGATTCATGATTGAATTAGGATCCCTTAGGAATTTTTGTAGGAATTTTCAATGTGGTTTGCTATTTTTGTTTGATTTTAGTTTAGATGCTAACTTTAGATGATTCTAATGCACTAATTCAACTAGAATGACTTCTTTAGTTCCCTTAGATTAGGGTTTTGTCTCTCTTGCTCTTGGATGATGATGAAGGCAAGTTGAAGATGCATTGGAATGCTTGAAGAAGCTTGGATGTGGAGATCTTCCCTTCTTTTGGTTGATTAGGTGTTAAGATTAGGGTTTGTAGGCAGAGCTCCTAGATAGATTCTCTTCCTTCATAAACATGAAAGATGTTGATCACTTCCATTCTTCCCTATGATGTAAGGTCCCCTTGTAAAGGCCTCATCCCTCCTTTGGTAGGATGTGTGGCTCTTTGCAAGTTGGTAGAACCTTTGAGGGTCCTTTTCTCTGATGATAGGATGCTTAGTGGTGACCTTTGGTCTTCACTCTGCTACCAATCCTCCAAACTTGGCTCTTGTCAGATGAATCTTTCTCCCTTGCTAGAGGATGGAGTTCCTTGTTAGAAGATTGAAGATGCTAGGAGTTGATATTTCTTTGTATTTGAAGATTACTCTTAGAAGCTGAAGCTTGCAGATCAGGGAAAGCAAGTTGATACTTGTAAAGAGGAGAGAGCTGAAGCTTGAAGGTCCAGAAGAGTAAGTTGACACTTGTGAAGAAGATCAAATTGAAATTGAGTGAAGAGTTGAGGCTTGAGGAAGAGAGAACAAGTTGATACTTATGTTGGATGTGTTAGAAGCTTGAAGAAGTAAGTTGACACTTGCCATGGAAGATGATAGCCTTGAAGGGTGTCTGAGGACTGTGGATGGGACTGCTGTCAGAAGGTTGCTTTGCTGTAAAGTTGTAGGAGTGGTTGATCTGCTTTCTTTCCTGTCTGTTTACTTTCTGTGCAACTGTATTGGTGTGACTTGTGTGATTTGCTTGATGCATTAGAATAAGTTCATGTTTAGATTGTGTTAAGCTAGTAGCATGACTGCACTAGAGGTTGAGTTGCTCCCTCTGCTTGTATTTTTACTGTATGGCTTTGCTTGCGGGTATTCGGTAGAGCCTAGCTCCCTTGCCCATGTGGTTTGAGTTTGCTTGATGGCCTTTTATTTCACTTCCTCTGTATGATTGCAGTTATTGTGTTTGCTTGATAGCATGTTATTTCTTCCTGTATGATTGCAGTTATTCATACTTGGCTTGAGGTTGAGATGAGCTTGTGGAGGCTGATGCCCCACACACATTTCCTCCCTCACTTGCATTGCATGCATTTTACTGTATATCTGTTTACTGTTTACTGTTTAAGCTGATGCTTTATCTGTTTCTGTTTATCATTGACATGATCCCCAAGGAATCTCACTTCCTTTGACAACGAAGTGATGATTAGAACTTTAGGTTGAAACCTATGCATGATAACTTCTAGGAGCTTCCTGTTTCAAACCTCAACCATAGGATGAATCCTTGGCATGACAACAGTAGGACTTGATAGTCCCCCCTTAGTTGAACCTGTTCGTTCTCTCTTCTCATCTCAAAACAAATTAAAATACAGTAATAAAGGTTAACTGACGTTGTACGTTACGAGCCTTAAGCTATCTGAGAAAGGATTGTTGGAGAGTCTCTTTTCAACAGTCTGGATGTTTAGTATGGCACCCTTTGGGTGACATGCGATGCATCCACTCTCAGATCATAGTCTCTAGTGCGATATTAGTTGCAAACATCCATAAAAAACAGTTCTTCCGTAAAAGACAGAAAACAAACTTCAAACCTTTTTTGCCCTGTGGGCCCGTAATTCAAAGGAAGCTTTTCTGAAGAAAAGAGTGTCGTTAACTCCCAGTTCTACCGCAAACGGTAACGCTTAAGTCTCCAAGGGTCGAGCTGCATACACCAAACTACTGGAACTGTTTGTTAACCCTACTCGGAAAAACAGATGAATCTGAATTCTCGTAAGCCGTATTATCCCGAACTACGTAAGCTCTGATCTCTCATACCTGTTGAGAGTACGTAGGCACAATACTGATGTATTGGTGAGCCACCTTCCCCGTAACCCGTAGTCAGCCGAACTACGTTGACTCTGATTTCTCATTCTCTGATGAGAATACGTAGGCATAAAGTGTGATGCTTTGCCGAGTCATTTTATTTTCTTTTCAGACCAGCCTTGATAGGTAGATAGATAAAACCAACCCGTCAGATAAACACAACAAGTGTGGATCCCATCGAGTACGATGGACGTGAGGGGTGCTAATACCTTCCCCTTGCGTAACCGACTCCCGAACCCAGACAATGGTTGCGATGACCTTGTCTTATACCTTTTCGTCAGGTTTTTCCGATCGTTTCCTTTCCCGTTCTGAGGGATAAATAACGAAAGGTGGCGACTCTTCTGTTTTGCCGACACCTTACTTTCGCGGTAGCGACAGCGTTTACTTGAATACCACCACTTACGAAGATCTCTTTCAGGGTCTTCAGGCACTTGCCGTTGACTTCTGATTCTTCATCTAGAGTTGGTTTGTAACCCAACCCTTTTTGATTGTTCTTCGCCCGAGCGTTGACCTTGATTACCTCTCCCTAACCTTGCGGAAGACCTTCCTTTATGGCAATTTTAATACTCTTGGCAGAGACGAAATATGGACCGCGTGTAACAACAGCTTCCTCAATCAATATAGCATGTGCAACTTCTAATGCTTGAAAAGTTGTTTCCAATGCATCTTCATCAGCTTCAATGCATCGGAAGGAGGATAGATCGCTTACCATCAGGTCCTCTTTGCCGTGCACTACGACCAACTGATCTTCAGTAATGAACTTCATCTTTTGATGTAATATGGATGTGACAGTGCCCACTGCATGTATCCACGATCTTCCCAATAGACATTTATATGAAGGATTTATGTCCATTACCTGGTAGGTGATTTTAAAGACTTAGGGTCCCATCATGATCGGCAAATCAACCTCTCCAATTACGATTCTCCTCAATCCATCGAAGGTCTTCACAATCAAAGATATGGCTCTCATCTCAGCTCCTTTGTATGCCAACTTGGCTAATATTCTTTTGGGCATTACATTGAGGGTTGACCCAGTGTCAACAAGTACTTTGGAAAGTGTATCCTCTTCACACTTAACAGACATGTGCAAGGCCCGATTATGCTTGCGACCCTCAGTGGTCAAGTCATTATTGTCGAAGCTCAATGTATTGCAGGTTGTGATGTTAGCAACAACAGAGTCAAATTGCCCCACAGTGATGTCTTTCGTTACATGGACTTTTGTTAGTATCTTCAACAAAGTTTGTCAATGAGCAGGAGAACTTAGCAGTAACGACATAATCGAGATCATGGATGTTGTTTGGTTGAGTTGGTCCACTACCTGGTAATCGCTCCGGCGAATTATTCTCAGAAATTCTTCCTCATCCTCCTTTGGAACTTCTTTCCCTTTTGTTTTTTCAATAATAGGATCATTGGAGATGGCTTCCTCAATGATGCAGAATGCACAACAAAAATGATTATGTATATTTGTTGAGAAAATGCAGGAAAAAGGATGAAGATGATGAGAATCAAATCAGCGTATGTTTTAACTTTTCTTGTTGTTTTTGTGAAGAATGAGATAACACAATATATATGCAAAGCTATGACCAAATAACCAACATAACATACACTTTAAAAGACCAACATAACAGAAAATATTGTGAAATGAGCGAACAGTCGACCTAAAAATAGGGGGGTCGACCTGAGCTCTTCCTAATACAGAATTATGCAGAAAAACGCTCTTTGCATCGACCAGAAAAGGTCCATGCACCGAAGCAAAGCAACCTTGTAACACCCCAAATTTATTGGAATATTTATTTAATTTATTTAAATATGAACATTCGTATTTTTGGTGATTTTCGGGGTTGTTGAGAATTATGGATTTTTGGTTATGTATTTAAATAATAGTATATAATATGAATATATTAGTCTTATTATTAATTTAAATAAATATAAGTTAACTAAGGGAAAATTGGACAATTAATGAGGAGTTAGTGAGGGTAATATTGGAAAAGCTCAATTTATAGGCCCAAAGTTAGGTTTAACAAAAAGGAAATTTGAGGGAATTAGGATTCATTCTTGTTAGACTGTGAAAAGGGAAGAAATAGAGGCCAGAGCTTTGAGGAAGGGGATTGTGGCAAAAGCTTCACAAGGTTTCCAAGAATCAAAGGAGAAGTCTTAGAGTCAGCAACTAAGGTATGCGGAGTATTGCCTTCATTGTTTTCAATATGTGATTTCAATGTATTTAAAACTGATTTAAGGGTTTAAAGGGTTTGAGGTTGATTTTGAGATAAAGGAAATTAGGCCTTCATGGTCAAAATCTATTATTGAGGTTTTTACTATAGGGATTTGAATTGATGATTTGATAGGATTGATGTCGATTTGGGTTTGAGGGAAAGTAGGCCTTAGTGGCCAAAATCTGCTGTTAAGGTTTCAACCCTGTGGGTAATTAGATTGTGAGAAGCTCTATTGACCGTGGTGTAGGTGTAAGGAAATTATGGGAATTAGAGCGTGAATATGATACGGGATTGACCTAATAAGTTATAGATTTTGTGCGTTTATCGTCGTAATACCTTAGGAATGATTTAGGGATGTTTTAGAGGCATTGGGGAAGTAAATCGTTGGACTTTTGGGTTGATTTTAGGTTCTGGTGCATAAAAGCGTTTTGCTGTAATCGTGTGTTCGCACAACGAATAAACTCGCCCCAGACTCGCACAGCGAACTTGCTAGCGAATATAACAGAGTTTCACGAATTCTGATTTTTGTGCAGTGATATCTTGAGGTTTTGATGCTGTGATTTCTTTGACGAGTTAATATGAGTAAGACTGTGAATTCTATGTGATTTGTACATGATTATATGATGATTCCTATGATGTAATGATTGATGAACTATGATGATATTTCCATGAGTTTTGATGATTCTATGATGACATGATGTATGATCATGATTTTGATGAATGATGATGCACCTATGATGTTATTATGAGGATGATTATTGACGTGTGCATCATGCATTCATGTGCATCCAGACTTCGGTTCAGGACCTTGATTTCTTTGGCTTTAGTCCCATTGTGTGGATGTGAAGTATTTTGATGTGCTCCGATTCTCGAGTAGAATCGATCCTATTGATGGCGATCTAAGGAGGGTTGATAGTCTAGTGTCCATTGAGCTGGGATGATTGGTACCACATGCATGAGTCTTGTTGCATTTGCATTTATGAGATAATTTGGTGTAAATTATGATATTATGACCTTTGATGTTTCTTGATGATTATGATGATGTTGAATATGAAAATGACGTCATTTTATATATTGAATTCCTATATTGATTATTATGAATCGTTTTCACCCTTCCTGTTTGAATGTTGCCTCCACGTGGGTAACGTGCAGATGACCAGGTTTAGTCGTGGATGCCGTCGAGGATCTTGTTGGAGTTTTAAGTTGTTGGCCATTTTGGTTAACTTAAAGGGTCTTGCTCTTATAGTGTAACATCGGGCTGGGGTCATTGAGTTAAACCATGTTTTATTTGATTTTTGTTACTTTGATTATGTTTCCATACAAGGAAAACTTTGGATTTTGCCTTTAAGTTAAACCGTTGTTTACGGAGCCTTGACCCATATTTGATTTATTGGGAAATGTACGCCCTTTGAGGTGACTTTTATTGAGTTTAATATTTTACTCGGATAAATGTGAATATTTTTTCTTTAAAACTGTGGGGTAGAAAAGGGTGTTACAAACCCAGTTTTGACAAATACAAATGCACACAGTATGAGTCGGCCGGAGGATCGACGCGAGCTCTCCTGAGAGAAAATCACAAAAGTTTACTTCTGCATGAGTCAACCTAATCAAGCTTTGAGTTGACTCAAAGACTCAGAACTTGTAAAAATGTTGATTTTTATATGTCTAGCTATTTCTAAGTCCTCCTAATGCAAATCTTACTCAACCAACATGATCAAACTCACATAGAACACATATAGTGCTTTTTCTATATGAATTAACACATATTTTTTTATAAATGCTACACGAGAAAAATAACGAATGCATATGCGACTCGATGATACCGTCCAAAGTACACATTTCTAACTATATATGTTTTGACATCATTAAAACAAGTATAAACAAGTATTGAGACATTTTTCTCTCACATACTCCCCCTTTTTGATGATGGCAAAACAATAGCAAAATAATAGAGCATATTTTGTAGTATCATCCTCCCCCTCACTTTATGCATTTATCTAGAAACAATCTGAATGTTTGATCAGTCTTGTAGAATTATTTGTTGTTTTTTCTTCGTCTCTTCTCCCCCTTTGACAACATCAAAAAGAAAGAAGAAATAGGTCAACGAAAGACATAGTATATTGAGTTAAGCATATTCACCGAATTTGCAACAGGATATCATTAACAAACATTCACATATAATGAAGTTAATGAAAACATATAAAAGGATGAATAGAGAACACATCAAATGACCAAAAGAAGTAAGTGCCATTACAAATATTAAATTTTAACATAGCTCCATGTCTTAGTAATTCAAACAAACATAATAGGAAATGAACATTAGAATATAATGAATAAGATATGGAATGACATGCACAATAATACACAAAGAATCCTCAAGGCCTCCTCCCCTTAAAATGATGGCCCCTTCCGCGAAATTGATAGCCATGAGGCAGAGGAAGTTGTTGCTCATCTCTCTGCTCCAAAAGTTCTAGTACAGCTCGATTAAGAATCTTGAAGCTAGTAGTGAAAGCACAATTTTGACCTGCAGCTGACTCAACCATGCTATCAAAATGACCCATCACTGCTATGGTGAATGTGTTGAAGTTGTTTGTGTGAGCCTGGAGTTGGTCATGCAGATCTGTGAACAGCTCATCTTGTGCAGTGACAAATTTTTGTTGTTCGAGCTGCACGTTCCTCATCATTTCGAGGAGTTCATCATTATTTTATTAGGGATGTGGAGGAGATGGATGTGTGTAATTCCAACCAGTTGTCTCTCGATAATCCCAATTAGTCTATGGCATGTAATTTGAACCAAGTGTGGTCCAACCCGTGTGTTGTCAGTCACCCCATCCTTGGTTTCCATCTGAGTCCAAAGGGGTGATTGATCTAGCCAACCATTTAACACATTTCTAACTATATATGTTTTGACATCATTAGAACAAGTATAAACAAGTATTGAGACATTTTTCCCTCACATACTCCCCCTTTTTTATGATGGCAAAACAATAGCAAAACAATTGAGCATATTTTGTAGTATCATCCTCCCCCTCACTTTATGCATTTATCTAGAAACAATCTGAATGTTTGATCAGTCTTGTAGAATGATTTGTTGTTTTTGCTTGGTATCTTCTCCCCCTTTGACAACATCAAAAAGAAAGAAGAAATAGGTCAACGAAAGACATAGTATATTGAGTTAAGCATATTCACCGAATTTGCAACAGGATATTATTAACAAACATTCACATATAATGAAGTTAATGATAACGTATAAAAGGATTAATAGAGAACACATCAAATGACCAAAAGAAGTAAGTGCCATTACAAATATTAAATTTTAACATAGCTCCATGTCTTAGTAATTCAAACAAACATTATAGGAAATGAACATTAGAATATAATGAATAATATATGGAATGACATGCACAATAATACACAAAGAATCCTCAAGGCCTCCTCCCCTTAAAATGATGGCCCCTTCCGCGAAATTGATAGCCATGAGGCAGAGGAAGTTGTTGCTCATCTATCCGCTCCATAAGTTCTAGTAAAACTCGATTAAGAATGTTGAAGCTAGTAGAGAAAGCACAATTTTGACCTGCAGCTGACTCAACCATGCTATCAAAACGACCCATCACTGCTATGGTGAATGTATTGAAGTTTTTTGTGTGAGCCTGAAGTGGGTTATGCAGATTTGTGAAAAGCTCATCTTGTGCAGTGACAAATTTTTGTTGTTCGAGATGCATGTTCCTCATTATTTCGAGGAGTTCATCATTATTTTATTAGGGATGTGGAGGAGATGGATGCGTGTAATTCCAATCAGTATTCTCTCGATAATCCCAATTAGTCTGTGGCATGTAATTTGAACCAAGTGTGGTCCAACCCGTGTGTTGTCAGTCACCCCATCCTTGGTTTCCATCTGAGTCCAAAGGGGTGATTGATCTAGCCAACTATTTAACACATTTCTAACTATATATGTTTTGACATCATTAGAACAAGTATAAACAAGTATTGAGACATCTTTCCCTCACATACTCCCCCTTTTTGATGATGGCAAAACAATAGCAAAACAATTGAGCATATTTTGTAGTATCATCCTCCCCCTCACTTTATGCATTTATCTAGAAACAATCTGAATGTTTGATCAGTCTTGTAGAATGATTTGTTGTTTTTGCTTGGTATCTTCTCCCCCTTTGACAACATCAAAAAGAAAGAAGAAATAGGTCAACGAAAGACATAGTATATTGAGTTAAGCATATTCACCGAATTTGCAACAGGATATCATTAACAAACATTCACATATAATGAAGTTAATGATAACGTATAAAACGATGAATAGAGAACACATCAAATGACCAAAAGAAGTAAGTGCCATTACAAATATTAAATTTTAACATAGCTCCATGTCTTAGTAATTTAAACAAACATAATAGGAAATGAACATTAGAATATAATGAATAATATATGGAATGACATGCATAATAATACACAAAGAATCCTCAAGGCCTCCTCCCCTTAAAATGATGGCCCCTTCCGCGAAATTGATAGCCATGAGGCAGAGGAAGTTGTTGCTCATCTATCCGCTCCATAAGTTCTAGTACATCTCGATTAAGAATGTTGAAGCTAGTAGTGAAAGCACAATTTTGACCTGTAGCTGACTCAACCATGCTATCAAAACGACCCATCACTGCTATGGTGAATGTGTTGAAGTTGTTTGTGTGAGCCTGAAGTTGGTTATGTAGATTTGTGAACAGCTCATCTTGTGCAGTGACAAATTTTTGTTGTTCGAGTTGCATGTTCCTCATTATTTCGAGGAGTTCATCATTATTTTATTAGGGATGTGGAGGAGATGGATGCGTGTAATTCCAATCAGTATTCTCTCGATAATCCCAATTAGTCTGTGGCATGTAATTTGAACCAAGTGTGGTCCAACCCGTGTGTTGTCAGTCACCCCATCCTTGGTTTCCATCTGAGTCCAAAGGGGTGATTAATCTAGCCAACCATTATTATCATGTTCATTAAATGGTTGGCTAGATCAGTCACCCCTTTGGACTCAGATGGAAACCAAGGATTGGGTGACTGACAACACACGGGTTGGACCACACTTGGTTCAAATTACATGCCACAGACTAATTGGGATTATCGAGAGACAACTGATTGGAATTACACGCATCCATCTCCTCCACATCCCTAATAAAATAATGATGAACTCCTCAAAATGATGAGGAACATGTAGCTCGAACAACAAAATAATGAGAAGAAGAAGAAGAGGGTGGAAATTCTGAGCATCCAGAAGTTCAAGAACTTCTTGGATATGCATGCTTTCAGCAACTTTTCGATAATAAAAAAATTATTTGACAATGGATTTCTTGCTCAGATTTTTCTTATACGTTTTAGTATATTCAGGAGGTAATAAAGGGAGAGCGGTTACCGCTAGAGCAGCCCTTGAAGTGCCAGTTTGAGAGGAATGAGCTCTGGTTGTTCTCTTGCATGTGACCCTTCGTGTAGCCATTAGATGCAATACTTGAAGAAGATGAATAGTAAATTGAGTTTTTTTATGTTGATGAGAGACTCACTAGAATCCTTGAGTATATGAAGGAATTAGGTTTTGATAGGGATTTTGTGAAGAGGAGATATAGAGAGTATCCTAGGGTAGATGCAATGTACTAATGCTAATACTAATGATGATGTTTGAATACATAGAGAGGAACGATATTTCCTCAACTGCGATCGATGATAAATGCCCTCACATATGGCTTAGTTACTTCTTCATTTTGTTAGATAAAGACATAGCAAAACACATATATAGAAAGCATGCAATAATAGAATTCCTAAACACGATCCGAGATGTCGAGAACGCCTAGTTCCCTACTGATGTGAAAGAAAGGCTCTGTAGCGAGTGGTTTTATAATGATATCTGCAAGTTGATTTTTGGTGTCAACGTGCTCAAAGACCACATCACCCTTCTCCACATGATCCCTAAGGAAATGATGATGTATTTTGATATGCTTGGTGCATGAATGTAATACGGGGTTCTTGTTTAGATTAATGGTGCTTGTATGATCACATAAAATAGGAATACGCTCAAGTTTTACATTAAAGTCGAGAAATTGTTGCTTAAGCCATAAGACTTAAGCGCAACAACTACCGGCCGCAACGTATTCCGCCTCGGCTGTTGACAAAGCAACAAAAACTTATTTTTGTTATGCCAACTCACCAAGGAATTTGAAAAGAAATGACAAGTGCCACTTGTGCTTTTCCTATCCAATTTGCAACCGGCAAAGTCAAAATCAAAATCGCCAACCAAGGAACAATCACTACCCTTAGAATACCAGAGCCCATACTTTGGAGTACCATAGAGGTATCTAAGTATGCACTTTACGATTTTCAAATGATATTCCTTGAGACATGATTGATACCTCGCACACATATAAACACTAAACATAATGTCGGGTCGAGATGTGGTAAGATAGAGGAGAGAGTCGATCATACCTCTATACTTCTTCACCTCCACATCCTTACCATTCTCATCTCAATTAAGATTTGCACACGTCGGCATCGGAGAGTCAATCACCTTTGAGTTTTCCATGTCAAAACGCTTGAGAATCTCAAGGCAATACTTTGTCTGGCTCACAAATGTACCCTCTTCGAGTTGCTTGATTTGAAATCTGAGGAAATAGTTCAGCTCCCTTATCATGCTCATCTCAAACTCTCCCTGCATCAATCTAGAAAACTCTTTGTCCATACTCATGTTAGTTGATCCGAAATTGATATCATCAGATAAATTTGTACCAAAATTAAGTGTTTTCCTTGACGTTTAATAAAGAGAGTTGTGTCAACCTTTCCACTTGAATACCCTTGATCAAGTAGAAATTTTCTAAGACGGTCATACCAAGCCCTAGGGGCTTGTTTGAGTCCGTACAAAGCTCGTTTTAGCTTGTAGACATGATCAGGATACTCATGGGATTCAAAACCAGGAGGTTGGACCACATAAACCTTTTCATTGATATATCTATTTAGGAAAGCACTTTTTACATCCATGAAATTTTTCGCACATGTGTAAGCAAGAAAAAGGTGTATAGCCTCGAGTCGGGCAACCGGCGCATAAGTTTCCTCATAGTCGATTCACTCATCTTGGTTATACCCATGCGCAACTAAGCGCGCCTTGTTACATTTTATAGCTCCATTTTCATCCAGTTTGTTCCTAAACACCCATCAAGTGCCAATTACCCGATGGCCTCGCGGAGGAGAAGCAATGTCCCAACCTCATTTCTTTTAAATTAATTTAATTCCTCTTGCATTGATAGGAACCAATGTTCATCGAGTAATGCCTCTTTAGGGTTTTTAGGCTCAACCTGAGAGATGAAAGCAAAGTGATAACAAAAGTTAATTAGCTTAGATCTTGTGGTCACTCCCCTTGAAATGTCACCAAGATTGTTGTCGATAGGTTGGTCTTTAGAAAACTTCCAAGCTGGAGAAAGGCCATCGATGTTATTCACATGATCCTCCTCAATCTCCTCATGATGGTAATCTTTTTCCTCCTCAACTTTCACTGATTCAGGTTCATCAATTCCTTTCTCAGTGTCCTTGAGTATATATTCAGAAGATACACCTGCACCATGAAAAGAAATACCTTTTCCGACACTTTTCGGATAAGTTTCATCAAAAGTGACATGAACAGATTCTTCAACAACAAGTAACCTCTTATTATATATCCTATATGCTTTACTTGACTGAGAGTATCCAAGAAAGATACTTTCATCTACCTTGGAGTCAAATTTACCAAGACTCACCTTACCACTGTTCAACACGAAACACTTACAATCGTATACATGAAGGTGAGAGACATTGGGCTTCCTTCATTTCAAAAGTTCATATAGAGTTTTGTTAAGAATAGGGCGGATGAGCATCCTATTCAAAGCATAACAAGTCGTACTAATGGCATCAGCACAAAAATATTTAGGAAGGCCACTTTCATTGATCCTAGTTCTTCCTAACTCTTCTAAAATTCGATTTTTACGTTCCACGACCCCGTTTTGTTTAGGGGTACGCGGCATGAAAAAATTATGACCAATTTCATACCTACCACAATATTCTTCAAAGAGGTGATTTTCAAACTCACCTCCATGATCACATATAATTGATATAATGTTTGTGTTCAACTTGTTTTGAGAAAGTTTGGAAAATTTTTGAAAGGCGGAAAAAGTATTGCTCTTGCTAGCCAAGAAGATAGTCCAGCAAAATCTAGAGAAATCATCGACTATAACAAAATCATAGTAGTTACCACCTAGACTCTTAACTCTAGATGGTCTAAAGAGGTCATATGAAGAAGTTCAAGGGGTCTCATAGTTGAAACAATGTTTTTAGATCTAAGCGAGATCCTTGTTTGCTTCCCCATTTGGCACATATCATATAAGTGATTCTTTGAGAATTTTATTTTAGGTAAGCCAATCACTAGATCCTTAGAAACTATCTTGTTTAGGAAGTTAAAATTGACATGTGCCAAACGTCTATGCCACAACCATGAGTCTTCACTCATATTGACGAGACACTTGTTGCTACTCAATGATACTTCACTCAAATCCAGCATATACACATTATTTACCCTCAAGCCATTAAACACATCCTCTTTTTTATCATTATTTTCAATCATGCAACAATCATTTGAAAAAGGTACTTTGTATCCCTTGTCACATAATTGACTAATGCTTATAAGGTTGTGTTTAAGGCCCCCAACTAGCAATACATCATAGATAGTAGTAGGCGAGGGATTACCTACACTACCTTTTCCAAGTATTTCTCCTTTGTCCTTTCTTCTTTGTCACAAAGTCAATGAAGAGAGATATGTCTCCTGTCATATGTCTTGAGCATCCACTATCGAGAACCTATCTTCTCTCCGTAGGCTCAAGACTTTGTACCCATAAAAACAATCAGAGAAAATAGGTACCCAATTGTTTATTAGGTCCTTGGTTGTGAGTGAAAACTTGGTTGTATTTAGGTGACCATTGATAAACCCCTTTAAGAACTAAAAATCTCCTAAAGTGACATTTAACAATGATATGACCCTTTTTGCAACAATACAAGCAAGTGAGGTTAACCTTTGTATCACTTTTGTTACTTTGATTTTTAACACATATGTATATTTTTTATAAGGATTAATCATGCTTTTTCTAAAGTGTGATCTATCAATAGCAAAAGTGATCTTTGGTTCTAGAGCCTTGTCAAGTTTGGCTTTAAGAGTCCTAACCTCTTTTTGCTAAATATGACAAGTATTACACCCAAAGTTTAACCATCCACTTCTTTCTTCCTCAACATCTACCTTTTTTACTTCCATCATGGATACCTTGAGAGCCTCCAATTCCTTTTCAGAATCGAAGATCTTTTTTTCCAAGTGAGTAAAAATTTGTTTGTTTGAGGCCAAACGTTTAAAGGCTTCCTTAGCATCATGGTGTAAGGTGTCAAAGGCATGTTGTAATTTAGAATGAGACAATTTATTTGAGTTTTCGTATTTAGCATGTCGTACCTTTTTATTCTTCTTCTTTTGATGAGCGGAGAGACAAAGGTTGACAGACTCTTCTTCGTCACTTGAACTATCATCCGCAGATGACTTACTATCGCTTTCTCAAGCGATATAAGCTCTTCTAGGCTTACCTTGTTTCTTTTGTAAGCGATTACTTTCCTTTCCTTTGTCCTTCTTCATCAATGGACAAACCGGCTTATAGTGCCCGGCTTTTCCACAACTAAAGTACGATCCTCTTGCTTTACTACCCTTATTGCCTTCATTCTTGGAAGACATTGATTGTCTTTTAAAATTGACAAGATTCTTTTCAGAATGTTGGATACCATTCTTCTTTATATAGCGATTGTATCGCTTCACGAACAGCCCCATATCCTCATTCATTTCTTCATCATCATCATCACTCGAGTCGTAATCACTTAGCTATTTTGCGAAGGACTTTGAACAAGAAGCTTTTAGAGCTATAGACTTTTTTTCGTAGTTTTGATCTTCTCTTTCTTTTCCTTTTTCTCAAATTGATCAAGGCTAAGAAGCACTTACTCATGTTCTTGGAGCTTTCCAAAAAGAGTTGTAAGATCCAAAGTCATAAGATTATTTGCTTCCTTTATGGCTATGGCTTTTGGTTGCCACTCCCTGGTAAGACATCTTAAAACTTTGTTAGTAGCAACGTCATTGGAAATTGGTCTACCAAGTGAATTTAGTCTATTGATTAAGTGAGAAAATCTATTTTTCATGTCAGTGTTGCACCCCAAAATTTGCCCTCCTCTTTTTTTAAGCTTGACTGGCTTTTGCTTCGCACTCATTTGCATCATCATAAGTACATACTTCATAATCATATTTCGCATTGGTCTTCTAAGACATGGGATCAGGAGCTGTTCTGAATCAATTCATCAAGTATCAGGCTTACGTTCTCCAAAGAGTTGTCAGGCATCAAGGGCCTAGGGTCTCATCAGCCCCTGGTTTCAATTTGGTTGGAAAGCTTATAGCCAGCTGGCTCATGATCAGGGTTTATTTCTCATCATGGATGGAAGATCAGGTTATCAGGGACAGTGGCATGGTTTCGAGTCAAGCGTGGTTGTTCAGTCACGATCAATATCAGAGGGAAGTTTGACCTAATCACAGTCAAACCATCAAGAAACTTCTTCAGTTGCAAGTTATCTGTAACATTGGTTGTTTTCACAGTGGTGTGTACCCAAATTCAAGTTTCCATGTATGGAAGTTATCAGGTTATCGAACATTGGTTCTTGAAAAGTTGGTTCAAAAGTCAGGATCATCATGATTATAGGTTCAGTGGTGGCTCATCAGTGGGTTTATATTCCTCAATGTGGATTTAATAATCAACGCAAAGTTTCAAGTTGATTCAGATGGTTGTTGAGAGTTGTTCATGGTTGTTGTATTCATTTAATCAAAGGCGGGCTGGTGAAGGCAAGATTGAGTCGAAAGTCAAGATTTCATGGTCGCGTTGTTGGAAATTTTGATCCGTATTCGTACCCATATCCATTTTTTCAAAACCAATTACCTATTTTCCAAATCAATCCTCACATATCCATCTTAAAGCACTTTGTCATTTTTCAAGTTCAATATCCACTTTTAGTCAATTTTCAAAAAAAAAAACAATTGTCCAAACCCCTCCATAACCATATCCGTTTGTCTGTTGTTTAAATTCGACCCAAATATCCATTTTCAATATTATTCTCAAAACCATAACCATTTTTTTTTATCTATTATCCTTTTTGTTTTAAAATCCTTTTTGATTCATCTAGTCCACTTTACCAATAATTCATTTTTTATATCCTTCAAATCTATTTTATTTTTACTCCATAAACCACATTCAAAACTTCAAGTCATTAAACATTAGTGCCTTTTCTTTTCATGTCTAAATTAATCCATTTATTAATCCAATTTTATCCAAATTCAAAAATCCATGGACCCACATCCCTTTCAACCAAACTACCAGCCAAAGAAATTGAGAAGAACATGTGCTTGTGGCCAAGTAATATATATATATATATATATATATATATATATATATATATATATATATATATATATATATATATATATATATATATATATATATATATATATATATATATATATATATATATATATATATATATATATATATATATATATATATATATATATATATATATATATATATATATATATATATATATGGTGAAATATTTTACACCATTGATACAACGCGGTACATAAAGTGATAGCAGCAAAAGACCATTTGTGACAGAAAATGACAAAAATATAATGCCACAACTTTCTCGCAGGCATGACGGTATTGTGAATGGCCATGTGGTTAGTGATTCAATCTTTGAAGTGGCGAGAAAGATTGCTTTACTTTGAAAAATCAAGATCGTGAACAAAGGTGTGATGGACGTCTTGGGGAACATCCTGTTTCCAATTATTGTGATAAGCTGCTTGATGATTTTGATTCAAGTGAAAAACTTCCAGGATTTATTGACGACGGTTTGAATTTATTGCTAATATTTTTGATAATCTGGCCCAAGACAGAGGAAGAGAGAAGGCGGCGAGAAACTATGGTTTTGTTGCATTCAAGAACAGATTTAATGGACAGGCTGCCAAAGAAGAACCGTAATGAGTTGCAGTTTATGGATACAAATTGAAAATGGGATGGGGAATGTTTATTGTCTTCCCATCATAAAATAGTACCTGCAGCAAAAGGGACCTGTAATGTGCCATCCAAGACAAGACCTCCAGCGCACCTTCACAGGTCGCGACAAAACCTGCTACCAATAACATATGATGCAGACCGTACACCACAAACAGAACAGCATAGCCAACGATAACCCTGCTGCTACGCTCGGCAAAACCTGCTACCTGTACGCGTACCTACCAAGCCACTATTTGCATAATACAACATTTTGGCAGCCTACAAAAACTGATACAGCCTCGCCAATACAGAAGGCACCTAATACTGAGAGAGAAAGAGGCAATGAACTCAAAGTTGATTCCAATTATTTGTATAAAACAAGCGGCAAGAAGAAGTGATTCCGAAAGTTATAAGAAGAAGGGTACGGTTCACGACAAGGAGTGAAGAAGGGGAATCCAAATTTGCTGTGAGTTTTTGTTTCCTTAGCGTGATTCAAATTGGAGAGTTTGATTTTGTTTATTAACGGAGGGATGACTTGTTGCAGTGACGTATTGCGAGAGATCGCGCATTCGGTTGGAGGTTACTGCGTGTGGGGAGTTTCTTTTGATTTTGATGGAAGAAATTTGAGGAGAAGGAGAAAACGAGTATGGTACTGCCGTCGCCGGTGACGAAATCCGGCGCGGCGGCTTGGCTTATTTTTTGGTGCTGATGATTGAGGACAAGAGAGATTGACGAGTGAAAATTGAGCATGAGCATGAGAGGGCTGAGGTGATAGAAAAAAGGCGACACAACGAGGAATTGTGAGGCGGGGTTGGGGTCGTCGGCGTGAAATGTTAAAGGAGAAGAATAGAGTTTGTGTGTTTTGATTGTTAGTTTTTAGGTTAAGCACTGTGTTTCTTGAGCCGGGTTGGGCCTTTGGCCCACTTGTTTTTCTTCACCGCACCTGAATCCACCCGCTGCACCCCCCTTTCTGATTCATGTTTGAGTCATTGGGCCTGGAGGCTTAGGACCAGGCGTCCCACTATTGTTTCCACCAGCCAATTCCTTTCTGCCCCCTTTTCTTAGTTAATTTTGTTTAATTAGAATTAATTGAGTCTAATCTTGTTTCATTTAATCTTTTGTTTTATTAATTAGAAAGTAATTCTAGGATTATATTAACTTTAGTTTTAATGAACTTAGGTTTAATATTTTGTTTAGAATTTATTTTGAATTTAATTTTGATTTTAGTCAGGTTTTAGAATTTAACTAGATAATAATTTTAGGATTTATTATATTAACTCTAATTTGTGAATTAACTTATAATTAACTTTTGGTTAGGATTTAATTAATTAACTTAGTTTTAAATAACTTGGAATTAACCTTTAGTTTTATTTAACTTAGGATTAACGTTTGATTAGATCTTAACTTTTGAATTTGACTAATTCTTTTCTTGTTTTTAGTTTCAATTAATTCTCGAGTGCATTTGTGAATATTTTTCTTTGACGATACTTATGTATATTTTCCCTTGTATATTAACTCGAATTTCAATACTTGACGTTGTCTGTGATTGTGTCGCTTCGTGTTTACTTGCTGTTTACCTCATGTATTCGCATGATCCCTTAGGATTCCTAGCTCTACTTAATTTCCGATTAAGTATGCACTATGCCAAAAAAACCTTTAGCAGCGCTTAAAAGCGCTGCCAAAAGTGGCGCTGCTAAAGGTAAAGGTGTAGAAGCATGCTTCAGTCTCAAGTTTTGATGATGTCAACACTACTCAAGGTCATCTCTTGATTGCAAAAAGACAAGCCTTTCAAAGTTATTAAGATCAAGTCAAGCTATCGATCAAGTCAAGCTATCTATCAAGTCAAGCTATCTTTCAAGTCAAGCTACATATGGAACTATGATTCTTCAAGACTTGGACACATTGCGGGTATATCAAATTCTACCCTTATAATTGATATACAAGTGTTCAAAAACATCAAGCATTTTAGCATAATACATGAGCATGTTTTTGAAACTTTAAAATTGGTATAACATTTATTTTTAAAAGCATTTTTCTGAAAAATAGCAGTGTTAACCGATTAACCATATAGGTTAACCGGTTAACCATTTCAAATTTTAAATAATCTGGGCTAACGTTCCAGTGTTAACCGATTAACCATATAGGTTAACCGATTAACACTGAACGTACAGTGAAAAATGGCTTTGTTTCAAGTTCAAAAATTGTTTGAAAATTACACCATTTCATATTTTTGAAATCTACTCAAATATACCTTTTTGAAAGGGTATTTTACTCATATAAATTCTGAGTTTTTCATTTTTTTGAAAAACACACACTAAAAACTTCCAATCTCCAAACACTTTCTACATTCATTTTCAAATTTTCTTAGAATCAAATTCACCATTTTCAAAATCTTTTATTAAGTGTTCATATGTGCATAAATTTCATATTCATCTTTGAACACTTGTGTTGAAAGTTATAAGAGTGAATTTGGATCATTTGGAGAAGATCAACTTTGATATTATTATTCTCAAAACAAAAATATTTACAAGTATTTGTATTCTGACTTGTGATCCAGGATTGTTGGACACAAGGGTGAGTGTTTACAAGAGGATTGTTCTTGTACACTTGTTAGTTTTATTGTTTGATAGTAGGCCTCACCAGTTGATGGTGTGATAGGTTGTACTTTATTAAACAATAGTGAAAACTCTCTTTCGTGTTGAAAGGGGAGTGGAGTACTCTCGGATTGTGAGGGGAACCACTATAAATCCTGGTGTCCATTGTTCATTTTCATTCTACTGCTTTCATAACCAAGAACACAAACCAGTAAAATTTCAAGAAACCATAAAAACCGGAAAAATTTCTAAAGTCCTAATTCACCCCCCCCCCCCCCTCTTAGGCATACTCTGTTCTTACAATTGGCATCAGAGCAGGTTAAGGTAACCTGTTCCTAACGATTCAGTATGGCTTCCGCAAGTACCAACCCGGTTTTCAAAGATGGTGGAAGTAGTAACAAGCCACCACTCTTTTCTGGAGAATACTTCGATTTTTGGAAAATCCGTATGAAGGCACATCTTGAGGCTCAAGGAGATGGTATATGGGAAACCGTTGAAACTGGTCCACATGTTCCTACAAGTGTGGTAAATGGTGTTGGAACCCCAAAGATTAAATCCTCATATGATGAAGATGACAAAAAGAGAATCTTGAATGAGAAGAAAGCAATCAACATACTTCAAAGCGCTCTCAGTATGGATGAATTCTTTCGCATATCACAGTGTCAATCGGCAAAACAGATTTGGGATACCTTGGTAGAAACGCATGAAGGAACAGCATAAGTAAAAAGATCAAGACTTAACACGTTAAGTCAAGAATATGAGATGTTCCGTATGCAGCCTGGTGAATCTATTGTCGCCTTGCAAAAAAGGTTCGTTCATCTAACAAATCATCTGATTGCTCTCGGGAAGACCTTCACCAATGATGATCTCAACTTAAAAGTCCTAAGATCCTTGAAAAGAGAATGGCAACCGAAGGTGACCGCCATTTCGGAAAAGAAAAGTCTTTCAACAATGACATCCGCTTCATTATTCGAGAAACTTCAAGAGCATGAACTGGAACTTGGAAGGCTTGAGAAACATGAAAGTCAAGACAAGAAGTCCAAAGGAGTTGCCTTGAAGATTGACACAAGGGATGATAAAAATGACGAATCTTCCGAAGACGAAAATTTCATGCTTCTAGTAAAGAAGATTGGTAAGTTTTTTAATAATAATAAAACATCTTCTTTTTCTAAAAAGAATAGACATTTCAGGAAAAAGGAGGCACCCACATCAAACCAAGAAATTACATGTTACGAATATGGGAAACAAGGTCACATAAAGCCAGATTGCCCGAAACTCGCAAATAAAGGAAAATTCAAGGGCAAGAAGGATTTCAAAACGAAGAAGGCTTATGTCGCATGGGACGACAACGAAGTGAGTTCATCATCGGAATCAGATAACGATGAATGCGCAAATATGGCTTTAATGGCCTCTCACCATTCCGATGACGAAAATGAGGTTAGTAGTAATTTTTCTGTCTATGATAATGATGCACAAGAAGTTATAGATGAACTTCTAAAAGAGTGCAAAACTTTGTATAAAGACATCTCATCACAAAAGAAAAGAATTTTACTTTTAGAAAAACAAAATTCTGATTTCTTGAAAAATATTGAAGATGAAAAACAAAAAGTGATGGATGAAAAACAAAGTCTTGTATGTAAGAATTGTGAGTCTTTGTCTTTTCAAATTGTTCAACTTAAAAGAGTTTTAGAAAGATATGAAAAAGGTCAAATTGGCTTGGAAGAAATTCTTAAACATCAAAGGTATCCTAATGATAAAAGTGGATTGGGATACTCTAAATTTTCAAAACCAAGCACCAATAAGACCATTTTCGTAAGAGCAAGTGAACAAATTGTTAAAGAAGAGACAAACACTTCTAAAATTCAGCATCAAAATCATAACAAGAAAAGAATTGATAAGAAAAAGAATTATATTCCTAGATATAGAAGTCATTTTCAACCTACGTGTTTTTACTGTGGAATTAAAGGGCACACACCTAATGCCTGCTATGTACGTAATATTGGTGTTGCAAAGGGGCATTATGTGTGGGTTGAAAAGGGTACTAACTATCAAGGACCCAAAGCAATTTGGGTACCTAACACTACCTAATTTTGTTTTGTAGGTATGCTTGAAGACAACCACAAATCAATGGTATCTCGAAAGTGGTTGCTCGAAGCATATGACGGGAGACATAAACAAATTTTCAAGCCTATCATTAAAGGCCAAAGGATACGTCACTTACGGTGATGATAATAAAGGGAAAATTCTTGGAGTTGGAACCATTGGTGCACCTCCATGTACAATCATCGAAGACGTTCTTTATGTTGAAGGCCTTAAGCATAACCTGCTTAGCATCAGTCAATTGTGTGACAAAGGGTTCAAAATCAACTTCACAAAGGAGGAATGCTTGATCGAACACGAAGTCACTCATGAGATTCTGCTAAAAGGTAAAAGATATAATAATATTTTTATGATCTCTTTTGATGATTCTTCCTTGAAGGTAAAATGTCTTATGGCAAACAACAACGAGGCATGGCTTTGGCATAAAAGATTTGCTCACATTCACATGGAGCATCTAAACAAATTAATCAAACATGATCTGGTTGTTGGGCTTCCGAAGATAAAATTCATCAAGGATAAATTATGCGATGCATGTCAAAAGGGAAAACAGACCAAGACAACTTTCAAATCCAAGCAAGTGGTTTCTACATCAAGACCACTTCAATTGTTGCACATGGATCTTTTTGGTCCATCAAGAACAAAAAGCTTTGGAGGTAGTATTTATGCTTTAGTTATTGTTGATGATTTTTCTCGATATACCTGGACAATGTTTTTAGTGCAGAAAAATGATGCTTTCAAAGCATTCAAAAAGTATGCAAAACAAATTCAAAACGAGAAGTCACTCACTATAGCCTCCATAAGAAGCGACCACGGTGGAGAATTTCAAAATTCAGACTTTGAAGAATTTTGCAAAGAGCATGGAATTTCTCATAATTTTTCGGCACCAAGGACTCCTCAACAAAACGGCATCGTAGAACGGAAGAATCGTTCACTAGTTGAATTTGCTAGAACAATGCTCAGCGACACAAATCTTCCAAAATATTTTTGGGCAGAAGCAGTAAGCACGACGTGTTTTGTAAGCAACCGCGTGAATATTCGACCGCTACTCAAAAAGACTCCGTATGAGTTGTTCAAGGGAAGGAAACCAAATATATCATTCTTCCACATATTTGGCTGCAAATGCTTCATTCTCAACAACAATAAGGACAATCACGGTAAGTTTGATGAGAAGTCCGACGAAGGTATATTTCTTGGTTACTCTCTTTATAGTAAAGCATTTAGAATTTTTAATAAAAGAACTCTTACCATTGAAGAGTCTATTCATGTTTCGTTTGATGAGACTAACCCCTCGAAAGAGGATAATATTGTTTTGGATGATGATGATGATTTTGTAGATACTCCACAAAATGAAGAAATTGTTTCAAATGATCAAACAATATTACGAGAAGATGTTATTCAAGAAAATCAAGATCTTCCGAAAGAATGGAGAACACACAGAGATCACCCAATTGATAAAGTTATTGGTGATATTAGTCAAGGCGTTGCAACTCGACTTAATTTAAAGGATGCTTGTCTCAACATGGCGTTTGTATCTCAAATTGAACCATTAAAGATCGATGAAGCTTTATGCGACGACCAATGGATTATAGCAATGCAAGAAGAACTTAATCAATTTGAAAGAAATCAAGTTTGGACCCTTGTACCAAAACCAGATAATAAGCATATCATAGGAACCAGATGGGTGTTCAAGAACAAACTTGACGAGAATGGGATTATAGTTCATAACAAGGCAAGATTGGTCGCACAAGGCTACAACCAGGAGGAAGGAATTGATTTTGATGAAACATTCGCTCCGGTAGCAAGGTTAGAAGCAATTAGATTACTACTTGCTTACGCTTGTTCTATGAATTTTCAGTTGTTCTAGATGGATGTCAAAAGCGCTTTCCTGAATGGGTACATTAATGAGGAAGTCTACGTCAAACAACCTCCGGGTTTTGAAGACTTCAAAAATCCCTCACATGTTTTCAAACTGAAGAAGGCTCTCTACGGTTTAAAACAAGCACCACGAGCATGGTATGATCGCCTTAGCAACTTCTTATGTGATAAAGGATTTACAAAAGGAAAGGTTGACAAGACGCTGTTTATAAAGAAAATCAAGGGTAACACCTTGTTGGTACAAGTCTACGTCGACAACATCATATTCGGATCAACAAACAAAGAACTTTGCGAAGAATTCTCACTCATGATGCAAGGAGAATTCGAGATGTCCATGATGGGAAAGTTAAGTTATTTTCTTGGACTACAAATCAAGCAAACCAAGGATGGAATCTTTCTCAACCAATCCAAGTACTGTAAGGAATTAATAAAGAAATTTGATATGGATAGTTGCAAGATGATGTCTACTCCTATGGGATCCGGAACGTATGTTGATCAAGATGAATCTGGTACTCCAATTAATATTACTAAATATCGAGGTATGATTGGTTCATTACTATATTTGACGGCAAGCCGTCCTGACATTATGTTTAGTGTTTGTTTGTGTGCGCGCTTCCAAGCAAATCCGAAGGAATCGCATCTCACTGCTGTGAAGAGAATTATCAAGTATCTCAAAGGAACGACCAACATCGGATTATGGTATCCTAAAGGTAGTACTTGTTCTTTAGTTGGTTATTCTGACGCTGACTATGCAGGATGCAAAACCGATAGAAAAAGTACAAGTGGTACATGTCACATTCTCGGAAATGCTCTAGTATCATGGGCCTGCAAGAAGCAAGCTTGTGTAGCACTCAGCACCGCCGAAGCAGAATACATCGCCGCAGGAAGTTGCTGTGCACAGATTTTATGGCTGAAACAACAACTTTTGGATTATGGTGTTGACCTCAGATGCATTCCTCTACGATGTGACAATACTAGTGCCATAAATATCACGAAGAATCCGGTTATGCATTCCAGAACAAAGCATATCGATATCCGGCATCACTTCCTTCGAGATCACGTATTGAACAGAGATGTCGATGTTACTTTTGTCAACACACACAACCAACTCGCCAACATCTTTACCAAGCCTTTGGCGAAAGAACCATTCTACGAAATTCGGAGAGAACTTGGGATTCTTGATGAAGGTGACATCTGACCTTTTCTCTAATATGTGTATGCATCATTTGTGATATGTTTTCATATGTTTTCATTCTGTTTTTAAATATTTTTCAAAAATTCGAGTATGTTAATCGATTAACCATATGGGTTAACCGATTAACACTGTTGAATTTTCAATTCTGATTCAATTTTTTAATGTGTTAACCGATTAACCTATATGGTTAACCGATTAACACTATTAAATTTTCTAAAAATCAGAAACGAAAATTAATTAAATTTTTGAAAATTTTATATATTATAAATGTATTTTTATGTGGTCCATATTCTCTCAAATATCCAAATCCATATCCAAAATCCATATTCCCTCTTTAAACCCTAACTTCTCTCTCCCACTCTCTAAAGTTGGAAAACTTCCCACAACTTCTCAAACCCTAATTTCCTCAGAACCCACAACCTCAGTTCTCTCAAACCTTCATCCATGGCTTCAGCATCAAATCGCGGCAAGGGAAAACTACCATAACATCATTCTGCATCAGAATCTGATGACGACAACATTCCAATGGAAACCACCAAAAAGAGGCGGATGGATTTCAAAGTTCGTGTTCGTCAACTTATGCCGGTAAAGTACGTAAATCTTCGAGCTTTTCCTGCAATATCTTTTGATTTTCCTACCCTATTGGAATATCAGCGTATCGACAAGTTCGTCACCGACTCTGGTATTATTTATCCTGATCTTGTTAAAGCTTTTATGAATAAAATGGTTGTATATCTGGACATGGATGAGAACCACATGATCCGTTCCACCATTAGAGATCATGAGTTTGTTGAGAATTTATCCACCCTTGCTAGACACCTTAAGATTCCTTCAAAAGGCTGCTTCCTGAGGAAAGGTGTAAACCATGTAGATGGACCCTGGGCAAATTATGATAAAATGGAGTATTACTATCAGATTTGCAGGTTTCCAAAAGAAACCATTATTGCAAACTCTCGCACCGCTCGTATGCTGTGCTATGCCAAGAATCTGACAGTATCTGATCGAATGCTTCACTACATTATCTGCTATGTCCTCATTCCAAAGGACTCAAATCATTCTCAGATCAACGACTTGGAAATGCAGCTGATCTTTGCTATTAAGAATCGCATCAAAGTCAATTGGATTTTGACTATTATGTATCATTTGCAGCAACAACTTCATTGCATTACCCGACTGCCGTATGCTCGTTTGGTTTCTCGAATTATGGAATTAACTGAACTTGACCTCAACAGAGAACCATCCTCCAAGATGAAACCTACAACTAATGAGATCAATGAGATTAATATTGTGAAGAATACTGGAATCATCAAGGCGGATGACGGTACCTACAGGTATACTGATGACGGTCCTGTCCATCACGCATATCCAATGCCTGAAGGGGGTCTTACAAGTGAGTTTCTCTATACAACCATGATGAACCAGCATCGAGAATCCATGAATATGCATAGAGAGACCTCCCGAGCAATTGCCTCCCTCAGAAACCTCATTCTTAACCCTCCATATTCTAACACCCGAGTTGTGGACGAAGAGATTGAAGAAGAGGATGATAGTGATGAAGAAGAAGAGGAGGAGGATATGGCGGATGAGGATTCTTAGAGAATATGTTCATGTTGTTGTTTTTATTGCATTGCTTTCTAGTCTTAAGTTTTATGCTTCCATTTGAACTATGTTTTATTGTAACAAGTACAATTTCTATTTGCTGCATTTTATATGTACTACTGTTTATGCTTTGTGTTTACTTGGCTTTGCATGTGTTTATTACTATATATACTGCTATCTTGTGGTTTCTTTGAAAGCTCTTCCTTTTTTCTGATAACAAAGGGGGAGAAGAGCTTGGTTCTGTTAATGTCTCTCTGTGTGCAGATATTTTTTCCTCAGTTAAGATAGGGGGAGTTGCTAGACATAGGGGGAGAAACATATCAAGAACCAAGAAATATCGCACAACACTTCTTGATTGCCATCATCAAAAAGGGGGAGAATGTAGAAGCATGCTTCAGTCTCAAGTTTTGACGATGTCAACACTACTCAAGGTCATCTCTTGATTGCAAAAATACAAGCCTTTCAAAGTTATCAAGATCAAGTCAAGCTATCGATCAAGTCAAGCTATCTATCAAGTCAAGCTATCTTTCAAGTCAAGCTACATATGGAACTATGATTCTTCAAGACTTGGACGCATTGCGGGTATATCAAATTCTACCCTTATAATTGATATACAAGTGTTCAAAAACATCAAGCATTTTAGCATAATACATGAGCATGTTTTTGAAACTTTAAAATTGGTATAACATTTATTTTTAAAACCATTTTTCTGAAAAATAGCAGTGTTAACCGATTAACCATATAGGTTAACCGGTTAACCATTTCAAATTTTAAATAATCTGGGCTAACGTTCCAGTGTTAACCGATTAACCATATAGGTTAACCGATTAACACTGAACGTACAGTGAAAAATGGCTTTGTTTCAAGTTCAAAAATTGTTTGAAAATTACACCATTTCATATTTTTGAAATCTACTCAAATATACCTTTTTGAAAGGGTATTTTACTCATATAAATTCTGAGTTTTTCATATTTTGAAAAACACACACTAAAAACTTCCAATCTCCAAACACTTTCTACATTCATTTTCAAATTTTCTTAGAATCAAATTCACTATTTTCAAAATCTTTTATTAAGTGTTCATATGTGCATAAATTTCATATTCATCTTTGAACACTTGTGTTGAAAGTTATAGGAGTGAATTTTGATCATTTGGAGAAGATCAACTTTGATATTATTATTCTCAAAACAAAAATCTTTACAAGTATTTGTATTCTGACTTGTGATCCAGGATTGTTGGACACAAGGGTGAGTGTTTACAAGAGTATTGTTCTTGTACACTTGTTAGTTTTATTGTTTGATAGTAGGCCTCACCGGTTGATGGTGTGATAGGTTGTACTTTATTAAACAATAGTGAAAACTCTCTTTCGTGTTGAAAGGGGAGTGGAGTACTCTCGGATTGTGAGGGGAACCACTATAAATCCTGGTGTCCATTGTTCTTTTTCATTCTACTGCTTTCATAACCAAGAACACAAACCAGTAAAATTTCAAGAAACCATAAAAACCGGAAAAATTTCTAAAGTCCTAATTCACCCCCCCCCCCTCTTAGGCATACTCTGTTCTTACAAAAGGCAGCGCTTATTTTAAAGAAAAAGCGCTGCTAAAGGATCCTTTCAGCAACGCTTTTAGCAGCGCTTTTTTCACCCTATAGAAGCGCTTTAAAAGCGCTTCCTATTCCCCCTTCCCCTCCCTTCAGCAACGCTTTTAGCAGCGCTTTTTCAACCCTATAGCAGCACTTTTCCCTCCCCCCCTTTAGCAGCGCTTTAAAAGCGCTGCCTATTCCCCCCTCCCCTCTCTTCAGCAACGCTTTTTCAACCCTATAGCAGCGCTTTTCCCTCCCCCCACCTTTAGCAGCGCTTTTAAAAGCGTTGTCTTAGACCCCCTTTAGCAGCGCTTTTTAAAGCGCTTTCATAGACCCCCCCCCCCCTTTTCCAACCTATAGCAGCGCTTTTTTGGCCTCTCTTTGCACCCTTTAGCAGCGCTTTTTTTAAAAGCGCTGTCTATTCTTCACGATTTTTAAATTTTTTTTTAATAATCACATTTTTTATATTTTTTTCGATAAACCTGCTTATAACAATTACATTCCCTTCTTAGAATTCAGGCCTTTAATTCAACAGTTTGACCTTATATATAACAATTACTTTGGCCTTATTTATGTGTATTCATCACTTTGCCCATAACCATTTTAATATACATAAACCTGCTTAAATATATTACAACATCACAAAATACATTCAATCCTCCAATTATCACAAATACATTCAATTTACATATAATTACAAATCCGATAACTTTATAAATAGATACGTTATACAATTCTCAACTCAAGAATAAATTGACACCAGTACTCCTTAATTTCTTCCAATCTTGCTTTCGAGTAAGTACCGCACTTGTATTCATCAAAGTACTACATAATATAACAGAACATGCACGATTTAATTTTAAAACTAATTACTCAGATGAAATATTGGTTAATTATCAAAATGAATCATATAACTTATGAATTGATCCATACCAGGATTGGAATCTCTATTTGACCTGAAAGAATAATTTCCTTCATAAAGCGCAATACAAAATATCCGCAGTCAATCCCATTGCGCTGACGAGGACACTGTAAATGGAAAAAACAAACGAACATTTATCAGTATATATAGTTTAAATAGTTTTATCAAGTAGAACCACTATAACAGTCAAACATGGGAAAATATACCTCCACTCTGATCCAGCTGATGTTGTTAGCCTTCCTTTTTGGCACTGTTGCATCTCTTTGTGCTCTGAATATTTGTATAACTCTAACATAATATAAACGCATATTTAGAACAATGTCACATAATAAATAAAGATATATAACTATTCAGAACAATATATCTCATCACTTACGTATCAACCATGTTCTTCAGATCATGATATTTTGTTGTATCGCCATCCAATCAATCTATATAATACACTATTTCTTTCATCGGATCAATCGCGAGCAACAACCAGTGTCCACTATAACATAAGACAACAGTTTAGACAGAAATATTATATAGATTAATGGCAAAAATAGAATAATTATAATAAATGAATTTAGAATAAAATCTAACCCATGGCTAGTATTATATGGCAACAAGAACAACTTCTTTGTAGTCGCGGCCATAAATCTTTGGACCATGTAATCTTTGACAGTATCTAGTGTGTGCTCTATTGCCCGTGCGTTGATACAGCTAGCAGATAAGAATGTGAATATGGAAGTCAAATCATGCAGGACCAACAACTTGTCATACAGGAGCCTAAAAGGAAAACATAATCAACATTAGAATATTCAGTTAAATGAGCAAATTTTAAAATGTTCAATTATTTAATTAAAATAGATCGGAGTACCTGATGTAGGAATGCATAACACCGACGCCCAATTCAGAATGTTGGAAAACCTGGTCAAAATCCTCCTTAGCAAGTGTTTCGGGATATTCAAAACCGAAAATACCTTCCTCCATAGGTATTTGACGGATGCCACCCTCAACCACATTTGTTGTTCCTATATATGTTTCAGGACACATCCCAAATCGAGGAATATATGCTTTTTTTGATTCGGTCTTTTTTTTGTTGGGCACCTTGGAAGTTTCAGGCATCTTACCCTTGCTGACTTGTTGCAACTGCTGATCATGAACCTAAAAGTCATATATAAGTTCAGTAATTAATGTATAATAAGATAACCATGTAACTCTATTAGTACCTGTTTCTTTGATGCAGCTGAATCGGTATCCCGCACAATAATTCTATCATCTTTTGATTTGGATTTTGTAGGAGTCTAAGATTATCATGTAAATAAGAAAATAAGAAAATAAGAAAATGTAAATGTAAATTAGAAAATAAGAAAATAGAGGAACATTTGAATATGAGATTAGCTAGGTTCATAATGGTGTTCAACATACCTCATCATCTATGTAAATGAGATTTGTCGGCCATGCAACATACGCTCCTATTGCGTCTCCCACCACTGTTGCGTCTGAAACTTCATTTGGTATTGGCAACAATGCACCCCCCTCTAACGCAATATCAATCGATACTTTTAAATATCCAGGAGTGAGCGATTTATGGTGAAGTAATTCTCCCACATTGTTATGCACCTTTCCCTTGCCAACCAAGCGATAAGTCGGTGACGATAAATATAGCCGACAAGGTGAAATGCCCTAAACAAATAATGATGTCGATTAATGTGTCAATTAAGAAAATTATGCTAAATTAATTAATTTCAATGTAATATATATAATTACCTCTGGAAGCTTCTGCGGACAACCGATACTATCTTTTTCACTAGCATCTTTACCCTCTGGACCGCGCCTTTCCGCCATGTATCTTTCTTTGTCCTTCTGTAATTCCTGAATCTGGGCTTTCAATTCCTCCAACGTATCCATCACTTCTCTATTGGCAGGATTTTTTTTCGTTGGCTTCTTATACAGCTGTGATGGAGTGACGCCAAATCCCTTACCCCTCACACGCCCAAAATACTCAGGGATATTTAACACCCGACTCAGTATGCTCCTGCAATCCTCGTCCTCAGCTGGAGTTATACTCTGGGATAGAGTCTCCTGAAATATAGATAAAAGCATATATAAATATATTATACACTTTTGATAAGTTACTAACAAAACTAATGTTGTACTTACACATCATTCAAACACTTGTTGAACTTCTTCCTGAACGACTTCATCTCTTCCCACACGGGCAGCCTTCCACACAACATGGTCCGGAAGAGATGTCGCGTCACTTTTCTCCTCTTCTATCTGCGCATTAAGACAGATAATAAACCATTCATATGCTATTATATATATTTACTAATTTTGGTAACTATATCATATTAAAGCATTTATATATACTTACTATTTTTTGTTCTAAGCGTGCATATCCCAAACGCCCTTTTTTGTATGGATACGCGGGTTTTGATGCCCGTTGCCGATTAACGCCACTCACAACCTGAAAAAACAAGTTTAAGTCATATCATAACTCTTGTGGAAGAAGTATATATACTATACATTATTCATGATAAGTTGTACTTACTAAAAATTCTTTGGTTCTTCTCTTTGCAACAAATGTCTCCCATTCTTCTTCCGAAATCAGATCAGCGTACTTCTTTGGATGCTCCGAGTCAACAAAGTTTCCATCAGAATCTTTGAGAAACTTGTTCGTTAAAAATGCTCTGAAAGCTGTACAGTAGGATGCTTGAAAATGATCACAACCTTGCTCTTCACAAGTAACTCCTATAACAGACAAAATTAATGACATCATCAACATTAAATAATTCTTGCAATAAAATTAATTAATTCGCAATTAATATGAACTCATATACAATTTTTACAATTTTTACTAACATATTAGTTATTTAAAATTTTATATAATTTTATATTTATCTAAAAATATCTAAAATTTTATATAACTTGAGTTTATATTTATCTAAAATTTTATACAATTTTTACTAACATATTAATTTATACTATTTTGGTAAATTAAATGTTACTAAATTAGCAAGACGGTACAAAATGCAAATCTTCCCACATAATATTATTAATACTCAATATACCTGAGAAAAATTGACTATAACAGGAAGAATATGTGTCACACAATCTTGAGGCTCCAACAATTTTCCAAGAGCTGCACAACCCTCAACAGCAAGAATGCGAACAGAATCTTGATCTACAAGAACAAGAGTCAATAAGTAATTATTTTCACTTCAATAAATGAGCATCAAATTTAAATTAGAAGAGACACACTCATTAATCATATTAAGAATTTACGTATACTATATGAATTTTATACTTGAATGTAAGACAAAATTGATGTAAGCAGAAAAATTAACAATGTTAGTCAACCGCAATCAGTCAATATCAACTTATAAGGCTATATGTTTATAATTCATATTATAAATCTAAAATTCGACACAATTGATCAAATAAATAGATATAAATAATTCTTAATACTAATATGTAATTTACTTTCACAATTTTCTTCACGTTTTGGAAGAAAAAAATGTTGTAATTTGTAAACACATTCTTTATAATCATAAATACAATCCTAGCAATTTTTCATCATCATCATCATCATCACAGAAAGATTTACATACATATATCTAATTTATCAGAATGCCAATTTCAAATAAGATTTGTAGGCAACAATAAAAAGAACTCATATAAGGTGTGGCATTTCAACAAACACCTTGTATACGGCTAGATATAATGAAAGTTAACATAAGTAAATTCATTGTGGCATTTCAACAAACACCTTGTATACAAAACTCAAGCCAATATCAAAAGAGTAGTTCTCATCAACGGTATCAACAAAAACAAGTCAATAACTCAGAAAAGAAGTAACACTAACATCATATAATCCAGAAAAATGAAATATTAAGACAATAATCCAGAAAAATGAAAAATGAAAAACTTCAAATACTGTAACAATGGCGGAAATGCGCTACAGAGGCTGTCGAAAACGGACGGTCAAATGTAGGAGATATGCAACACAGGCTGAACGGAGGTGAGCGACGGAGGAACAGCAGTTGGACGGAGGAGGGAGACGATCGGTCATGGTGAATAGGGTTCTGGTTCGCAGAGAAGAGAAAGAAGAATGAAGAACGCGCGAGCTAGCAATGTGTTATGTTTCTTTAAAAAATTCTGTGATATTTTAATTTAATTATAATAACACCTATGGCAGCGCTTTTTAATACCTATAGCAGTGCTTCTCAAAACGCTTTCTTTACAATACCATTTAGCAGCGCTTTACAAGGAAAGCGCTTTCTTTAAAACTCTGTAATATTTTATTTTAATAATAATAACACCTATGGCAGCACTTTTTAATACATACAGCAGCGCTTCAAAAGCGCTGTCTTAGCCCATGGATATAGCAGCGCTTTACATGGAAAGCGCTTTCTTTGGCACACACCTACAACAACGCTTTAGAAAAGCGCTTTCTTTGGCACACCCTACAGCAGCGCTTTAGAAAAGTGTTGTCTTAGCCCATGCCTTTTGCAACCCTTTAGCAGCGCTTTTCCTAAAAGCGCTGTCGTAGGTATGCTGTTTTTTTTTCTTTTTTTTATTACACTGTAGCAGCACTTTTTTAGAAGCGCTTATTAAAAAGCGCTATCTTTGGTAGGCAATTTTTTTTCTTTTTTTTTAATGACTCTTTAGCAGCGCTTTTTTAAAAAGTGTTGTCTTTGTATGCACTGCTAAAAGTCAATTCTGTTGTAGTGATGAGGTAGGAGAGACATTAGGCTTTCAATCCAAGCATGACAATATTAGGTTAGTTTCCCTCCTAATCCTAACTTTAGGGCTACATTACATGACAACAGTTAGGATTCAGTTTCCCCTAGGTCTTCGTGAGCGTCTCTCTCTTCTCACCTCAAACTTTCTTCAAGACACTTAATAAAGAATGATAAGTGTCATGCGTTACGAGCCTTAAGTACATGGGGAATGATGAGTGGGGGGTTTCTCCTCACTTGTCTAGAGTGTTTAGCGTATGCCCTTTGAGCGATATGCGATGCATTTGCTCCCGTGTCATAGTCTTTAGTGCGACGTGAGTCTCCAACTAACTCAATCCATTTCACTAAAAATCACAAACAAAATTCAAACCTTTTCATCCTTCAGGATTGTTTCAAACTTCCTTTTCAGAAAAGAGTACGTTACTTTTCCGTTCTACCGCAAACAAGCATTGTCCCTAACTGCTGGAATGGAGATTTAACGTCACTCATAAAAAACACATAACCAACCTTGTCCCGTAGTTACCCGAACTACGTTTGCTCTAATTTCTCATACCAGATGAGGATACGTAGGCACAAGACGGCAATGTCTTGGCGAGCAACCTTCCCCCCATTACCCGTAGTTTCCTGAACTACGTTGACTCTGACTTTCCCATTGCACAAGGGAATACGTAGGCATAGGGCGGCAATGTCCTATCGAGTCTGTTCTTTCTGTTCACCCCCGTTTAGCAGTAGCTTTTAAATAGTTTTCACCCATAGGTTAGACAACAAACATGGATCTCGTTGAGTACAATGGACGTGAGGGGTGCTCATAGCTTCCCCTTGCGTAACCGACTCCCGAACCCAAGATTTGGTTGTGATGACCTTGTCTTTCCCGTTCTTTTAGGCTTTCTTCGATTGTTTCCTTTCCCTCTATTTGGGATAAATAACGTTCGGTGGTGACTCTTCTGTTTGTTTCCGCCGGCTCCTTTTTTCGCAGTTGCGACATTCGGCAATGGTTTCCCCTTGCTCTATGTGAAAGAGATCAAACTCTTGAGTCAAAGTGTTGATTCGAGCTAGTTTGACGTCATTAGTTCCCAACATGGGCAACTTGCAATGAGTTCCACATAGCTTTAGCAGTCATACAATGTGAAACTCTATAATATCATCAACTTCCAAGGAGCAGATCTGAATATTTCTAGCCTTCCAATCGTAGTTGTACTTTTTCTCATTTTCATCATTCCATTGTGCTTCAGGCTTAGGCACAACAACATTATTTTCATCGGTCATGGTAATTTCCGTAGGACAGTTCAATATAAATTTCCATACCTTTGTATAAATGGAATTCATATGCACACGCATAGAATCTTTCTAGTAACTATAGTTCTCACCATTAAAAACAGGTGCTTTATTGTATGCCCATTTTGGTTCATTTTCGATATTCTAAGAAGTTACATGCGAAGCACAGAATGAACCGGTGCTCTTGATACCACTTGTTAGACGACGGAAATGATCTAGAAGGGGGGTTGAATAGATCACTTATTCTAAAATAGAGTCGACGCTTAAGATAAAAAAAATTTAAAACTTTTAAGTGGAAGCGGTCGAGGAATTACAATAGTCTAAACAAATCGTTACCAAAAAGATCGGATATACGCTACGCCTATAGGGAATACCGATAAATACGAGAAATCGAATCAATAAGATTTTGTTCACTCAAAGTTGTTCAATTTCCAACGCTTGTTAAAAATAAACTAAATTGAAAAACAACTCAAACGTTTGTATTCAAGCAATTAGTCGAACACTTGGTGTGTGAAGCATTCCAAGCAAAAATTACTAAGTAAACGTAGTGCCAAGCTTTTCCGATTACAATCAAACAAATTGTAATGAGTTTTCTAAATATGTTTCAACACTGCCATAAACCAGAATTTTAGTCAACCAATTTGTTTGCACTCAAACTTCAAATTCAGCAATGAAAATAGTAAAAAGAGAGAACACCAATTTGTTGAGGCAGTTCCCCCGTCATCCTCACTCGGGGTACGTCTGCCTTCAATTCTAAAACTAGAATTGAGACCTATATATATATATATATATATATATATATATATACATATATATAACCTGTTACAAATTGATTTTACAAGAGAAGCAATAGAAATCAAACACTCAATCCCAATCGTTGATGCTGAACCTATGCCTTCTCTTCCCTTAATTCAAGATGAATCAAGTCCTTCGAATGTGATTAGTAAACCTCCGACTATGACACCACCTTTGAACAACCCACTAGTCTCCAAATCTTCCCCGGCTGATTTCAAACACCCATAATTTGAATCCAAACCTTCCTTCCATAATCCTCTGGTTAACACTACTAAATTGACAGAACCTCCCGTTCTTCAATTACCTTGGCTCGGCTGAATCTGTGAAGGAACGATTTGTGCAAAACACCCCCAAAATCCAAGATTCTTGGAGGACAAAAGCCTAAAGGTTTTATTCAAGAAAAACCCACTAATTTCTCAACCCAAACCCGATACGTCGATCCTATGTTTGGATGTTATCACCTCGATGATGCAGAATGCACAACAAAAATGATTATGTGTATTTGTTGAGAAAATGCAAGAAAGAGGATGAAGATGATGAGAATCAAATCAGTGTATATTTTCACTTTTCTTGTAGTTTTTATGAAGAACGAGATAAAAAAAATATATATGCAAAGCTATGACCAAATAACCAACATAATAGAAAAAAAATGTGAAAATAGCGAACGGTCGACCTAAAAATAGGGGGGTCGACCTGAGCTCTCCCGAATACATAATTATGCAGAAAAATGCTCATTGCATCGACCAAAACAGGTCCATGCACCAACGCAAAGCAACCCAGTTTTAACAAATACAAATGCACACAGTATGAGTCAATCGAAGGGTCGACGCGAGCTCTCCTTAGAGAAAATCATAAAAATTCACTTCTGCACGAGTCGACCTAAGCAAGTTTTGAGTCGACTCAAAGACTCAGAACTTATAAAGATGTTGATTTTTATATGTATAGCTATTTCTAAGTGCTCCTAATGCGTATCTAACTCAACCAACATGATCAAACTCACATAAAACACATATATTGATTTTTCTATATGAATTAACACATATTTTTTTATAAATGCTTGACACGAGAAAATAACGAATGCATATGCGACTCGATGATATCGTCCAAAGTACACATTTCTAACAATATATGTTTGGACATCATTAAAAGAAGTATAAACAAGTATTGAGACACTTTGCCCTCACAACAATAACCTCTAAAGAAATTGAAAATATGATCAAATGTGAGGAAATTAGAGAAATCCCAAGAACTCTTGTTTGGGAACAATATCTTCTTACTTGGCGTATCTTTGTAGATCCATCTAATACATCAGTGGTCACAAATCTTCTTCCTGATGCTGCTGTTTGGAGTCAGATTTTGAATTCAAAGTTACTTCCTAAGGATAAGGATTTAGACCAAGTGGACTCTATTGAAAAAGATACGCTTCTACTTATTAATTTAAATTTGAAGATTGATCTTCCTCAAGTTATGTTTGACCATCTGAAGAGTTCTCTTTCTTCTTTTCAAAATGGAAAGACCTTCTACATTCCTTATGGACAAGTTATTTTTGAAATACTTGTTCATCAAAGGGTTAACATAAGTTCTAAGGCTATTTCTTCTAAGATTTGGATAGACAAGTTTGAAGCTATCTATAAAAGATTCTGATGTTATATTTCTGCATAATTATGCTTTATATTTTGTTGATATCTCTGTATTAAGCTTCTTATTAATAATTTAAAGTTTGTTCATGCTTGTGTTCAGTTTAAACTGTTGAATATTAATTATGTGTTATTCATGAGAATCTTAAAGTAATAGGAGAAAGAAATCAATGTATGAAACTTGTTTCATTAGTAAAAAAGGGAAGTTATTACAAGACAATTGGATTTCCTAGTCTGTTGGATTGGTCCTAAGGAATTCCCTATCATCATATGACATGTCCAAGTTATCTAAGAAATCTTGTCATTCTTCCTTAGCAAACTTCAAAGTCTCCTTCTTCAGTTAGTTTCTACGTTTGAATCCAGAAGATCTTCTTCCTCTGTGTGTCTTCACAAAGGATGTTGAGGAGGAGAGCAATTCTGAAGCTGTCTGCTTGCTTGCAGATCCTTCAGTTGCTGCTTTGCCTTAGTTTGCTTGAGTTGCTACATTCAATAATGATTCCTTCCTGAAATCTCTCTTTGGAACCCATATTTTATTTTTCTTGTACATCTTGGTGTTTTAGAGATTAAGTGATGATGGAAGAATGCTTACTTGAGTCCTTTTTATAGACGTGTTACATACATTGTCTTGAGTTTAATATTATTAAAGTATTGGATAAGTCTTATCATTACTCTAATAATAACTCCTATAAATGTTATCTAGCAGTCTAACCTATTTAAGATTCTCTAAATAGATATGAGTTAATGTTTGATTTGTTTTAGCTGTTGTTTATGTGTCAGTTTCACTCTGTTAATGTTTTTTCAGAAAAACTAAAGGAAAATTATTGGATGTACTTGCATGCTGAAGAGTTCTTGGTCAAAATAAGTTATTTCATTAATATTAAATTGTGGATTACAAAAATATTTTAAATAAAAAAGGGACAAGATGGTTCTAGTAAAGATCCCTAGCTAGAGCGTTTTATGCCCAATGGTGTCCGCTATTGCCATAATCCACTTCTTCGTCTTCATAATCAACTTCTTCTTCCTATTCTATGACTGGGAGTGAGTGGAAACACCACTTGTTGATCCTTCTTTTCTTCTTTGACCTCTTCATACTTCTTCTTTTTGGCTTTAGAGTAACTACTAAAGAACCTCGTTTTGAAGGTTGTTCAAGTACTGCTGAAGTTGCCTCTTCAGAAGTAAGTGTTGTTGAGGGTAAAGCCTCAACCGTAGAAGATTCAGAAGCAGCTTGCCTCTAAGGGGATTGGACTTGTAAGCTCATAGAGCTCTCTGTAACATTTGTTGTGACAGATGTGTTATGACTCTCAGTTGATGACTCCATATCTCTAGGAAGATGTTGATGAAAATCATTTAGAAGCTGGGTGATTTTATAATGGCTTCCGTAGGTACCAAGAGTCTAAAATTAATCCTTGTTTAATTCTTGGAATAGTAAGGACCACTAAGACTTTAAAGCGTGCAATATACAAACCTTAATGCTTCTTATTACTTTTCTTCCTTGAAAACTGATCATGTAATGATGATTTGAGATACATTTATTAGTGATATTTCTTCTTCTTCTTCTTCTTCTTCTTCTTTTTATTCTTTTTGATGTAATAAAAAGGGAGAGAAATAATGGTAAGTATTTAAGTGAAACTGAGCCCGTTGAGTACCTATTCAGTTGTACATATTGGTCATTTATTTTCTTGTCATTTTTTCTTTTTTTATGGTTACCTTACCCAGGGCGTATTTTAACTTTCTTGTACATAGGTCTAAGGAAAAGCTTACAAACCTCGGACATAGCCTATCAAACCCAGAAGGAGCTTATAAACCTTTATTCTGGTGTTGCCAAAGAAAGTCAAAAGGGCAACATATTTTAACTCTCTTGTACACAATATTAAGTAAGAGCTTACAAACCTCTGACTTAGCCTATTTAGACTCAAGAAAAACCTTACAAACCTCGTATTCTGATGTTGCCAAAGGAAGTTAAAATGTTATTAATTTGGTTTTATTAAATATGGAACTAAGGGGGAGCTTACAAACTTCAACCTTGAAACTATTTGACTCAGTGGGAGCTTGCAAACCTCAGACCCTGATGTTACTAAGAAGACTGATTTATTTTTTCTTGAAAAATAGTTCTTGGTGTTAGAGTCAATAGAACTCGGCTGTGGAGTATCAGACTCAGGGAAGGCTTACAAACCTCATACCCTGTTGTTGCAGAGAAAATTAAATGCCCAACATTGTCCTTTAAATACTTGTGTTTTTCAACATCAAAAAGAGGGAGATTGTTGGAACAAGATTTATTCATGACATATTCTCTTTTGGTTTTTATGATAACAAAGTATTAAAAGAACAATGGTTTATTTGATGTGTGTTTTACTTATGCAGGTTCTTATCATTATACATAAATAACCAGAATTTGTGTTACATGAACACACTTGGGAAATGCTTCATTGCTAGGTTCTGGTGGCAGAATCTGAAGAATAATTGCTAGTGTGGCTTGGAGCAGACTCTGAGCTGAAGGCCTCATCATTCAGATGAGTTACTACACTTGGTAATTGTATATCAGCATCTGTTACCATTCAGAGTTGGTGATAAAGTTATGAATGTCCATACTACAAAAAGCAAGATGTATTGTCTTATCAGCTTGTCAGCTAGAGTCTACAAGATTGCAAGGCTCAAGAAAGGTTGGCATGCTCTACTGATATCTGCTCTTAACGGCTCTATAACTACAAAGCCTCTTGAAGACTCAAAGGTTAAACATGTTACACATTGGATTCAGAATATGATGTGCACCCATCTTCAACGTCTCTTGTACTATGAGGCAAAGGCAAAGTCACTTGATCAAGTTACCTCTTCAACGCTAGTTTCTACAAAGGTTATAAATATGGCTGAAGATTTAAGTTTGAATCTTAACAAGGGTTCTTCAGATGAAGGAGTAACAAGATCAAACAATTATCAACTCTATTGTAATATGCATATTTTCTGTTGTAGGTTGTAATTGTAAAAGTCATAAGATTTCTTAGCATTGAATATCTTAGAAATATTAAGAGCTTTAAGTCTTTGTTATGGTGATTTCTCATACCTCTGATGCTTGTATCATGTATACCTTGTTCTCTATTATGATGAGCCTTCAATAGTTTAGATCATGTCTCAATCCAAGATGCTTGAGCTACGTAAGCCTCTTGCTATGTGCTTGAGATGTAAGAGTCTTAATCAGCAAGGCTGATTGAGCAGAAATCTTGAGCCCAGATGCTTAAGCCACATAAGTCTCATTTCTTAAGTGCTTGAGCTGTGAAAGTCTTATTTAGCCAGGTAGATTAAGCAAGGGGAAGTATCCGTCTTAGGGGTGTGAGCAGGAAGTCTCAAGTGATGCTTGAGCAGGAAATCTCCATCTGGATGGCCAGAAGAGCGGGTGGCTCGGTCAGAGGATGTGAGCAAGGAAGTCTCAGTCTGGATGACCAGAAGAGCAGGTGGCTCGGTCAGAGGATGTGAGTAAGGAAGTCTTAGACATGTGCTCTAAGCAAGGAAGTCTCAGACAGTTGGTCTGCGAAGGTGTAAAAGACTTATGCTGAACCATAAATGATTGTAATCATGAAATGATTATAATAAAATCTCTTGTGAGGCAAGAGGACTGGAGTACTCTCAGTTAGGGGAGGAACCAGGATAAATCTTTTGTGTCTTCTGCTGTTATTTATTTACTTCTATTATATTTGTTGCCAATGAATTAAAATAAAATCTGAACACCAATTTTGATTCTGAAACTCTGATCAAAAGTTAAATTAAAGAAAATGCGAAACATAATTCAACCCCCCCTTCTTGTGTACTTTTCACACCTTCAATTTTTACTATAATCAAATCATGATTAGAATCACTTACACATTCTGTATAAGACTTTTACAATGCTCAGACCCTAAGTCCGAGACTTCTTGCTTAAACCTCTAAGGGTCAAGAATTATCTTCACAAGTTCTACAGACTCAAGACTTCCTTGCTTAGACCCTCAACATGAGACTTTCCTGTTTAAGTCCCTCAGACCCGAGACTTCATGCTCAAGCCCGTCAGGCCCAAGACTTCTTGCTCAGACCCATGATCTAAGACTTCTCTGCTTAGGTTCCACGAACCCAAGACTTCCTGCTTAAACCCCTCAGGTTTAAGACTTCTGCTTAACCCTTCATCTGAGACTTCCTTGCTTAAATCCCATGGATTCAAAACTTCTATTTAATTATTCTACTTTATTAAGTCTTTCATTGCTCTAGCATATGGAAATAGACTTACATGGCTTAAGCATCTTGGTGAGAGACTTATTTGCTCAATCAATCCACTTGATTAAGACTTTCAATGCTCTAGCATATAGCAGAAGGCTTACATGGCTCATGCATCTTGGCGAGAGACTTGGTTTCTCAATTAATCTAGTTTATTAAGACTTTCAATGCTCTATCACATAGTAGGAGACTTACATGGCTCAAGCATCTTGGCGAGAGACTTAATCTCAACTGCTAAACAACATGTTCAGCAGAATAGAGAGCAAGATGTACTTGATACAAATATCACAGGTACAGGGAAATCACCATAACAATGACCTAAAGTTATTAAGATCTCTAATGTATTGAATGTTTAAGAAATATTAAGGTTTTTACAATTACAACCTACAACAGAAATTATGTATGCTCGATTGTGTTGATAATTGTTAATCTTGTTACTCCTTCATCAGGTTGATCCTTGTTAAAGATTCAGTTTGAACCTTCAGCTACTTATATAGCATTTTCATAAGATTAGCCGTTGGAGAGATAACTTGATCAAGTGTCTTTGCTTTCTACATAGTACAAGACACGTTGAAGATAGATACACCAAAAGATCTTGATATATTAAGTAACGTGTTTAACCATTAAGTATTCAAAGAGATCATATACTATAGAGCCGTTGAGAGTAGATATTTGTAAAGCATGTTGTTGCGGTGGAAATAGGATATCAAACTATTAATTAGTTTGAATCACAATTCTTAATTCACAACCGCTCTTTGATTTATCTGAAGGAAAAGGTCAAACGAGGGAAAACCTATTTTTGCATCGTAAACACAATGCGGGGAGAGACCTAGGTAAGGGGTTGGTTAAGCTTAGGGAAGGTACTAGCACCCTAAACTTCTGTAGTACTCTACAAGAACCTTTTGTTTATTTTTGCTATTTTATTTTATTATTTGCTTTAAGTATATATTGAGCTAAGGGATGGAGTGACCTAAAAGACCTAAGGCTTAGTCCTAAGTTTACTCGGCAAGACGTCGCATCTTGTGCCTACGTATCCTGGATAGGGAATGGAATCAGAGTAATCGTAGTTCCCCTCGAAAGGGAGGTTAGAAACTTCTTGACTGTGGTCAACGTTTCAATGGGGGAGTAAACGTATCTTAAGGACACGCTTACGTGGAGTGTGGGGACTCCTATTTCTACGTTGAAATGTTGAATTGAAATTAGGGTTACAATTAGGTGTTCCACGACGGGAAACCCTAAAACAGAGTACGGCGACTCTTTGACCTAATGCTAGGGTAAATGGCATTTTTGTCCACGGCGAGACACCTAGGCTATTAGGGTTTGAAATGGCTAAAGGTTAGGACTATTGACTCGACGGTCAAACGGTTAGACCAAATCCTTCGGAAGGGATTCTAACGGAAAATCATGCAAGATATAGCAAATTATTATACGGCAGAATTAAAGTGCGGAAAGATAAACAAAGCGGTAAAAGAAGCATCGCGACGATCACTCGCGTAAATTACAAATCCCAAAAAAAAAAGCGAAAATAAAAATAACCGCGATCATGGCCTCGCATAAATTACATTCATGAAACAAAAAAATAGTACGAACAAATGAAATATTGAGGAGCTGCAACGAACAAACTAATGAGGGTTAGACGAAAATGAAATGACTAAATCAAAAACTTTATTTTTTTTTTAATTTTATTTAAAGGGAAGAATTAATTTTTGCATTTAAAAGGAGAGATTATTTTAATTTTTGATATATTTTTAAAAAACTTGTTTTATTTTGATTAAAGAAAAATGCTTTGATGAAGAACATATCTGTTTTAACTTTAATGTTTTAAATGAAGAAGAGTTTGTTTTTAATTTTGGTTGTAATAAAAAAATGTTTTAATTTTAATGTTAAAAAATGTTTTAATTTTTTTTGAAATTTTCTTTTGGTTAAGAAAATTGTTTCTTAAAAAAAAGGTTCTTAATTAAAAAAGAAATGGTTTTTTTTTCAAAAAAAAGGGTTTTAACTTTTGGCTTGGAATTTTAAAAATAAAAGAAGTGTTAGTAATAAATTAAAATATAATGTGATTACTAATTACAGTTAAAAAAAAAGAAATAATAAGATAATATAGTAAAAAAAACGAAATAGAAATAGAAATAAAAGGGTTGGGGATAGGTGGATGGTGTTGCTGTGTTGTTTTGAGGGTTTGGGAAAAAAACATTTTCCCTGTTTTGAGGGTTTGGGGAAAAAACTCTTTCCCTTGTTTTTTCCAACCGGTGGCAGCTCCCACAGCCATTGGCGATTTTCGAAGGGTTTGGGGAAAAAACTCTTTCCCTTGTTTTTTCCAACCGGTGGCAGCTCCCACAGCCATTGGCGATTTTCGAAGCCTTTCCCTTCCTTCTTCTTTGCCTGTTATCCCTCCCTCTTTGTCTTGCTGAAACCTGAAAAATTAAACCCATAAATTCTGTTATTTACAAAATTAAATGCTCACCTTGTTGGCGGTTGAGATTTGTTGATGATGATGCTTAATGAAGGAAGGTGATGTTGATTCTTGTTGATCTTCTGAACCTTCTCTTCTTCAAAACTCCTCCTCAGCTCTTTCGGTCTCTTTTCCTTTTCTTCTTCCTTCCCTTTTCTCAAATGCAACTCATGTTTATATAGGTAACAAATTAGGGTTATCTCTAACCTAATGCCCACTTTAAAGCCCAACTTAAATAATTAGTCAAAACTAAATAAAATTTAAACAAATTAAAATAAACTTAAAACTCTATTTATTTATACTAAACATTAAAAATATTATAAAAAGAATAAAATATTTTCTAATATTTTTAATTTTATGATTTTTGGATGTTTTTATGAATAATATGGAAAAAAGTGAAAAAATAATATTTTTTAAAAAATAATTTAAATAAAATACGAAAATTTATTCATTCAAAATAAAGTGGCACTAGAAACCCTGTAAAGGTAGGACAAAATTTGAGGTACTACAGTTGCCCTTATTTAAATAGCTTCACCGGATGATATGAGTGGCAGAGACTCGAGGAATCACGGTGGAGGAATTTAAATACAGATAACCGAAAATTTTTCCCTTAGCCGCAGTGATACACAATATTATGGACAAAACAAAACGACTAGGATGTTGACAATGCCATGACATTAATATGATACGTATGATAAGAATGATAAATGTAATGATGTAGACGACACGACGACACAGGGTACAGACACGACGGCCAAACACACTGGGGAAAACGACGCACTGGGTGACAGCCCGACACTGGGGAATTCTAACGTGATGGTCAACTGGAACACGACCAATTGTCACTTTTAGAAAGGGAAATGGTAAGAACGGGATCTTCAATGGAGATGGCATCGATGAGACGGCCTCCACTAAGGAATATTTATGAGTAATTGCTCAACAGGTTCAGGAGTGACCGACTGATACTCTAGGGTAAAAGATAAAAAATGGATCTGCACGACTGTAGGATCAATTAACAAGATGCTAGAGCATTGAGCAAAGAATAACATCCGAGCTTCTAGAAACTCTCCCTCGTGACAGGATCAGACGAAATTTTCAGGAATTCGTAGAAAATATACAGGGTAAAACCGGCTGTATGCCAAAATAAATGGACTTTAAGGGGAAACGCCCTGATAAGCTTTCTCGAGAGAGAGAACTGCCACTTATCGTTGGAAGGGACTTATATGCCAAACTAGATAAGCTCTCAAATAAAGAGACTGCGGCTTATCGATGAATAATAGATGAAAAATTGATTGATTGATGAGCTCCGCTAGAGGGATTGTCACTCATCTAATAAATAAATCTCTTCATATCTGAGGTCGGCGCCCGGAATATGATTCGGATTCTTCTTTTACTAAAGGATAAAATGAACTTCTTCACACTTCAAGGTCGACGCCCTGATCACGATTCAACTCCCTCTTTTACTAAAGGATAAAATGAACTTTTTCATACCTCAAGGTCAGCGCCCTAAACATGATTCAACTCCTTCTTTTACTAAAGGATAAAATGAACTTCTTCATATCTCAAGGTCGGCGCCTTGAATACGATTCAGCTCCTTATTTTACTAAAGGATAAAATGAACTTCTTCATACTTCAAGGTCGGCGCCCTGATCATGATTCATCTCCCTCTTTTACTAAAGGATAAAATGAACTTCTTCATATCTCAAGGTCGGTGCCCTGAATATGATTCAGCTCCTTCTTTTACTAAAGGATAAAATTGTCCGCGGCAGGACGCCTACACATGAGTACGGAGACTCAACGTCTTAAAGTTTAGGAAAAGATATGTCCACGGTGGGACGCCCAAGCATAAGTACGACGACTTGTAACACCCCAATCTAACCCGACAGATAATTAAGGAAAACAGAATTAGAGTGCAACAAATTTTGTAAACATGACGGTCGTAAGGGGATGCCACGACCGTGACGGTCATGACGATCGTAAGGAAGCTATGACGAACGTCACATCAGCAAATTCTGGGCATTACAATTTCAACTCACAGAAACATACATTTCACAACTCAATTAGACAGCATGCATTTAGTAATGATACATAGCACAAAGCTTGGATGAACATACAACAATAACTTGATTAACATTTTGATTACAAGGCATCTTATTAATTTGTAGCGGAATATAAAACATTTCCAACATTTAGCATGATTAAAGCAAGACCATGAAACTTGCAACAAAACTCCATTAAAATTCAGCAAGTAATATCTTGCATCAATTCAACATAAACAATGAGTTTCAACCATAAAAATCAGCACTACTAATTCATCGGTATAGTGCATCCAACCAACATTTGGCACTTAACAGTAGCCACCAATTTAATGAAAAATACTTGATGAAATTCAGCAACAAGGAAATTAAATAAAAACAATAACATCAATCGTTCATCCCCACAAGAGTGCTACGTATCAGAGCGACCAACAACCTTAAACGAAAAGCTACACTTTATTCCGGATCACTTGCAAGTTACCACCAATGGAGGTAACATACAACGTAAAGGGTGAGATATCAACAATATAACATAAGGCATGATAAAAGTCATGTCAGAATATTATCACAGCATTATAATTTCAGCAGTTCGCATAAATATTGGTAATAATTAAACTGCAACAATTCGGTATTGATATCCACAACCATTATCATTAAAATTCAGCAACTCATCAATTACTCGCAAATGCATAACGACACAACTCAACTATGCACTTCGATAAATGCGACTCAACTATGCAACTCAACTGTGCATATGCATGTGGTACCATTTTGGGAGACAACACTCCACAATTATTCGGGAGACTCACTCCACAATTATTCGAGAGACTCACTCCACAATTATCCGGGAGACTCACTCCACAATTATTCGGGAGACTCACTCCATAATTATCCGGGAGACTCACTCCATAATTATCCGGGAGACTCACTCCATAATAATTTTATTTTGTCATTAAAGACACAACCGTCGCCAATCCAGGCCAAATGATATGCTATGAGCTGCAACTATTATGGACTATAACACAACAACAACAACTGTGCAACAACCATGCAACAAGGCATCAAGCCTACAACCAATTATCCATAACAGAACACCACATTTCGCATATATTATGGACTCACCATTTCAACCTGTTCATATCAGAGAACTACCAACAATATCGTTTCTACGAATAAGACTCTAACATATTTTCGCAGAGAACAATTAAAAACAACCTGTCTCTACAATTGAGAACTCAACAGCATTTTCATGTCAGAGAACAACTGACAACATCATTACTACAAATAAGAACTCAACACATTTTCATATACTTTCATACGGGTAATATAACTACAACTTCTAATTTAATTAAATAGGAACATAATAACAACACCTTCTTAATAAATGGGAAATAGCGCGTGTCGCACCGTTTCCCAATTTCCCCCAAAACTAATGACATAACACACTCATTCCTACACAGACAGGCATTAACCCTTAGAAATGCACAGGTAAACATTAACCCTTAATATTTCTTCAACTTACGGGAACATTACTACGGTAACGTTACTACGGGAACGTCACTACGGGAACATTAATCCTTAATATTTATCGATCTACAGGAACATTAATCCTTAATATTTATCGACCTACAGGAACATTAATCCTTAATATTTATTGACCTACAGGAACATTAATCCTTAATATTTATCGATCTACAGGAACATTAATCCTTAATATTTATCGATCTACAGAAACATTAATCCTTAATATTCATCGATCTACAGGAACATTAATCCTTAATATTTATCGATCTACAGGAACATTAATCCTATGATTCCATATCCTTCATGAAATCCATCATACCCACAACTATAGAATTGAACCCCACCCTTACCTTTGGATTGAGGACAACTCTAAACTTCCGGTTCCGGTTTGCTCTCCCGGTGACTCTTCTGCAACAACCTTCAATTCTCTCCGGCGGTTCATTCTTCTGTTCTTCCTTTCTCCACAGCCACATCCTTTTTCCTCTTTTCTCAGCCTTTCTCCTCCAATTTGGTTTTCTGAGCAGTTTATCGTGCTTTTGCTCTTTCTCCCACAACTTCTCTAATAACTCCTTAATTCCCATTATTCCATCCACTAATAATAATAATAATAATAATAATAATAATAATAATAATAATAATAATAATAATAATAATATATTACTACTAGTTATTAAATTATCATCATTATTAATTATATTATATTATTATCAAACTCAATGATTTAACAAATGGTTTCCTATACTTTAAGGACATCCACCCACGCTCTCAGCCACACTCCCACATAAAGGCGCACCAACAATTCATAAATAATTTAATTTAGAAATGAACGGGTGTTACACGACTCATCTTCTCAAGGTTTTAATGATATGTCCACAGCGGGACGCCTAAGAGTGAGTGCGGCGACTCAACGTCTTAAGGTTTAACTTATATGTCCTCTGCGGGACGCCTAAGAATGAGTGCGGCGACTCAACTTCTTAAGGTTTAATGTAGGTGATAAGCTCCTCGGATGGGAACTGTCGCTTGTCTGCAAAGGATTGTAAATTCTTTCCTTAAAAGATAGTGCAAAATAAATGCACGTCCAGGTAGGTTCAGCAACCAACGGGACCGAAGTTCAATCTAGAATTGGGCTAGAAAGAACTAACACACAAGACTCCATTGAGGAAACGAACTCGAATGGGGACTACCTTATCCTAACGCGGAACGGTAACAGAAATAACCATCATCCGCGAGGGTTGAACTCTATGGGGAAACTTGGAACAATAGGTATTTTATGCTTAGGGCTGGCGATCTACTTGGAGAGAGCAGAACAACCCAGTTACTCGGAGGTACAACAAGGGATGACGACGAATAGCAAAAGTGCAGATGCTAATGTGTATGTCGATGTGTATACTAATGTGTATGAAAATGTCATGCAATGAGTGTGCAATGTGTAGGCTATGCTGACAAAATAGATGAGAGGAGGAAACATGAGATCAAATAAACATCTCGACGGGGATACCCGACGACCTCTATAACAGTACCTCTATCGGGGATAGGAAGAGTTGATGGTAGAACCAAATCTTGCTTCAAAAATTCCAACTTCCCTGGGGAGAAAATGTCATGACTTCTACATGGGGATATGATACGACTTTACTGGAGAGTACGATATCATGACTTCAACTGGGGATCCTTGATCTCTGCATGAGGATACGATGTCACGACTTCACGGGAGGGATTGCTATCATGAACCATAATCAGCC